>CM041295.1:61084823-61343839 GCA_023052935.1 Piezodorus guildinii
AGATAAATAAAGGAAAACATATACATATTAAGAAATTTGAATTTTTCTACTTGACATAAATCGGCCATAATACTGGATAAATAGAATAAGGTGTTATTCATTATACATTAATATATACTAATTATGTTTGTTAATAAGCTGTACAAAATTAGAACCTGTGTTTAATTCAATTTTTAATAAAAAATCAATTTAATATTTTAATTCAAGTTTCATAATTTATTTGAGATCTAATATACTTCCTAACTTCTTAAGAGGTTCAGATAGGCACTGAGCTATAATTTTCCGTATAATTCATGATGAAAAAAAAATTCATAGAATTAAACGAGTTAAAGTATACAAATAAATTCTTAATGGAAAATGAGTATTTGTTTTAATTAGTATTATAATAAAATATTATTATAATAAAAATATTCAAAGAAACAATATAAAAAAAAAAAAAGTTCTTTACCAGTCATGTCTGAAACATTACATAAAGTGTTTTCCTGGAAAAGGGAAATTGTGGAAATCTTTGTCTCTTTTAGCAGAAGTCTTAAAATAAACTCCTGCTTATAACTTGAAATAAATGTTAGAAAATTCCATTTAGCTCTCAGAGAAAAATATAAAAATAGAATAATTAATTACAACAACCACTAAGGTTTACGTTTTTCATTACTAAGATTGCCACCTAAGCATTCACATGTTAGTTATTAATTTTCTTCAATTGAGACGTTGATTTCGAAGAGGTACTAAAGGACATTTTCTTTGAAATTGATATTTTGACATATTTGTATTCGAATGGTTTTTAGTTTATCTGAATCCGTCGTCATATTTAATCAGAAAAACATTTAAAAAACTGTTAGAGATAAAAAATGGTTAAAGAAATAGTTACATTTTGTTTTGATAGAAACGTGTGTTTTATCAGATAACCAATTACATTATTATTATCAATATTATTTAGCTTTATCCCCTTTTCATCACTCTCCATTATTATCAACAACAGTAAGTTAATTTTTTTTTTTTATTTATTAATTGATATTTACAACAGTATAGGAAAAAAAAATACAAGTAAATGTAAACAAAGTAACGATTGGCTTGATAAACTCTTTTCAAGAAGCTACCCTGCGGTGTTTATGTCATTAGTCTCGAGGCCACCGTCTTTTCTGGTGCCTCCGAGGATTATCAGGAACAGATGGAGATGATAGGATACGACAAGCGGTTTTGAGTGGGCTGGTAGTTTGGAATTAAAGGAGGTATATCTAGTTCTGGCTAAGTCTGCAACTAACGGGATATTCAGGTCTTTTTGGATAGTTTCATTAGTGACAAAATAAGAAGCATTTAGGATCTTTCGGAGGATTTTGGATTACAAGGATTGGATGCGGGAGGAATTTGATGGCTTGGTGGATCCCTATAGCTCAATACCATATGTACAAATAGGTGTAATAATGACTATATAAATTAGTTTTTTTGTAGTAGATTGGAAGTTTTGAACGTTTGTCAAGTAAGTGTTGTAACAATCGGTGTCTGCGAGCAGTTTCTTGTCTTTTCAGTCTGGTGTGAAGTTAATTTAGTTCGCTTTTTATCACTATTTATTATCTTTAACAAATTTGTGTATAAGATAATTTTTTTGTCTAAAATCTTTAACTCTTATAGCCAACGGTTTTATTATACGTCTATATTACTGTTTATATTTCAAAAACCAAAAATTAAATACAAAAAAATGTTTGCTCATTTTTCCTATGTTTGGTTATCAAAATAACTTATATATTTACCCGTTTTTTATCAATGCTAATAGATGATGCAGGGATTTTTTCTAGTCTGCAAAATTAAAAGTAGTTTAGAGAGAGACAATTTACAATATTGACAATTGAGACATTGATTTTCAACCTCCGATCAAACTCTATCCTTCAAAAATCATATTTCCGAAATCTCTCGTCATACCTTTTTTAACCTTAAATCGACTGTATTCCCTCCGTCACCTATTCCCCCCGCTTGAAACCCGAATATTCCTCGTTACCTCCCTAATAGCTCCCCACTTCGACTATTTCTGTACGGTGTATGGTGGTGTGTCTGGGGATCTCGAGGTAAAAATAAAAAGCTTAATCAATTCCTTTGTTCGCTTCATCTTCGGGGTCCCTAGATACACCTCTGTATCCCAATTTTATGGCGAATTGAAGTGGCTTAACCCTTCCAATCGTCGCAAGTATTTCCTTGCGTCATTCCTTTACCAAATTATCCAATCCCGCCGTCCATCATATATTTTTGACCTCCTACAGTTCAAATTATCTGTCTATCCCCGTTGTACACGCTCCAGGCTTTCGGATTTATACAGTACGGCCCACAGAACTGCACATTTCGACAGATCCTTTCTCATTCTATCCTCAATCCTATGGAATTCTATCCCTCCTTTCATCCGTCACTCCAATTCTCTTTCTACCTTCAAATCACGCATATTTGATCACTTATTGAACATCCAGGCTCAATAGAATTGTAAATAAGCTTTTTATTTATTTTTTTTTCTTTTCATCTCATTTAAACATGTATATTTTAAACCATTAATTATTAACTTGTTTATATTTATTTAATTTACTCTAAGACTCAAAAGCCCTTTTTTGTACATTCTGTATATTTTATTCTAAAGAGACATGTCCCAGAATAATAAAGAATTTATTTATTGATTTTCAAAAGGTAATAATGGACATTTTTTACGAAATTGATATTTTGACGTATTTGTATCCTTATAATTTTTTTTGTTTTAACAAACTCATCTATTTAATTTTATCTAATGAATACTCAAGCCCTTTTGAAATTCGATTTAGAAATGCAATCATTTTCTAAAAGTACTAATTACACATTTAGTTTTGTTCCAAATCATATTAATAAATTTCATTCCATAACTTTAAAACAGTGTTATAATTATAGTAACCAAAAAATTCTAGATTCTAATGCAAAAATAATTAAGTAAGTTGATTTGATAATATATTAATGAGAGATTTTCGCGCTTCCTGTAAAATTTCCTTGAATGGATATAGTACCTTTTGGAACTCAACGTCACAATTATGCACTGTCTGACTGTTTCAATCTGAGTGAAACCTACACGATATTAAATACCATGAAATTTTACATGAATATAGCGAGTTTGATCAAAATCGTTAGAGCCGTTTTCGAGAAAATTGTAAAAAAGTGCAAAATGCATAATATTCCTCTTGCCTGATTTTGGATCATGAAATTTCATTTTTACACAACATATTCTTTTTGAGCTAGACTTACCACACAGATGTTTTTGCTTGGTCATTTGTATTCAGGGGATCCTAAACTTAAAAATATTTACGATCGCAATACTTCATACACAGGTAAGTGAAAGTAAAATAGATAAAATTAGGCTAAAAATATCCAGATGCATGATAAATAAATGTAAAGTGCACCTTGTGTAAGCATTTGAGCAATATGTCTAATTAGTGGAACATTCAGATTCCATTTAATTGAAAAAATTGAAGACATTAATATGTTATTCCTTTTAGATATTGCTTCAGAATTTACCATATTAGGGGACTCACTACGTTTGCTATAGCATGCTATTTGTGCTATTGTGCTAAACCCATCAATTTTATACAGGAAATAACTGTAGAAACTCGACGGGTTTAGCAAAATAAGACAAATAGCATGCTATAGCAAACGTAGTGAGTACTCCTATAAGTAAATTATAAGGAAATTATAAAAAATATAATTTTATTATTTGTATGCTATTTAATTACCACTAATACATATAAACCAAATTTCATTACAGTGCATCATTTGTTCCAAAAGTTTTACACATTACACATCCCAGCGTGTACTTTTTCACGAAAGAATAGCGTCGAGTTACTGATAGCATGCTAAACGGTGCCAAGTGCAAAGAGTTAATATCTTAATCAATAATAATACATCCATATAACATTTAAAGAAATATATTTATTGATTACTAAAGATTTCCATGATATCCGACTTGCCTAAGTTAGTATTCAACCAGAGGTGAACCAGCATATTAGATGCTCATCTGAAGCCCATTACTCACCATTACACATGCTGCTAGTTTGATATCATTATCGCCTATCTCTGCACAGTAAGCCTAGTTATAGAGATATCTCATATTCAATTATACGATTTTTTAAAGTAATCGATTATTGTAATATAATATTGTTAAGTTTGCTTTATTAATTTTATTCTGATAAATTTTATTTTTATTTTTATTCATGAATTTCCTCTTACATGTAAGAAAATCTATCGCGTTTTTTTTTTTTTTTTTACTCTATCTATTCCATCTATGGTAAGGGAAATAATTGCGATCTTGAAAATATTCGGTTTTATGTTTTCAACGGAAATAGACGTTTTGAGTTCCCTTGAGTCCAAATAACCAAGTGGCGCCTAATGGTCTGTGTGTGTGTGGTAGAGTAGAGCGAGGCTAGTTGAACATAGGGGCAAGATGGGCAACTGAAATATCTCGCAAATTATTCACTTACGCATAGGCATCTTAATGCGGAAAGAAAGAGTCGTGGGAGGGATAATCACCACGCGATTGCTAGTGGCAGCTGGATGAGCGAGTGAACCGCTCGTGTGTGTTGACCAAAACTTAAATCTGTATTAGTCAGTTTTTATCTGTTATTAATCAGGTAAGTATTAATATTTCAGAGAATTATTGTACTTTTGATATGTGGAGTTGTTCTGGAGATAATTCTTATAATTTTTTTATAACCTCGTTTTTTTTTTTATTACCGGGTTGGTGTTAGTTGTGCAATAGTTGCTCAATTTACCTCACGACTCAAACAACTTATGTAATGAATATTTTATTTTTGTTAGGATGCGGACTAACAAGAGGAAGACTACAAAACGACTAACGACGATAAAGTTGCTTCTTTTTTTTTTTTTAAAGATATTTAAGTCTGATTTTAAACAAAAATACTGAATTTAATCCTGAAGTTAGTCTTAAGACACGTTGATGTTTTATATTTTCAGTTAATTATCCAAAGAAAATTACTTCAAGTTTTGTTATTCAATTTGTCAATTGCAACAGTAACAGGGATAATTAAGTTCCAAAGATTTAATTAATATTTTTTTTAATATATAAGCTATATGAGTAATAATATAAACAATTAAGTCTGATTTTAAATAGCAAGACTGAAACTAATGTTGAAGTTAATCTTACGATACGTTAATGTTTTCATGATTCTAGTTTTGGTTAATTATTCAAAGAAAACTACTTTAAATTTTTTAGTTCTATCTCTAAAATACGATAAATAAAAAGCTGATTGTTAAACACATATTTTACTTTATTTCTAGTCGAAATTGAACGCATGGTTTGGTTAGACATTGTTAGTGCTCAACTTGCCCCATACCTTTTCTCAACTTACCTCACCTATGGGGTACATTAAGCAAACTTGACTTCCTGGATTTAAATAGCTTTAGCTCTTAAATTCGACTTCTTACAAAAAAATTACTATGGACACTTTTGCTAAGGGATATATTACGAATCCATCAAGCCGCTTAAAAACTCATTGAGACTTATCATTGAGGAGCCATATCCGTTAAGTGAAAAATTAGCCAACTAGCCCCGCCCTACCCTATGTCTAACACGAAAAGTCTTCCAAAACCGGAATACCATATTTAAGACAACTACACGCCCAAGATGTTACAGCTACTTTTTCTTCTAAATCAGCTTACCAGAAGAGCTATATCATACTATGCATTTTGAACCTTTTTACAATTTTCTCGAAAACAGGTTTTACTTTTTTGATTAAACTCGCTTTATCAATGTAAAATTTAATGGGGTTTAATATCTTATAGGTTTCATAATGATTGAAATGGATAGAGCTTAAATGCCGATATTTTAAATTTTCTTCCTCTGAAGTACTCTTAAATTTGAAGATTCGAAAAAACATATCATCTGGTTATCATTGATGAAAAGCGGGTAAATATATAATTTGAAAAGAGCAAAAATAAATTTTTGGTATGCCATTTTTGTGTTTTTGAAAAAAATAACAGTGATATTGATGTATAATATACTATTGGAAAGCTAAATATTTTATATAAAATATTATATTCTACACAAAATTGTATAAGTTAAAGATGATAAGCCGATAAAACTTTATAATTGCTGTCGATAATAATATGATAATGGGTTGTGTTATAAGTTTTTTTTTTTTAAGTTGAAATTAAAATTTATTCAATTATTTGTTTGTTTTGATCGAGTTTGGCATCCAGGTCTGCTATACAAGCTCCATCAATTCCTCTCTCCAGCGTATTTCCTATTAATTCGTTCCTATCTCTCTGATAGAGCCTTCAAAGTTAACCATAACCTTTCTTACTCATCCGTATTCACTCAGTCATACGGTGTACCGCAAGGTAGTATCCTGGGCCCGATCCTTTACACGATGTATACAGCTGATATTCCCTTCCATCCAAGCACTATCCTTACTTCCTACGCCGATGACACATGTGTGTTATCTGTGAATAATGATCCTGTTACTGCATCACAAATCCTACAGAACCATCTATCAGCCATTGAAGAATGGTGTCAAAACTGGAGAATTAAAATAAATCCCATAAAATCACCTTCGCTCTACGCCGTAAACCTATGACTTCCTGCTCCACCGTATCCTTTAACAATATCCTACTTACAACTGTTGAACAGATTCGGTCCTTAGGATTCCGCCTCGACAAACGCCTAACATGGAATCCTCATACTTGACTGAAACGACAGTAAACTGCTCGTAGATACAGATTACTACAATACTTACTCGACAAACGCTCAAAACTTCCTACTTACTACAAAAAACTCATTTATATAACAATTATCGGCCTATTTGGACATATGGCATTGAGCTAGACGGTCTACTAAACCATCGAATTCCTTTCGCATCCAATCCTTGTAGTCCAAAATCCTTTGTAAAATCCTCAATGCTCCTTACTTTGTTACTAATAAAAACATCCATAAAGACCTATATATCCCATTTGTTGATCCCACTTGGCCCGTTACAGATAGACCTCTTTTCATTCCAAACTCCCTGCCCACTCAAACCCGCTTGTCCGTGACCTCTCCTCCATATCTATTCCCGTCAACCCACCGAGAAGCCTTAAAAGAAGATGGCCTGGAGACCTCCTAACATAAATTAGACATTGGAGTACTACCAATGGGTAGTTTCTTCACAGGACTACCTTGTGTTCTAATCATATATCAAGCCTATTTACTTGTTGTATTGATTTAATACAGTTGTAAATTTCTTTAAATAAATTTTAAAAAATTGTTTGTTTTTTATGATTCCGGTGAAAACGACGATAACAGGAAAATTGTCTGTATTACTGTTGGATGAATCCCATGTTTCTGACTCTATAAATGGGGAATGTTTTGCCCTTTGATGGGTATTTGAATTGATTTCTTTGTCTCCCCCCTCCTACCTTGGAACACTGAGGGGAGGCTCTTTATTATTGACGTATCACGTGTATATTAAATTCACGAGATACAAATTTGAAACTCATTTTATACATAATATTTATTTTCTAACAAGCTGACGAGGAAAACGTTGTTCTACCATTAAAATTATTTCTAGTGAATATGTTGCTTGTTATGTAAAAAATAACGAATTTATTGAAGGTTTGTGGGAATGGATGCTATGTCAAAAAAGAGGAATGGAGTACTATAGAAGATGATCGCTGATAAAAAAAAAAAAAAAAATCCGTCCCATGAGTTAACTACAAACCTGCGCGTTTGTTTCCGTTTCAAATGTTGATTTCGTTCAGTCCCTGCCGCTGGTGATTGAGATGCACGCAATAGCGATATGCTCAGGCGAACATTTTCTTAATTTTGTTGGATTTGGGCATAAGTACAGTAATATAGGTGTATAATATACCGCTGGAAAGCAAAAGATTTTGGAAAATATATTATCTTATATAATAATTTGTAAATGGTAATGTAAAGCGACGGATAGGGCTTAAACATATTACTGATTATTATACATATCAATTTGTTATTGTTTTATTATTTAATGTAGTGGAGTGGTGCAAATGGGCATTTTCTCTTCATGTCTTTTTCATGTATTCCTGCTAGCTAATTTTCTTGATTTATTAACTAATACAGTTGTAAATTTCAATAAATGATAATAAAAAAATATTATTTAATGCAAACCATGTTTCCAATGAAACTGAATAAACTTTTTATTTAAATTTACTTTAAACTTTTTTCATCTTAAACTATGTTTAAAAAAAGAAAATGTTAATTTATTTAACAACGGAGGTTGTTGAAGGGAATGTAGTGTGTTGTGCAGCACCAGATTGAACCTAGTATACCTGGGATGTGACAATCATCATCTTAACAGAAGTCCCACTTTATACCATACACCTCTGTATCCCAATTTTATGGCGAATTGAAGTGGCTTAACCCTTCCAATCGTCGCAAGTATTTCCTTGCGTCATTCCTTTACCAAATTATCCAATCCCGCCGTCCATCATATATTTTTGACCTCCTACAGTTCAAATCCTCTGTCCATCCCCGTTGTACACGCTCCAGGCCTTCGGATTTATACAGTACGGCCCCCAGAACTGCACATTTCGACAGATCCTTTCTCATTCTATCCTCAATCTTATGGAATTCTATCCCTCCTTCCATCCGTCACTCCAATTCTTTTTCTACCTTCAAATCCCGCATATTTGATCACTTATTGAACATCCAGGCTCAATAGAATTGTAAATAAGCTTTTTATTTATTTTTTTTTTTCTTTTCATCTCATTTAAACATGTCTATTTTATACCATTAATTATTAACTTGTTTATATTTATTTAATTTACTCTAAGACTCAAAAGCCCTTTTTTGTAAATTCTGTATATTTTATTCTAAAGGGACATGTCCCAGAATAATAAAGAATTTATTTATTTACTGATTTTCAAAAGGTAATAATAGACATTTTTTACGAAATTGATATTTTGACGTATTTGTATCCTTATAATATGTTGCCTGTTATGTAAAAAAATAACGAATTTATATTAGGTTTGTGGGAATGGATGCTATGTCAAAAAAGAGGAATGGAGTACTATAGAAGATGACCGCCGATAAAAAAAATAATAAAAATCCGTCCCATGAGTTAACTACAAACCTGCGCGTTTGTTTCCGTTTCAAATGTTGATTTAGTTCAGCCCCTGCCGCTTGTGATTGAGATGCACGCAATAGCGATATGCTCAGGAGAACATTTTCTTAATTTTGTTGGATTTGGGCATAAGTACAGTAATATAGTGTATAATATACCGCTGGAAAGCAAAAGATTTTGGAAAATATATTATCTTATATAATAATTTGTAAATGGTAATGTAAAGCGACGGATAGGGCTTAAACATATTACTGATTATTATACATATCAATTTGTTATTGTTTTATTATTTAATGTAGTGGAGTGGTGCAAATGGGCATTTTCTCTTCATGTCTTTTTCATGTATTCCTGCTAGCTAATTTTCTTGATTTATTAACTAATACAGTTGTAAATTTCAATAAATGATAATAAAAAAATATTATTTAATGCAAACCATGTTTCCAATGAAACTGAATAAACTTTTTATTTAAATTTACTTTAAACTTTTTTCATCTTAAACTATGTTTAAAAAAAGAAAATGTTAATTTATTTAACAACGGAGGTTGTTGAAGGGAATGTAGTGTGTTGTGCAGCAACCAGATTGAACCTAGTATACCTGGGATGTGACAATCATCATCTTAACAGAATCCCACTTTATACCATACGTTTATCACCTTTTTACGATTTTCTCAAAAACGGCTCAAATGATTTCGAATAAACTCACTATATATTTCGATATAAATAAAAATGGACTTAAATTTTAATATTTTAATAGTTAACTATTATGGTTAAAATTGTTAAATAGAAGAGATTAAATAACAATTTTTTCAAATTTTCTCCCTCTAATGTAGAATAAAAAAAAAAAGTATTATGGGACTGGTCCCTTATGAATAATATTATGTACAATTGAAATACGAAATATGTTTGGCCAAAGAAAAAAGGAATCATAGTTAATTATAATTTCAATGTAAAATAATGAGAAAAAAAAAACTAAGAAAGAAATTAAGAAAAATCTTCTAAAATTTTGATTCTGAAAATAAAAATAAAATTTTATTTTTATATTAAACAACAAAATGAAAAATAAATGAATTAAAAACCGTATTGAAATTTGGGCGGTTAACAGTTATTTTCATTCAATCAATGTAGATGTCTAGAATTGAAATATCACATTTGCTGAATGTCTGTTTGGGATGACAGGAGGTATTGGAAAAATTGGGATTCGAATAAGGATAAAAAGATTGTGGCGGTTATGGGATGGTAGAGATTCATGAGTGTAGCAGAGTGACAATAAAGGAACGATGAAAAGTTTTAGTTCTGTGGGTAGGAGCGCTAAGGTAAGAATGCGCGATCTACTTTCAAGTGAGTGGACCAAGGATTAAATTGAAGGGACTGTGGATGTATGGAGGATGTTGGAGCTGATAGTTTGGTAAAGGTATGATTTAGGAAATATTGTATGCGTGTGCAGGGAAGGAGCCATTTTAATTTACTGTAAAGGTGGGGTAACATGGGCTTCCTTAAAGCGCCGAAGACAATTTTTAAGAAAATTGTTCATAATGCACTTCAGTCGGTCTTCAAGCAGAGTGTAGAGGTTGCCATACACCACACAACAACAGTCGAATTGACGGAAAATAAGTGAGGAAAACAGGAACCTACGGGTGGATAAGGAAAGAGATGTATTAGGACATTTGTTGATTGAAGAAAAAAAAAAAAAAAACATTTCTGCTTGTTGGCATTGAGACAAACTAGGTGAATATGAAATATGAAAAAAATTTATATTCAACTGAAGAAGGAACATTTTTACTCGTTGATCTTTATTTTCCGCCCATAAGGTAGTAATATAGTTTTTTTAAGCTAATATATACACTTGTAGAAGGTTATGCAAAGTGACGAAAAAGTGAAGAAAAGCACATAGACGAAAGTGATAGTTGTAGATAATTGTTTTGTCATTAAATGCTGTATGTTTCCATTGATATTTAATGTAATTCTTATTTATTTTTCAACATTAACTATTTTTTAAATTTCTAAATTTGATTTTAATAATCGAGGTATGTGAAATTTGCAAAATTTGCGCACAATATAGTTATATTTTTTCATTAAGAAAGGCTGAATAAATGAAAAATAAAGGATGTATGATGGAGAAGAAGAAAAAGAGTGAAAAGCTTCTGAATCTTTAGAGATACTCATAATACAATAGAATCAACTGGTAGAACATTTGCGACTGTCCGTGGGGGAACTGTTGAGTATGTAGGAAGGCGCCACCCCTATAATTCCACAGCCCTGGTTTCATTGAGCGTTATTACCAATTCATTACAAACTCCTTTCCCATTTATTCAATTGGTCTTAAAACTAAGATTTTAAGTAAAACATAATACGCATACAAAATATTATTAGTTTCATTTATTTATTAAATATATAGGGTAACTGCGCCGATTATTGACACTTCAAGAAATATTTTTAATGATGGAGTTTTTGTTGACCGTTGAGAAATTAGATGAGGACGATGGTTAATATGAATAGTACAATTATAAAAATTCTATCTAGTTCTATCTATCATAAACCGTTCGACCTAGAAGAGTGTCTGGTGCCGAGTTTCCATCTCATCGGTCCAGCGTAAACAGAGTCTCAGCACACTCCGGTATAAAATGTCAGACCCAAACCAGTTTACATAATCTTAGTCAACGAAATTTTATCATTTACAAACAAATTAGATCATTTATAAATCTATTGGGGAATAATGGAATAATAATTAATAAGGGAGAATATAAAGCATAAATATATATATGCGTCCGTATTTTAAGCACAAAAATAGATTGATTCATCACTTTGATATGATTCAATAAGCAGGATGGAGAAAATGGATGTTGGCCTAATAGAAATATTTTGAATGGCAAGGGATCAATAAATACGGAAGAAATTTTTGAAAAAACACAAAATATTTCATAGATGAGGAAGATGGTTGGGAATGCGGTCATAAAATAGAAACGCACATTTTAATTATGTGCCGACGTTTCGGCCTACATTCAGATTATTAAGACTTCTTTACTTCTTTAGACACCGTCTCAGAGTCAACCCTGATGAAGGCCCCAATAGATTTATAAATGATCTAATTTGTTTGTAAATGATAACATTTCGTTGACAAAGATTATGTAAATCGGTTTGGGTCTGACATTTTACACATTTTATACCGGAGTGTGCTGAGACTCTGTTTACGCTGGACCGATGAGACGGAAACTCGGAACCAGACACTCTTCTAGGTCGAACGGTTTATGATATATAGAACTAGATAGAATTTTTATAATTGTACTATTCATATTATTTTCAATTGATGTTGGAGAATCATTACCATTGCTATATTCCCCATTTCGTCCGGAATGCGTGGCATTTTTAAGCATGCAAATATCATTTGTAGTTTGTTTTTTATAAGCGTTTTTCCAATATTGCATATTTGTCAAATTCGGTCGGTTATCTTCGAATATGCACTCGTTTTTGTCCGGCTCTAAAAGGGTTATCTTTGAGACAATTTGTATGTACATTATTTATATTTTACCTTATTAATACCTGTTTTGCTGTTTCAATTTTATTTATTATTGACTTTTACTAATAAGTTTTATTAGATAAAAATTGTAAATATCTATTTTTAGTATAATGTAATAATAGAAAAATATGATTTAGGGACCTCCTTTTCTATTTCAATGATTTAAAATCTTCCAACGACATATTGCCTAATATAATTTGACTTTATCATCGATCAAAGTGTGTCGAATATGAAAGAGACCTTATTTTTTCATAACTTCTAGCAAGTGTCGGAGTCCCCCAACCAATAAGAGATACACTCGCAGATGAGATGAACTACAAGATATTTAATTACATTCCTAGCTTGAGTAGGATTAACGTCAGTGGGAGCATACCAGGTGCTTGGGCCTGCGTCTGTCGTCTCAATTATCCTACACGTGACCTTATATTGGACGGACCCTCCTACCTGTCTTCGTTTCGACGATTGAATTCTTTCACTTCACAGTTCCAACGGATCAATAAGCTGTTGGGAGGGTGCCTCGCGTTAAATGTGTTTAGTTAACTCCAACTATTTCCAAGTCATTATTGCGTTTTAAGTCTGTAGTGGATGTTTATTCTCGATTTAGACAAAAAGGGTTCTGTCTATTTTGATTAAACTCGATATATCGATGCAAAATTGATTGGTCTATAGTATCGCGTAGGTTTTATTAACATTAAAATAATCTAATAAGCTACCTTTAATATTTTACTTTATTTATATTATTGCAAATAGTTGTTTATTGCATGGAGTTATAGTAGTGTTGAATTGATAAGGTCCAACATGTATTAGAATGATTGGACAATGTAGATTTATGGCCAGACTTAAGGCCGTAAAAAATAATAATACAGACAAATAAATAATCTAATGGCCGTAGACCCCCATTATTTTATAACGAGGAATAAATTTCTGTATTCAGATTTTAATTTTGATGCACAGTGTGGCCCAGAAAAAAAAAACATATTTTTTTTTTAGCTGGAACCCTCTGATTTGACAATACAACGGGTTCTTTCGCATGAAATGTCCGTTTTTATAGATTCTGAAATACATTAAGGATTTTGCAGGTCTCTGTTGTTTTCTTCCAAATGTTTACATATTTAAAGTAAACATTTACTAATCATATACAACGATGTCCTCAAACATACAGTTGAAGGAAACCCCTACCAAACAGTTAAAGGACTCCCAGCACAGCTAAATGCAAGTGCATCTACCGTTTCCAGACATTTAAAGTTTATTAGGAAAGTAAAAAAGCTCGATACATGGGTACCTCATGATCTCACTGAGCGGCAGCAAGATCCCATGTTTCAAAACATACCGTGCAAAAATTGAAAGAACTGGGCTACGAAGTTCTTCCGCAACCACCATAGTCTCCCGACTTGTCTCCAACAGAGTACCACCTGTTCAGGAATTTAGACAACTTCGTCAAAGGAAATCTTTTTGAAAATGATGATCAAGTAAAAAGTGCGTTTTCAGATTTTGTTTCACTTCAAAGCTCAGAGTTTTTCAGTTCGGGGATAAAAAAGTTTGTGTCACGTTGGGAAAAATGTGTAGAAAAAGAAGGTAAATACTTGGAATAAAATTATCTTGTTTTCATATCGCATTTTTAATAAAAATCCTTTACCTTGAAAACGATCATTTCATGTGACACAACCCAAAATTGATTCCACGCCCTATTTCGCGCAACTTTTACTTAGATAACTCTTTTTGATAGAAGTAACCGTATAAAAGGTTTACGGTTTTTTTTTTCAGCAAACCAAAACCCCCTTTTATAAGAGGAGTAGGTAACATTCAATTCACAATAAAAAAACATAAACGAAATCCATAAACATTTTTATTCAAAATATTATAATTAGTTAATTTTATTGATTATGTCAGTACATAATTATGTACTACAAAAAAAATTAATTATCTATAGGTATGTTGGCTTGGTAAAATATTTAAAAAAATAATAATAAAATAGAGAAAATTAATTTATCAACAAATTTAGAACATTGGTGATAATCCTTGTTTTAAACTGGTAATTTTTGACTGATTAAAGACAATAATACATTCATAAAGTATAAATAAACGTTTGAAACAAAGAAACTGGAATTTTTATGGACAACAAAAAAGCAAGAGCTAAAGTAAATAAAAAAATTCTCTCGTAAATCGGCACTAACACGCAGCAAATTATTAATGGGAAGTGAACTATAAATCTTCTTGTTGATTTCTCTGGAGGTAGATTTCTAAGCGATTTTCGTTATAAATGTTTTTCATTAAAAAAAAAAAAAAAAAAAACTTGAAAAGTTTTTCAGGATTAATTACTACTGGTAGCACTACTGGCTACCGACACCCGTATTGCCATGTGGCAAGGTAGGGAGAAATAAATAAACTTGAAAAGTTGAAGCTGCATAAATCTAAAAAATGATAATAAAATAAAATTATCTTCATAAAGTTTATTCATCGAAATAATTTCACCTGAAATATACGATTTAGGGTCACCCGAGACCAAATGACCAAGTCCCGCAAAAATATCTGTGTATTTGTGTGTGTTTTGTGATTACAGATTTAAGATAGGCAAGCATCTGGGGTCATTTATAATAATAAAAATGAGAGAAACAGTACAGTTAACGTTCCTGTACATGAACCGTTCAACAAAAATAGAATACTCATTAAACATTATTTTAGACAAAGAGATAATAATGAGAACTTTGGCATAACCCTACCAACAACGCAGACAATGATATGGAGGTCATTGCAACAAACAGACCAATATATTATTCACTTACAAGTATTCACTATTTGACAGATATCATAATAAAAACCTAAATAATTAACTAAAAGTTTCTTATTTTTTTCACTGCTAACAGACGCAGTAATTGATCTTCTAATCTATTTGTTGTTTACCTTACAGCTGTATTCAAGTTTTCATCTAATATTACCGAAATTTGTCATTTATAAATATCCTACCTAAAGGTTCAACCACAGTTAACATCGATAACTTAAACTTAAAACTAATAAAAAAATGAGACTTACGTCTCGGCCAGACTATACCATGACCCTAGAAACCCGTTTTGGGAAATTCCACCACCAAGCCCCTGGTTCTACAATAAATCATTGCCTAACCAAGTTTGGACTAAGTATTAGACCCATAGCTGCTGCTTTGTGAGTGGAAGAGTTAGCAACCCGCAACTATTAGAGATTTGGTTAATATTTTATTTTAAAATTAGTTATAGTCTTGAAGCTTTACATAACGCGGAATTGTTCCGAACTGCTTAATTGTTTTAGTTCGAATTGTTCCTTAAAAACCTATTGATTGAAAATATACTACGTGATCTTGCATTATATAATGCTGCCAAACCAGAACAAAGTATTGAAATTTTAGAAATAAAAATAATCAATACTGAAATGACTGATTATAAACAGCTTTCCTTAAGCTGGAATATTGGGTTGTGAAATAAGTTTAAGTTTAATCATCTCTTGTATTCATAAAATAATTTTTACTTGGACAATAATGTTCACATATTTTAAAAAAGGATTAATTTAGGTGCTTTTATGCATCAGTTTTCAACCGTAATTCTTTATCTTTAAGTGGTATTTTGCTTGCTATAAAAGGAAGGGGAAAATTTCGTTTTCGTCATTTGACGATTTTTTATTTCCGAAAATGAAAATCCGCTGCACAAACGTTTAACAAAATTTACATTACAAATGGCTATGATGCCTGATGTCCGTTGGTAGTTTGCTCGGTTCAGAAAAGGAAATTTTGACTTGGAACAAGCAAAGCGCTCGGGTCGTCCTTAAACATTTGATGATGACCAAATTCAAGCATGATTGATCAAAAATATTTATTATTTGTATTTTACAATCCAATAGAATATAGCTCCCCACGTACTGAAACGCACGCAATTTAATGTACCTGTGCAACGTGTGAGTGATTCTTGTTACAAGCCTTCGATATATTTTTCGTAAATTTAATTTTTTTTTTTTAAATTTTTTTGAAAGTTACAACTGTATATTATAATAAAACAAGTAAATATGCTGGTTAATGATCAAAAAACATGAGGAGAAACTGCCATTTTCAGCACTCTATAGTCAACCTAAACCACAGATCTCGAGGCCAACTTCTTTTCAGACGCCTCGGAGAGTAATTAGGGATCGAAGAGGAAGCTATGATAGAAACTAGTGGGTTAGAGTGGGAATGGAGTTTTTCATGGAAGGATTCATACCTGGTTCAGGCCAAAACAGTAACATAGGGAACATTAAGGTCTTTGTGGATGTGTTTATTCGTAACAAAGTAAGGAGCGTTGAGAATTTTACGATTAATTTTGGATTCGAACGATTGGATACGATAGGAATTCGATGGTTTGATAGAGCCCCATAGCTGAATTCTCTAAGTCCAGATATGTCATATAATAGTCATGTAGATGAGCATTTAGTATTTAGGAGGAAGGGTTTACCGTAACATTAATTTAAATTAATTTCCTATTGACATATCAAGGACCTCCAAAGCGTACGCGGATCTCTAGTTGGGAAACACTGTTCTTGGGATTTTGAAGTGGAGGGTTAAAATTACCATCAATCAATATTTTATTTGATTGGATTATTCCTGATTATTATGGCGTAGGTCTGTTTCTGTTTTATTCCGGAGACTTCTATTTAAAGCTGATACAATCGTTGCAAAGGTCTGCTTTTTAACAAAATCCAAAAGAAATTACCAAAGGGATGGGGAGGGTGACTGTGGTTAAGGATTACAGATAGCCCTGGCCCCATCCTAAAGCGGTCCATTTGTATGAGGAGCCTGCGCTGGGGCCCCTAATATATTGCAACTACCCCCTTTTTCCCTCCAAACCTTGTCTTTTACTTTTATTTATTTATATTTTTTATACCCTCCCCTCCTATCCTTCGGTCTTATCGAATTTCATCCCAATATCCCCTAACAGTTTATATTCGCTGCCAAATAGTACCGGACACTCAATCCTACATGGGATCCTCTTCGAACTTGTCATTACCTATAAATTGTCTATATGATAGAGAAGTTGGTTAGAGGTATAGTAATCAAAGGAGAAAACTGTAATAAGGAATAAAATACAGGCAGTCAATTTTTTTTTTTTAATGCTCATGAGGTACCCATGTATCGAGCTTTTTTACTTTCCCAATACACTTTTAAATGTCTGGAAACGGTAGATGCACTTGCATTTAGTTGTGCTGAGAGTCCTTTAACTGTTTGGTAGGGGTTTCCTTCTACTGTATGTTTTAGGACATCGTTGTCTATTACGGACGGAGGTCTTCCTCCGGGCAAGTTTTCCTAGTCGTTATCCCCAGCTGAAAACTTAGCAAACCAACGGCGAATGATCCGTTCATCAACTCTCCCTTCCCCAAACGCCTTGCAGATATTTCCAGCAGCCTCAGCTGCTGAATGGCCGAGTTTAAACTCGTACAAAAATATTACTCGAAAATCGCGTGTTTCCATGTTCATATTTGGAGGTATACTAAAAAGTGGGATTGATTGGGAAGCTAATGTTTATAATACAAAGGTATAGGATTAGTAACTGTTTACTTTAAATATGTAAACATTCGGAAGAAAACAACAGAGACCGGCAAAATCCTTTATGTATTTCAGAAACTATAAAAACGGACATTTCATGTGAAACAACCCAATATTTATCTTTATTTAATTGACTTTATTTATTGACTTGACTTGTTTCATCGGGAAGAGAGTTTCTATATTAAAAAGTGTCCTTTTTAGTGTGTTAATCCTAGTTACCAGTGATTTATTTCGATTCGTATCCGTTTAAAAGAGGAATCGAGTAAAAAATGGAGGTTCTCTTCCATTTTGAACCGTATCCCGGTTACAATTAATGTCAGTTGTTAATAATCCTTTCAACGAGAATGGCAACTTTAACTTAGAATGAAAAAAAAAAAAAATTAAAACAGTCCTTAGAATATGAAAATCGGGTATATCCTTTGAAATAGTAAATTAGTCCTTTTCAGGCTTGCTTTTTGCTTATTGGTTAGAGTTGAAAGCTTTAAGAAGTAAGTTCTAAGACATAGTTTATCTGCCATATCTTTACTCATTTCATTTGCTACTGATTTTAATTCAATTGAATACTGAAATAAAGATAATATAAATATCGTTATCTTTGTGCCAATATTACACCAGTATCGATAACGTTCACGGAAATTGATATAGATATCCTATCCCTAGTGGACAGGTATACACAGACCTCTGCGCTTGCGCCAGCCTAGAGCATGTAGGTAAGGCAAAAGCGTCACCTGAAAGCTTTTACCCCTGTCAAAAATTCATAAAGCGCCTAAAGAAGTTTTCACTTCAAAAATCTGTAGAACATTCTAAGTAGAAATAATTAATAACAATGTCAGTTTATAGATTTAATTTCCATTTATTTTAAGAGCTTACTTACAATTTGGTACGTAATATTGTTTATATTATTATATTCTTAGTACTGGAAAAAAATTAGTATATTAGAGGTAGAAAACTTGGGATGATGTAATATTATTACTTCCAAAAACTTTTTTTATTTTTCATAACATCAATACACAACGTTTCGGGAACTAAGAGATCTAGTCCTGGTATAAGATTATTTTTAAAATTTCCATAATTATTTCATAAGAATTTAAACTGACACAAAATTAAATTTTCCCCTTCACCTGTAGAAAAGAACTCCAAGTAGCGTTGCTAGAGGAAGGTGAGGAGGGGCTATGCTAGGAGTTGGGAATTTTAATCTAATTGGAGCAGTCCGGATTCCTCCCTTTGATCCACATTCTAATTTGGCTAGGCATCTACTCTAACTCCCACTCCTCTCTCGCTAGAGTTCCTACCTTCACCTACTGCTCAATTAGCATGGATGTCAGACTGCATGCCTGTCTTTCGTTTTATAAATAACACCAATTGCCTTTTTAATGTTTTCTTTTTTTCCTGATTTTTTAGAATAATTGGCTATCGCATTTTTTCTTGTTTTATTTCAGGTTTATTTTTATCCCTATTGCTTCCATATCGTGAGTAATGTACTGTTACTTCAGCATGAAGTTTATAGTCTGAGTGCGCTTTTGTTGATTTTAAGTATGCACTCGGCTGTTCAAAGGGCTTAAGAGAAAATGAGGAAATATAACCTTGGACATTCCAACGAAAACCTGTGAACCCATAATTACTTGCATTCGCCGATAAAATTTTCATTTTCGCCAACTCGAAAAGGAATCTTCAGTACAATTACTAACGATACGCCCTTCCTTCGCACGAGTGCAATTAAAATTCACTTTTGGGTTTTGAGTTCATGAGGATCCTGGTTTTACTTTCACTTACTATATATAGTAAGGGGAAGTATTGCGATCGTGAAAATTTTCGAATTCCAGTTTTCAACGGAAATACACGTTTTAGGGTCCCCTGAGTCCAAATAACCAAGTCCCGCAAAAAGGTCTGTGTGTGTGTGTGTGGTAACTCCCGGGCGGAAACGGTAAGTCCTATGAAACTGAAATTTCATATTTAAGACAACTATTCGCCCGAGACGTGACAAAACTTTTTTCATCAAAATGAGCTAACCAGAAAAGGCACTTTATACCATGCATTTTGCACCTTTTTTCGATTTTCCCGAAAACGGTTCCGACGATTTTGATTAAACTCGCTATATCGATGTAAAATTTAATGGGCTTTAATATCATGTAGGTTTTATTTGGATAAAAATGGTTTGACAGGGCTTAAATGCCGATATTTTAAATTTTCTTCTCCTAAAGTACCTTTAATTTTGTAGATTCAATAATAATAACTAAATTATCTTGTTACCACTTATGAAAAACAGTTAAATATATAAATTGAATGAATTCGATACCCAACTAAAGGAGAAAACCGAAAAAATATTTTTTTAATACAATATTTTGTTTTTGAACATAAGAGCAGTAATATACATTTATGATATACCGTGGGAAAACTAAAGGTTTTAGAAAAAAATAGTATCTCATACACAAGCTTTTAAAAGTTAATAGAGAGTGATGAAAAGAAGATAAAACTAACTGATTATTTAAGATAATAATATAATAGATTTTTTAATAAAACACATGTTTCTATATAAATTCAATTTGATTAATTCCTTAATAGTTTCACGTATTTTTATCTCTAACTGTATTTGAAAATTCTTTCATTGATTTTAAAAATGGAGGTAAGTGAAAGTCGTGTGTTGCCCGCTCCAGATTTTTTCATTTTCAAATGCCATCTGATGAAAATGCAAAACCAGAATACAGAGGTTGGGAGTGAGGCCCCGAAACGTGTATTGATATTATGAAAAATAAAAATAAGTTTTGGAAGAAATAATAAAATATCAGCCCAAGTTTTCTACCTCTAATATTTCTCAATTTCTTCCGGTACTAGGAATGGAAATAAAATCCATAAACTAACGTTGTTATCAAGTTATCTACCTGTTATATTGCTTCTAAAATCTTGTGTACTGTTTGGAAGATTATATCTTTTACGATACTGTACGGTGGCAACAGTGAATCACCATGCTCTCCCTCATCACATTAAAAATAACAATTTATGCGTTTTTAACAACTGTACATTAACTCCAGCGACTTAGTTTATAACTTTTCTAAAATCTCTCGTGCTTTTCAACGGTATATTATAAGTCTTTATCACTACGCATAATTCAGAAATAATTCTTTGATGACTTAATTACAGAAAATTTTCCCTTCCAATGAAGAACTTAATTGCAATGTATTATACTTATAAACCTTTAGGAAGGAATGCCCCAAACGATAGTGAAAACCGTATCAAAATCCGTCGTGTGTTTTGGAGGAGTTCGCGGAAGCCATTTTATATAGTATTAGTATAAGTATCATTTTATATAGAGAGAAATAAACCCTACAAAACAAAATTAATGAAGGTTGGGACGAAGCTTAAGAGAAATATGCGCGTCATGAGAGTCCGACAGTATGTTTGAAGTAGTTTTAAAGGCGCGTTAGGAAATCTAAAATGTTTATTTTTAACATTATTGCAGAACGATTAAAATCATGACTGTTATTAGTAGTATCCAGTTTTCCTGTTTTTCATTAATTTTAATTAACGGACCAACTAATCAATTATTATATATAACTATAATATTGAAATAATTTAATAAAGTAACTAATCAAATTAAATTCAATCCATCTTTAGAAGCCTATTCGAGTGTTTGCAACTCATTCTTTTCTTCAAACATTATTTGTAAACTTATAAAAAAATACAAATAACGCTAAAATTTTATTCCAGGCATGAATCAGTCAATAAGACTATTAAATTTGAATTAAATCTTTTTACAAAATAAGTATATTTTTAATTTTTTAGATAAATTTAAAATTCCATGCATAATGTTCAAGGGTTGCAGTATACCACTTAATGGTAAAACCACTAATGGGTCATGCCTGGCCATTAATGCCTAAAAGGTCGCGTCAATTTATTTTAATTGATTTATTAAATTTACCAAACATTATCAGAAATATTATATTACTAAAGGAAGTTTTAGCATTAAAAGTGTAATATATACTTATATAAATAATATTTTAAAATTTTAGAATAGTAACCTAGGAAAAGTAAATGAGATAAGTACTTAACAGAAAACATTTAACAGATAAAACAAAATATAATAAAAGAAAATAGAAATGTAACACGCATTAAAATTTTATATTTATGCGCATGCGACAATATTAAATTCGGGATGCCTTGAAAAAACATAAACAAAATAATTCGAAATTATAGTTAATTGTAAATAGAAGAATATGCAGAAATTGTTCATATGTATTTTAACAATTTTTTTTTTTAAATTTGTTTTATTAAGAGATAATACAATCTGCCACCTTCTGGGGCAATGAGTATTAGAGATAGAATAAATCATTCATACCATATGTACATTGTAAACAAAATTAAAGGAAAAAAAAAAGAATAAAATAAAAAAAAAAATTTAACAATTAGAAATCGAATAAAGTCAGGGGAGGGGGAGTGGTCAAATTAAAATGGAAAGGGTTATTATTGAAACGAAAAAAGTTACAATGGAATAAATAAAAGATGACGTTTGACTCACTAAAGATTAGAAATGCCTATGAAACGAATGCCTATTATTTTTGAATAATAAAATCAATAACTTATTTTACATAAAATTAAAAGCTATTAATTCAGCCAATTTTCCTTTAACCTATACCTAAAATTATTGGATTTTACAGTTTATTAGTAACATATATGTAAAATTAAAATTGTGCGATAATTTGTATAAAACCGAAATTTCATATTTTAGAAGCTCATATGCCTGTGATACTACAGAAACATTTTTAGAAAAACAGAAACATTTTTTACTACAGAAACATTTTTTAATAAAAAACAGCGAACAAGAAGAATCACTTTATATCGTGTATTTTGAACCTTTTTAAGATTTTCTCAAAAACTGCTTGAACGATTTTACTTAAACTCGCTATGTCAATGTAAAATGTAATGTTATCTAATATCATGCAGATTTAATTCGGAATGAAATATTCTGACAGTTCTTAAATGCCAAATATTTAAATGTTCTTCCTCTGAAGTACCTTTAATTTCTTAGAGTCTACAAAATTAACCATATTATCTTATTAGCATAGATAAAAACGGCTAAATATACACTTTTAACAAATTCGATAACTAACTAAAGGAGAAAAGAGTAACCATGCAAATTATTAATCTCATATTCCCCCAAATTGACTATGGATGTATAGTATATGGAGGACTCTCTGTGGAAAATAAGATAAGGCTGAAGAGACAAATGAATACGTTTATGAGATATATTTACGGCCTTTTAGACGATCGCATATTTCTTATTGGTATTCTAGTCAAGGGTGGCTTTATTCCTCATTCCCAAATAAAATACCTGCTATGTATATTCTTATTCCAATCCTTGCTAGCCATGTATTTGACCTCCACACTCTTAGCTCTTCTGTACATACCCTAAATACTATATCTAAGGCTATCGATTAATTTATATACATTTATATATTATTTATATACATATTTTTAAGATTTGTCCTCGGCACACCGAAGAGGTTTCATGTGTCTCATACATACAGCGAGTTAAAGTGGCTCCTTCCCTCTATCCGCAGACAATATTTCCTATGATCATTCCTTTAAGAAACCATCAACTCCCAGCTATCACCCTATATCCACAGACTTCTGCAATTTAAATCGCCAATCCACTCCCTCGAAACAAGATCGCGCCATTCTGACCTTTACATTCCTACCCACAGAACAAAAACTTTTGATAATTCCTTTCTAGTCGGCTCTACTACTCTCTGGAATTCCCTGCCTACTCATATCCGCCATGCTTCTTCCCTACCATTATTCAAGTCCCAGCTGTTCCAGTACCTACTGTCATCTCAAACGGACGCTCAATAAGCCTTATATTTCAAATCAAATATCAATTGAAAAAGAAAATATATCATTTATTGTTCATATTTTACTTAGTTAATTATTATGAATCAGTTTCAATGTTAAGTTTTGTTCAACAGATTAATCTATCATAAGTTATTTATTTTACTCTTTTATTTTATTGTATACTTTAATCATTTCTTTTCTTCTGATATCATAAATTAATTATAATCCTTTGGTCTTCAGGCCAGACACATCGTATATATTAATTGTACATATCAAATGTTCTTATGGGACCCTGTCCCAGAATAATTTTTATTTTTATTCTATTCTATTCTTCCCTCTCACATAACTGCATCCTTTACTGAAAAGTCCTTTATCATTCGTGCTACCATAGTTTAGAACTCACTACCCATTTCCCTTCTATCATCCTCAACCACATTCAAGCACTAATTATTTCTCCACTTCCTAAAAAATCAACCTTCCGCACACATGTAAACTTTCTTGACTTAATAATGCGCTCCTAAATCCATAAACCTTTATTGATATCTTTTACTTTTTTTAATTTTATATATTTCATAATTATCAGCGAGCTATGTAAATATTTATCTAGACCTTTTATGTTCATTGTTCATTATTCTTAGGGAACAAAATGTCACAGAATAAAAGTTATTTCCATTGATTCACTCAAAAGATGACTTTAACATGGGTTAAATATTTCATCGAGGTCGGAAGGTTAATTAGCTCATCGTGATTACTTAACTGCAAGTTAAGGCTAACCACGATCGGTATAACTGAATTTCGGTTAACTCGTGATTAAGTAATCCAGATTAGTAAATTTATAGTTAACCACCCTCCGTGCAACTGTTACTAAATAATAAAAACCGGAATTTGTTTTCTTTTTTTTTTTTTTTTTTTTTCTATCTCTCCAATTATATGTTTTTTATTTAAAGCATTGAATAATTTGTACATCGTGTAATGTCATGATACAAAAATGTATTTAAGTATATCTATACAATCCTACACCATAATCAAGAGATAATTCCTAGTTATAGTTGGAAGCTACACACAAGTTATGTTATCTGAAATAGGTTACTAAGATAGAACAAGGGCAACATCCGTAAATCTAGTCACCCCGTGTTAGCGGTTAGTACTTGTGTACTATCACATCTGGCCAGACTAACTGATCTTGGCCTGGTATAGTCTTGTTTTGATTATAATACACAATTTTGAGTCTATTGATAGCTTTATATGAAATAATTCCTCACATTTATATTATATTTATTTAGTAATTACAATAGTAAATTAAGATAAAAACAGAAAAAAATATATATTCTAGGACAGAGTCCCTTAAGATTAACAGATAAATACAATTAAAATATACAATGTGTCCAAAGGATCATGATTAATTTTTAATTACAATGATATTAGAAAAGAAAATGTATATATATATATATATATATATATATAGAGAGAGAGAGAGAGAGAGAGAAATATAAATGCAATAAATTATAAATTTCCTTTTTTCAAAGTCTGATATTTGATTTGAATTTTTTTTTTTTAATTTCATAAACAATTTTTTATTGAGTAATAGTGATCAAGTACTAACTACGCTTACTTGATACTAAGTACTCACTTCAACTACATTCACACAATATACAAGTATAAAAAACAATAAATTTATAAAATAATAATTGATTTGAAATATCAGCATTGTTGAGCTGCTGATTGGAAAGACAAAAAGTATTGGACTTGAAATGATGATAGAGAAGAAGCATAACGGATATGAGTTGGTAGGGAACTACAGATATAAGAAAGGAATGATCAAACGTTTTTGTTCTATGGGCAGGAATGTAATTTCAGAATGAAGTGGACTGATGATTTAAATTGCAGAAGACTGTGGATATTGGGAGGGAGCTGGAGTTAATTGTTGATAAAGGTATGATCCTAAGAAATATTTTTACGAATGGAGGGAAGAATCCATTTTATCTCGATGTATAAATGGGTCACATGACAACTCTTCGGTGTACCGAGGAATTTTCAAAAAAAGGTTCATAATTCCCTTTAGCCTGTCCTTAAAGCACACTCGAGAGACCATCATATATCCCGAAGCAATAGTCAAAGTGGGGGGAAATAAATAAGGATACAAGCAGCATACGATGGATAGCGGAAGAAGATGGCAGGAGCGATGGAAAAATTTGAGGATACTTGTTCTTCTACATGAGATTTAAGCAATATGAGGTTTCCAGGAAAAGGTTTGGTCAATGTTAAATATCCAGTATTTTGACAGAGAAACCAAAGGTGATTGAGTGATTATTTACGATTAGACTCGGAAATGTAGTACTGGATCTGAGGAGGGGAATTGGAACTAATTAATAAAATAAGTATCTTCGAACGTCTTATTAAAGGGAGGATTTAATATTATTTCGTAATAGAATGAAGAAATGGAATTAGAACAATCACTACTAACAGAAAATTGTAAACGATTTTTTTAAAAGAGCTTATTCCTCCGTTTTATTTATTTATATATTTGTATTAAAAGGACTAATAAATAACTTCCCAGCACTCGTTCGCGACCTTTCTTCTTCTATATGAGGTCCCGTCGAACCGCAGCTTTGGACAGATCTTTCCTAATCCGATCCTCGTCCGTATGGAATTCTATTTCTCTTATATTCGTCACTCTAATACTCTTCCTGTCTATCCAATTTCCAAATAACAATAAATATATTTGTTAATTTCCATAAAAAGCATTATTAAAAGTTGAGAGAAACTATTATTCATTTAATATATTTTATTTTGCGTCGTATTTAAACATTTATATATATTATTTTATCAAAATTTCACTTGAATATATATATATATAATATATATATATATATATATAATATATATATATATATATTTTTTTTTTTTTTTTTTTTTGATATACATTGTACAATTTTTATGTATCTAAAAAAAAAATTACATTGTATATATGTACATAGTTTAGTGTTTTCTTTCTTTTATATTTTGTTTTCTAAACTTAAAATATATATAATATATGTGTGTGAGTGTGTGTAGTTGAAACATTATAGATTTTTATAAAAAGCTTACTAACCACTTAATCATTTGTTATTAATTATTATTTCACTAAATAATAATTGCAATAATTTAAAATAATATGATAGCAGCAAGACCTTTTATAACTTATTTTTGGTCAAATATTAATTGAAAGAATAATTTTAAAGTATTATGATTTTTAGATCTATTAACTCTTAAAACAATGGTAACACTAGAAATTTTATTCGTAGTTATCAATAAAAATCATAATGTAAGACTAGTAATTATTGGAAAGTCTGTGATTCTATTTATTTGTATTAGTATAAACTAATTTCCTTAATAATTTACTAAATTTTTCATTCTCACAGAGCTTATATGTGTTATCCGTTTATTTTATTTTTTTCACGAAGGAAAGTGGACATAATAAAAATTAACCGATTGAATTAAATAATACATCGCAATATTTATGTTATAATTAATTTACATAATAATAATACTAAATTAATTCAACGAGAAAATTTTATGATGGCTCCTTGTTTGTAGAGAGGAGGATATTCCGACTTAATTTTAACTCTATTGATCCATAACTGAGTGAAGAGTTCTCCGGGAGATGCTCTCGCGGAATTGAATATTAAACAATAATAAAAATTATTAATGGTAAAAGAGTATTTTTTTTCTTTAAAAAAATTAACTGACAATTTAATATAGAAAAATAAAATCAGATTTCGGAACTTATAAAATCTCTAAATGGTGTCTTAAAAAATGCTTTTAATTTTTTTACATCCCAACTTAGGTTTTTAATTGATAAAAAAAATTGTAATATATATTTTTTTAATATGGAAAGATACAAAATTCAGATTATTCATGGTGCTTAGTAGGATTTTTAGCACATCTTAAATAACTTTAATAAACAATGATGTTAAATTTATTTTATTACCTGAGATACTTGTTGAGGGAACTTTTACTAAGGGAATTCTTTTACTCTTTTAAAAAAATATTATTCCTCAAGATTAAAGATATCTGGAAGATTTAAAAGGAATAATTTTCAAAAAATAACTTTCTTTCTTAACACATTAGTAAACTCAGGTATAATCCCGTTTATTTTAAAGTCCATTTGTCAATTATTTTCGGCAGTCCGTGGTTGCATGTACAACTTCAAGTTATCTATCAATAAAGTATTTGAGGTTATTTATATTCCGAGTAAATATGATAATATTGGAAACATAAGTTACACAGTTCAAAAATTTAGCAGTTTATTTTGAAAGTGACCTAAGTCCATTCGTACTTAAATTAAGATATTTATTATTGATAGTGTCCGAAGGCAGTAATAATTTTATAGTTGATTTTAATTAATTAGTATTTTACAAGTTAAACTCAGTTTTTGGACAATTGCATTAGTTGAATAGTCAGTCCGTATAATTAATGCAGTTAAACAAATTTTACGCAATATGCATAACACATTTTGCCGGAAATGAACCGTACACAATTTTCTGAATTTAATACTACAATAGGGTGTACCAAGAAAGTTCGAAAATACTGTTATTAGTACAAAAACAAAATTCAAGGATATAATGGACCAATTGTGATATATACCACCGGAGCGTCATGATTTCCTTAAATACCTTTCTCAAAATTTAAATTTACAGTAAATTATTTTGTGTTGGTACGTTGTAATTTATTTTTGTAATTCTGTACGTTATTTTGTTAAACAATTAAATAAAGTGCTGAAAAGATATTTAAAATAATTGTAGGATTTTGTTAATTCCTTGGTTTTTAAACTATGTTTAATAAATCTGTCCTTCTTCAAATTTAATAACGAATCTGGTTGTTAATTTTTAAAGGGGCCTAACTCTATTCTCCAAAAAAAAAGAAAAAAAAAGGATATTATTTACTTGATGCCACTATTTCAATAGGAACTATAATTTAGCGCCATTAAATAGACTTAAGCAGTATAATTGATTATTATCCTCTACGTAAATGTTTAATTGTTTTTAAACTCAAAGTCTTAAATATCTCAATTCAAGTATAATTGGACTTAATCCACTTTTCTTATTTTTTTATTTTCTAGTCGTCTTCATCTCTATTCCTTGAGTATTCTGAAAATTTGAAACATATATTTAATATACTGTCTTTAAACACGGAAAAACATTTTTTACTTTCACTTGCTATATATAGTAAGGGGAAGTATTGCGATCGTGAAAATTTTCGAATTCCAGTTTTCAACGGAAATACACGTTTTAGGGTCTCCTGAGTCCAAATAACCTAGTCCCGCAAAAAGGTCTGTGTGTTTGTGTGTGTGTGGTAACTCCCGGGCGGAAAAGGTAAGTCCTATGAAACTGAAATTTCATATTTAAGACAACTATACGCCCGAGACGTGACAAAACTTTTTTCATCAAAATGAGCTTACCAGAAGAGGCACCCTTACACCATGCATTTTGCACCTTTTTTCACTTTTCTTAAAAACGGTTCCGACGATTTTGATTAAACTCGCTAAATGGATGTAAAATTTAATGGGCTTTAATATCATGTAGGTTTTATTCTGATTAAAATGGTCTGACAGGGCTTAAATGCCGATATTTTAAATTTTCTTCCCCTAAAGTACCTTTAATATTGTAGATTCAATAAAAATAACTATATCATCTTGTTAACGCTCATGAAAAACAGGTAAATATATAAATTTAATAAATTTGATACCCAACTAAAGGAGAAAACAAAAAAATATTTTTTTAATGCAATTTTCGTTAGAGAAACAGCATAAGAGCAGTAATATACATGTATGATATGCCGTTGGGAAACTTAAGATTTTAGAAAAAATATTATCTCATACACTAGCTTTTAAAAGATAATAGAGAGTGATGAAATGAACATAAAACTAACTGATTATTTTAGATAATAATATAATAGATATTTTAATAAAACACATGTTTCTATATGAATTCAATTTAATTAATTCCTTAATAGTTTCACGTATTTTTATCTCTAACAGTTTTTGAAAATTCTTTCATTGATATTTAAAAATGGAGGTAAGTGAAAGTCGTGTGTTGCCCGCACCAGATTTTTTTAAAATTTTAATTGAATATTAGAAGATATATATACATTGACCAAAATTTATAATTGACCAAAAAAAACATGATTGACTAAAATTAAAATTTTTTTTTTTTTTTTTTTTTTTTTTTTTTATAAATTATCACAAAACTACACTTAAATTGATCTGTCCCTCCAATTAAATTGAAATATATTAGCCGCTACCAGTAAAAAATATTTTTAAAAATGTGAAATATGTTCTGATCAGTATTATATTTATTTAATTATTCCATATATTTTAAAATTAATAAATATCCCAAATTTATATATTCTACAGAATTGTAAATAAAAATAAAATAATTAAAAATAGGTAATACGATATAAAATAGGTCAAGAAAATCTGCATTATTTTAGATTACAGGTTTTTTTAAATCACTTTTTTACAAATTTCATAATTTTAAACCCCCCCCCCACCACCAAACGACAACCGTGAAGAACATAATTAGATAAGGACTTATTTAGATTACTAAACAATACATTAAATTAGTGCATCATTACTCATTACTTATAATAATAACACTCAGTACCATTAGCATGGATAATTGTGAATAATTGTAACATAATAAGCCTATTTGGCTAAATTGAATTTAGCAAGTACGTTAAAACGTACCCTTTCCCCATTCAAAACAAATTTTCCAACCTGATGAGCTACAGCCCCCTCCAAAAAAAAAAATTAAATCATGTTTACATATATATGTATATATATATATATATATATATATATATATATATATATATATATATATATATATATATATATATATATATATATATATCACTGGATCAACCACTGATTGTAACGGAAATAAAAAATTAGTAAATTAGAAATATTCATATTCTGATAAATTAATTATTAATTAAATCTATTCGAGTTGATAAGTTACACTATTATTTTATAAGAATATCGCAATTTTAAGTCTGAAGATTAAAAACAGTTTTTATAAATTTTTATTACAGATTGTTTTGGTTTTACGTCTAGATACTATATGTATATTTAATTTAACTTTTATAAGGAAGAACTATTAGGTAATAATTAATTAATAAAAAAAATTATTTTTAGGTAAAAAATAATTGAAAAACAAATAAATAATGATTAATTAAAAAAAAAAAATTGATAATTACCAAATAGCAACAGTACTTAAAACGGTACAATAGTATGAACAACAAAAATTAAAAAATAAAATATAAAAAAATTGAAAAACAAATTTTAAGTATAATTTTATATTTAATTAAGTCTATTGTCTTTATAATTTAGATAACAATAATTGCTCCTTGAGAAAATCAAAAACTTAATTTAATGGATTCCTTTCTATTACCCTACTTTTTTTCTATTAGCTCCTGTTGATATATTTGGGCTCAGCCCAATTTTGTTCAGGTTTAATTATTACAGTAATTTAGAGGTTTGGTAATACAAGAGTTGATTTTTCGATACTACATTTTTTGTTACCCAAACTACATAGTTATAAGGTGTAGATTCTTTTAGGTGGTAGAAGCAAAGAATTGAGACGTTGATTTCCAAAAATCTTGGCTTCCTTCTGGACAAAAGACTAACTTGGAACCCACATACTAGACTTAAACGACAAGAACTTAATCGACGATTTGGACAATTATACAGACTACTGAACAGAAATTCTAAATTATCTATCGAGAACAAACTGCTAATATACAAGACAGTACTGAAACCTATCTGGACCTACGGACTTGAACTGTGGGGGACAGCCAAATTTTCTAACATCAAACGCATTCAATCCTTCCAATCAAAAGTCCTCCGAACAATAGTTAATGCTCCTTATTATGTATCCAACCATACCTTACACCGCGACCTAAATATTCCATTTATTTTAGACCTTATACCATTAAAATTCTCTAAATTCCATCAGAACCTTATCCATCACCCTAATCCCCTAGCTCAATCCTTATCCAGCTCCACACATCCTTACCATCCTCCTAGAAGGTTGAAACGGCAGTGGCCTCGAGACCTCCTGTAAAATGTATATTGGAGTTCTAGCATTGGCTAGATTCTCTACTCACGTGGTGTATGCTTGTGAATTGTATATAGGTATGGGTGACTTTTGTATATATTTTTATTGATTTTGTTTTGTATTTATTTATATTGTATTATTATTATATAAATTTATTGTTTTGTATATATCGTGTGAATGCAGTATGAATGTTGTACTTTATCCCTATTAAAAATGTCCTAAATTGGACAGATTGTAATATTGTTCAATAAAGAATTGTTTCTAATCGATTTCCAAAAAGTACTAAAGGACATTTTTTACAAAATTGATTTTTTTACATATTTATATTCTTATCAATTATTTATATCTAAATCTCCTGTTTGATTTTATCTAATGAACACCCAAGCCCTTTATAAACGCAATATAGAAATATAATTATTTTCTAAAGGAAATAATTACGCATGATTATAATTTCGTTCCAAATTATACCAAAACATCTCATTTCATATCTTTAATATGATGTTATTAATATACTAAAAAAACAATTCTGGATTTTAATGCGAAAAGAATCAAATTAGCTAATTTAATAATATAATAATTAGTGATTTTCGCGCCTCCTGAAACATTTCCTGGAATGGATATAGTACCTTTTGGAAATCAACGTCTCAATTGTGGAACAATTTTAAGAAGTTCATTAATGGTTTGAGTGAAGTACAAAGTAGAGACATTAGCAGTATAATGAATATTTCTGACAAAATTGTTAGAGGCAGGATCAAGTTGAGATCTAAATTGTTCCACTGCACCTGAAGATGGCATTGTAGCCGAAACGTAGTGCGAATTTTTTCAATAAAATAGTGGTGAAGTAGACATCAGCCTCCAATTTTATTCACTACATAGTTACATACGTATTTATGTGCTTATCAATAAATAATTACTGTGTTATTTAATTATAATAGGAAAAAATAAGCAAATTCGTCAAGCAACAATCCAGAATTCCACAGCCATGGGGCAGGTTATATTGGATGAGAATAGATATCAATTTAACTTAAGCACTTGCGATCCCTCTTCAAACTTGTATTGGGCTTACCGTCGGAAGGGGAGTGTGCATTGAATTTGGAATGCTCTTTAGAACAAAATGATTCCAAGTGAGGTATTTTCTTGTTTAGAAATAATCTTAAAAAATCACATTTTTTGGAAATTATTTTAACATCTCATTTAAAATGGATAATTATAGAATAATTGTAATGAGGTTGTTTTTTCCTGAGAATCTGAGCACATTACATTTAATAGCAAAATTTCATTATTTGTTTGTTTTAGGCAATAAAAACAAACATGAAAAAATTCTAATATTATTGGTTTTTACCAATATAGAAAATAAACCATTATGACCTGACTGTTTACTGTTTACGTAATATGTTGTGCGCAAAAGACTTACGTTCATTAACCTCACTAGTTAAAATTAATTTTAGAATTTTCAAGACAGTTAAAGTTTAAAAAAGAATAATTAAGAAAAAATTAAAAAGATAAACCAATCATATCTGGTCTCAAATTTAAAAATATATTAGTGGGTGCAAATGTCTATCTAAATAATAGCCGTAATATATTAGGAGACAAAGAATATGTTGGCTATATAAGTTAAATGGTGAAGATTTAATGAAATGTTTTATTTATTTTATAAAGAAATTGTAAAAATGGATATCTGTATGATAGATATAAGAAACTATTGTTTGTTAACAGATGAAAGAACTTTGTGTAGCATTGCTGAACGTTTTAATATTAAATATATGTAAATAGTAATTATTTTCATGTCATAATAATGTTATTTATTTTAGTATACTTTAGCGAGTCCGTAAGATTGGGAATGAAATTGTAGATAAATTAATTTTATGGAAGAATCAAGAACCATTTTATAAACCATGAATTTTTTTTTTCACCGGAAATCATCATGAACATATCATTATGAATTATGTCGTTTCGATGGATACATTTTTTTTTATATTAAATAATACACCAATAACTATTATTGTCTACAAAAATCACTTAATTTTATCCACTGCTATGCACTGTAGATTACAATATTTTGCTTTCCAACGGTATTTGATACATCTTTATCACTATTATTATCTGTGAAAAAAAAAATCATTTAACCTAAAAAATCATTCACTACTGTTTTCTCCTTTAGTGGGTTATCGCATTGTTTCACCTTAACCCATTTTTTATCAATCGCTAATAAGTTCTTCTTCTTTATCTTCCTCTTCGAGCCATTATTGGCGTAGAGGGGCCTCGATCCAGCGCTGCCAGTTATCCCGGTCTCCGCTGAGTCGTTTCATTTCTACAAGGGTCTTGCCCCTGTTACTCCCAATCCTCTGGACCATATCCTGATAGGAAATTCTAGGTTGGCCACGTGGTCTTCTTCCTGTAGGTCTTGCTTCCAGGGTCCTTCTGGGTTCCCTTATTTCGTCCATGCGGCAGACATGACCAAACCATTTTAATTGCCTGTTTTCCATTATCGTCTTCAATGGTGGTACCTCGAGTTGCTCTCTGATTCTATTGTTCCGGACACAATCTCGCCTTGTCTTTCCCGCTGCTCTACGTAAAAATTTCATTTCAGCAGCAGTGATTCGGCTGATATGTTTGTCGAGCATCACCCAACTCTCGCCTCCATATGTAAGCACTGGTAGGTAAATGGCTTTATAGATGTGCATCTTAACATCTCGCCCTACTTCACGGTGTCCTATTATACTATTGTTAATCTGGTAGTACACCTGGTTCGCTTTATTGATCCTATTTCCAATCTCTTGGTCAATTCTGCCAGACCTGTCTATAATGGTTCCCAGGTAATTGAATTCATTTACCACTTCTAGGGTCTTCCCATTGTATACCATTTCAACATTTTCTTCTTCATTCCGTGAGAGAACCAGAATCTTACTTTTGGAGTCGTTGATGGACATTCCCTTACGCAATAGTTCTGCCTCCCATTCCACCAGAGCTTGTTGCAGCTTTTCTTTTGTGTCCGCTAATAGAACAATGTCATCGGCATATAGGAGGCATTTCACCAGAACTGTCTGCATCTTCCATTTTCCTATTTCAGTCCATGCCGTTCTTCGCTTGCAGACTTTATGGATCTCGTCCATCAGAATCAAGAATAGGAGAGGGCTAAGACTGTCCCCCTGTCTGACTCCTCTATCAAGAGGAAATGATTTGGATTCTCTACCATTGATTCTGACGACTCCCTTTGCATTTCTGTATGTTGATTGGATTGCCTGCATCAAATCTGATGGTACATTCTTTGCAGCAAGAGCATTCCATATTTCATATCTAGGCACAGAATCGAACGCAGCTTTGAGATCCAGGAAAGCCACATAGATACTTTTATTTCTGTCCCAAACCTTTTCAGAAATGTTTCTAAGCACAAAAAATTAAATAAGTTCAACAAAATTAAAAGCACTGAAGAGAAAGACAATTTTAAAATTTGGCACTATCCGCCATCGAAGAATGGTGTCAGAACTGGAGAATTAAAATAAATCCCAATAAATCACATCCAATAACCTTCACTCTACGTCGTAAACTTATGACTTCCTGCCCCACCGTATCCTTTTACAATATCTTACTCCTGTTGAACAGATCCGGTATTTAGGACCATACCTAGACAAACGCCTCACATGGAATCCTCATACCAGACTGAAACGACAGGGAACTGCTCGTAGATACCGATTACTACAACACTTACTTGACAAACGCTCAAAACTTTCTATTTACTACAATTTACTAAAACTCATTTATATAACCATTATAAGGCCTATTTGGACCTACGGCATTGAGTTATGGGGGTCCACTAAACCATCATATTCCTCTGGCATCGAATCCCTGCAATCCAAGATCCTTCTAAAAATCCTTAATCCTCCATACTTTGTTAAAAATAAAATTATCCATAAAGACCTACATATCCCATTAGTTAAAGACTTAACCCTATTCAGATACACATCCTTCCATTCCAAACTTCCTGCCCACTCAAACCCGCTTATCCGTGACCTCACCTCAACATCTATTCCTGACAATCCACCGAGGCGAGTAAAAAGAAGATGGCCAAGAGACCTCTTACCATAAATTGGACATTGGAGTTCTACCAATGGGTAGTTTCTTCACAGGACAATCGTGTGTCTTAATCTCAAATCAATCCAATTTATCTAAGGTGTAGATTCTTTTAGGTGAAGGTCAAATATTTTATAAATAAAATTGGAGGCTGATGTCACTTCACCACTATTTTATTGAAAAAAATATATTCGCACTACGTTTCGGCTAACAATGCCATCTTCTGGTGCAGTGGAACAACTTAGATCTAAAAGTACAAAATATTGTCAAGTTACAAATAATCTTCCATACAATTTGTCATGAAACCATACAACTATGTTAGATTGTATGATAAAAGAATAAATAAAATATATATATACACACCATACATACATGCATTCATACATACACGCATTCTATATATATATACATATACCCATATACACACACATACACACACACACACACCATGTTTATATATACAGTCAAAATAAATTAATAATTTATGAGATTAACGTTAACAATCTTAAAATTTTTTATCATAACAATTTAAAACTATAACTGAACATGACAAAACCTGAACCATGAAACACATTCCAATATAAAAACTATATATAAATAGACTCAGTTGATGTACCATGTTCATCATTGCACAAATCCAATAAAATGATTAAACTTTAATTAATAATTATGAAACCAATAACTGATAAATACAAAAGTGTACCCTTACTTAGTGTGGGTAGCTGCTTCCTAGTCAAAACCACATGACCAAATCAGGTGTCCATGAAGGGGAGGGGGAGGAGAAGGGTACTACTATAAAAATGGCTAATCATTTAAAAATTGAATCCCTTCTCCTCCCCCTCCCCTTCATGGACACCTGATTTGGTCATGTGGTTTTGACTAGGAAGCAGCTACCCACACTAAGTAAGGGTACACTTTTGTATTTATCAGTTATTGGTTTCATAATTATTAATTAAAGTTTAATCATTTTATTGGATTTGTGCAATGATGAACATGGTACATCAACTGAGTCTATTTATATATAGTTTTTATATTGGAATGTGTTTCATGGTTCAGGTTTTGTCATGTTCAGTTATAGTTTTAAATTGTTATGATAAAAAATTTTAAGATTGTTAACGTTAATCTCATAAATTATTAATTTATTTTGACTGTATATATAAACATGGTGTGTGTGTGTGTGTGTGTTATGTGTGTGTATATGGGTATATGTATATATATATAGAATGCGTGTATGTATGAATGCATGTATGTATGGTGTGTATATATATATTTTATTTATTCTTTTATCATACAATCTAACATAGTTGTATGGTTTCATGACAAATTGTATGGAAGATTATTTGTAACTTGACAATATTTTGTACTTTTAGATCTAAGTTGTTCCACTGCACCAGAAGATGGCATTGTTAGCCGAAACGTAGTGCGAATATATTTTTTATCAATCCAATTTACTTGTTGTATTGAATCAATACAGTTGTAAATTTCTTTAAATAAATACATTTAAAAAAAATTTAAAAAAATTGGCACTAATACCGATCATACTATTTCTATTCGAATAAAACCTACATGACTTAAAAGCACATTAAATTCTTCATCGATTTAGCAAGTTTAATCAAAATATCAATAGGTATGAGTGACTATTGTATATATTTTTATTGATTTTATTTTGTATATATGTATATTTTATTATTATTATTATATAAATTTATTGTTTTGTATATATCGTGTGAATGTAGTATGAATGTTGTACTTATCACTATTAAAAATGTCCTGAATTGGACAGATTGTAATATTGCTCGATAAATAAAAAAAAAAAAAAAACTCTCTGTAAGCTGATTTTGGAGAAAAAGTTGATGTAACATCGAAGACGTATAGTTGTCTTAAATAAAATATTTCGGTATTTGTTTTCGTGTGAGACTGACCACATAACATACACACACACATATATTTTTAGAGGACTTCGTCATTTTGACTCAGGAAACCCTAAACGTATATTACCATTAAAAAATAAATTTTGAAAGTAATAAAAATATGTCGTGATATCAATTTTGTAAAAAATGTTTTAAAGTTTAATGAAAACCTTTTGGGCATTTTTTGAGAAAATCGTAAAAAGATGCAAAATGCATGGTATAAAGGTTAATTGTGGGTAAAAGTTACTGTACAAACCAGGCTTATGTACTTATTTATATTATACATATGTATTTATTGATAAGAACATAAATACGTATGTAACATGTAGTTTGAGTAACAATATATATATATAGAATCGAAAAATCAACACTTGTATTACCAAACCTCTTAATTACTGTAATAGGAATTTATAAAAACTTTTTTTAATCTTCATACTAAAAATCATGATATTTTAATACAATAATAGTGTAACTTTGGTAAAACACAAATAGATTTAATATAATTTAATTAATTGATTAGAATATGAATATCTCTAGTTAACTAATTTTTTATTTCAATCATTACAATCAGTGGCTGATCAAATGATATATATATATATATATATATATATATATATATATATATATATATATATATATATATATAAACTCGATTTAATTATTTTTTTTTTTTTTTGTAAGGGTCTGTAGATTATTAGGTTGAAAAATTTGTTTTGAATGGGGAAAGGGTAAGTTTTAACGTACTTGCTAAATTCCATTTAGCCAAATAGGCTTATTATGTTACAACTATTCACAATTATCCATACTAATGGTACTGAGTGTTATTATTATAAGTAATGAGTAATGTTGCACTAATTTAATCTATTGTTTAGTAGTCTAAATAAGCCCTTGTCTAATTATAATCTTCACAGTTTGGAGGGGAGGGGGATTTACAATTATGAAATTTGAAAAAAAAATGATTCCCCCTCTGTTTCCAATACAAACCTGTAATCTGAAAGAATGAGGATTTCCTTGACGTATATTATACCATATTACCTATTTTTAATCATTTTATTTTGATTTGCAATTTTGTCATTTCAGAGTTGATTATTTTTATTTCTAAAATTACCAATAATTTTTTCTGCTTTGGCAGCATTATATAATGTAAGATCGCGCAGTATATTTTCAATCAATAAGTTTTATAAAGAACAATTGGAACTAGAACAGTAGAGCAGTTCGGAACGAATCCGCGTTATGTAAAGCTTCAATACTATAATAAACTAATTTTAATTACAAAATATTAACCAAATCACTGATAGTCACGGGTTGCGAACTCTTCCACTAACAAAACAGCAGCTCTGGGTCTAATACCGAGTCCAAACTTGGTTAGGCAATGATTTACAACGAGGGATAGGTGGTGCAATTTCCCGAACGGGTTTCTAGGTTCATGGTGTAGTCTGGTCCAGAAATAAGTCTCATTTTTTTATTACTTTTAAGTTTAAGTTATCGATGTTAAATGTGGTTGTGCCTTTAGGTAGGATATATATAAATATCAAATCCCTGAATATTACGATGAAAACTCAATACAGCAGCATGGTAAACAACAAATAGATTAGAAGATCAATTTTTCAACTCTAGTTTCCATTCTGCCAACACGCCCTGATGATGACCCACAATGGGGATCGAAAAGTTGGCAAACTATAAAATAGTTGAAACTATTTAGTTGTTTCATTTAATGATCGCCACCCGGACTAATTCCTTCCAGTACAACAAAATTCACACAGAACTAATTAAATCAGGTTTAATTTTGAGTTTTATTGCAGTTAATTTGGTTATTTCTATTTGGATGCTATTTTACTGATTTAAAAGGCTTAGGTAAAAAAATACATATAACCAGTATATTAAAGAAAATAATTTCAATTTCCTAAGACGCGATGAGCGTATTGTTTTTCAATCTTGCTAATAGAAGATATCCCATACTGACAAACGAACAAAACATTTTTTTTCATTTATCTTAATTTGATAAAGGCTATAGAATTTTGTCGAAATGTGGATATAAGAATAGCAGAGCGAAGACAAAAGTTCGACCTGGGGGAGGAATTTGGTTGAGAGAAACTTCAATTTAAGAAAAAAAAATCTAAGATGGTGATGATGAAAAGATATAATCTTAAGGAAATACGTTATATTTGCAGTAATGGAGTCAAAAATACTCCTAAGAAAATAAAAAATATTGTTAGGTAGCAATGTTTAATGGTTATTAGATTCTCCAGTGATAAAACCATCCCTTCCAGTATCAATACAAAGTAATAATAATAATAAATACTTTGTTCTGGAACTAATACCCTTAAGAATAACAATCTGGTACATTGAACAGACACTATAATAAAATATGTTTGGCTGAGAGACTAATAAAATTAATTATTATTTACGAAGGCATAAAAATATATATAAATATTGAATAAATTCAAATTAAATAAATTAATCCAAAAAGTTAGTATTATGGCAAAATAATGGTGTGCATGTGTTTGGGATGTCAGGTGTTAAAAAAGATGGGATTTAGTGTATGTATTAGCTAGCATAACAGCCCAAGGTCCCAGGTCGAGGGTCCAAACCTGCCAGATAGTTCTATGAAATTTAAATGGGATTAAAAAATCCTTGCTTATTCCATCCGGCGAAGGAGGCGTCAAACGTGGTCCCGTTGTCAGGTGCTAATTAAATGATCTCTATCCTAATTAAAACTAAATAGGCAAAATTTAGAACTGCCATTGTAGCATCATCCGATTAGCTATAATAACATAAAATGTACGTAAATGTATATGCAGACAACAACAAAACAAAGGTGGGATTTGTTTGTTTATTTATTTAACGTCATTTTATGCTTCTTGTGGTTTAATCGGACAATTTAAAATCTCTCTAACGAGTAGTTGACATCGCATAGGCTAGGGTCCACCATTTTACGTTCCATCTGAACGAAAGCATAACCAAGGATTCTTAAGAAATATTTGGATCATCTGCTGGTTATAAACTTCCAACTTGAACAGGAATCGACAGGTGGGATTTGAGTATTATGCCAAATATTAGTAGGTAGGGAATGTTTCTCGGCATCACATTATACAAAACTTAATCCTCAAAACGAGTGTAAAATGTGCAATACAAGAGAGAAAAGAATACTCTACCATATAATATTTAAATGCCCAATAACTCTCTAATTTATGGTGATTATGTAAAATTTAATAAGTTAAGTGGTTATTAATAAACTATTTTAGAGGGTATATAAAGATTATTAAGTATTATTAGTAATTAATTCTATTAGCAAGAGGTTCTTCCCTAAAAACTAAACTAATAAATACAAACATCTGCTGCGCCCAACACAGGACTTTCACTTACCTCTGTTGTTAAAATCAATTTAACAATTTTTAAATTAATTATATATATTTATAAAAATAAAATATTTAAAAAATATTTTGAGTTTCGATGGAGACATATGTTTCAGATTAATTAATCTAACAATAGACATTATTATATTAAAAGAATTATTTTATTTAATGTTCATCACTTTCCTTTACCTTATGCATTTTTGGATAATAAGCTCTTTATTATTATTGGATAATAACTCAAGAAATATTTGTAAAGAAAAAAATATAACTGAAACAATATTTCTTAGTTATCAAATGCTTTCACATTGTGTATTTAATTGTTTTGTTTTTGTTGTCAATGCTAACAACATGTAATGGTCAATTTTTTGAATTAATAAAATTAAAGGTACTTCGGAAGAAGAAATTTTAAAATATTTATCAACATTTACATACATAATACTAAGCCCATTAATTTAACTCGAATCGTTTTGAGAAAACCGTAAAAGTGCGAAATGCGTGTAATAAAGTAGCTCTGCCGGCAGGCGATTTTGTTAAAAATGATGTAACATCTCGGACGTATTGTAGTCTTAAAAATCAATGAATTGTTTCATATATATATATATATATATATATATATATATATATATATTTCGAATTTAATAGAAATTTGCTCATCTATTTAGGGTTCTTTAGGAATTGGACAGAAAGAAAGGATTGAATAAACGGGATTTGAAGATCGGAAGGTATCAGAGTGATGAATATTTGAAGGAATGGAATTCTATACGGACGAGGATCGGATCAGGAAGGATCTGTCGAAAGCTACTGTTGCGGGAGTGGAATTGGATATGATAGTGTGAATGTACAACAAAAGAAAGAATGGAAATAAAAATTAAGAATTCAAGAAAACCTGTTGCTATGTGGCTGCTCATGGGAATGCTGAGAGAGATCCTGACATTGAAACGACTAGGATTATATTTAAGAGCACTGTCCATTCTCAGCTATGCGGATGATCTGAATATAGTTTAGAGATCCCTCAGAGATGTCTTGGGTGGTTTTTTGTTCTTGAAGGTCCAGCTAGAAGAATAGGACTAGTGATTAATAAACAGAAAGCATATGTCGACAAGGTAAAGCCGAACAAGAAAAACAGAATTAGAACTTTCCAACTTGATAAAGTTAACAAATTTATTTACCTGACATCTCGTACCTGAGATGCCAGGTAAATAAAGATGTGGATTTAACATCGGAAATCAATGTACGAACAATGTTCTTCTGTGACATCACCTGACACACTCTTCCTAACTCTCTACCGCTAAGTTAAATTAAAAAAAAATACCTGGAAGGAATTAGTCCGGGTGGCGGTCATTAAATGAGACAACTAAATAGTTTCAACTATTTTATTGTTTGTCAACGTTTCGGCCAAACTGCAGTTTCCATTCTCCCACCATGCGCCCTGATGATGACCCACAAAGGGGGTCGAAACGTTGGCAAACAATAAAATAGTTTGTTTTCATTTAATGACCGCCACCCGGACTAATTCCTTCCAGTAATTCTCAACGGTCAACTAATTACATCCAGAATAAAAAAAATACCGTTCTAGTAAGATCACTTACAACGGACACTGTACATTACTTTGCAGGATTGAGGAAAATAATATCTTAGCGATGCCTTCTGACACTCAAATTCAGGAATTCATCTACACTGGCTACAATGTGACTATTGATGAGTCCAGAAATCAGAGGCCAAATCATAGCATAAACTGTTGCACTGATGGTTCACTAATCTTGTTTTCAGCATTAATTGATTCGAGGCATTGATGATAATTCGGCTGCATCACGTACTTACTTCATCAGTAAGGGCGCTATATTATATCAACTGTATAATCAAACAATATCAATCTTCGGGTTTGACTACAACCCACTGCCCACTGTAGGCAACTACATAAAAATCAACCTCCCTATCCAAACCAAAGACTCATACCCTCCTCACTTAAAAAATGCAATCAAGTTTCTTCTGCATCACTTCAAACAGCGATGGTAGTATTAAACATTTCATTCTATCATATTACTTTGATCCCTCCTGAAGTGGGAGGAGGGGTAAGGAAGGTGGGGGGAGAGGGGATGTGCCATAAGGAACCAGAAACGGCTAAATTTGTTTCCGGAGGCGATTCTTGGCCATGAAGCAATCTCAAGAATATAATAATAAAGAGAGAGGACATTAAGGGGAGAGAGGGCTAGACTCTTAAACAGTTTCAATAGAAATTTACATGGAGAATATTGAATGAAGGGTGGGGATTGGCCACGCCCACTGGCCAATGAGGGGATAGGAATGGCGCATGCGCAGGGAGCGGAAGGGCGGCGAGCGGGACCACGTGAAGCCAGCCACTCCCATCCCAGCCATGCTCAACAACCTCAGCCTCATCGGATCCGGCCCCCTCGGTAAGTGACTAATCGATAACTCTCACACCGATGTATCTTCCAGAATTCTTTTATCAGATATCTTAATAAACAATATAATTAATTATTTAATTGTATATTTAAAACAATGAACTCCATTAATTAAATTTTTAAAAAATAAGATGACAGTTTTTTTAATAATTATAACTCCACAACAACAAAAATATATATTTGATAAATTTTAATGATTCCTATCACAATAAAAAATATAATAATATAAATAAACTAAATATATATGTATTTTACATAATCATTTATTCCATGACAACATAAAAAAAAAAAAATCATTACATTCATTAAGTACACAACCGGAAACAATTTGCCCCCCGCCAGGGGTGCCGTAAGTGTGAATAAAACTACATCCACTTGGTTCTCCCTTCTTGTTTATCCCGTATTATCAACTTTAAGCTTCGTTATACATAAACCTCGAATTAATAATTAACACAACTTTAATAACAAATATTAAAAGTTCATCTTTTTGATCGTGAATCATAATTATTTAAGAATGAACAAAAATTATCTTATTATCTAATCATTAAAAGGATCGATATAAATATTATTTTATAATTATATTTATGTTTTGATTGTTTATAGATGTATATTTAAATTGGTTGTTTATATAGATGTTTTAATTATAATTCTTTAACATTATATAATTAATATTGTAATCCTCTTTTTTATATAGCACATGAATAAAAGTGTGAATTACAGCCACACGGACCTCTTCGCTGAAGCTGACGAAATTCACACATCTTTTTTTTTCTTGTTTTTGTAGTATTTAGAACCGATGCGATTAACTCAGATCTGGGAGACATTTTTGAGGGTCAAATTAAAGGAATATTGAAGTCAAAACAACCCGACCAGATCTGATGTTCTTCTTTTGAAAATTGAAGTTTACAAGGCGATGCGGAAGAAATAGTGAACGGATATTCTGGAACGGAAGTTTCGGAAGGATGGATTAATCCCTATAAAATATTTTATTCGTTTTATGAATTACCGATAGGCAGTGCTATAGCCCTATAATAGTCCCCTGTTAGAAAAAACAATTTTCCACTTAAATGAAATTTTTTTCATCCAACGTAAAAGTGAACGGCCGTACCGGAATCCTGCAGATGTTTTCAGCATGAACATGTTTTCAAGTGTCGAAGATGAGAATCAGTGCTACAATCAGTGGATTATCAAATAGATAGATATACGGCATAATTATGTTGATTATTAATCAATATATAATATTTATTTTTGGTTTCAAAAATTTCAGTACCATTTAACTATAGGGAATCTTTTATGGACATCAATACTTAATATTAAATGACTAAATTTCGCGATTCCAAATAAAATATGATTTTAAACTACATTTTTGGGATACTGTAATTTTTTTTTATATACTATAGACCACTTTTCTATTTGAAACAAACATGTTTCGTTAATTTAATAAATTATAAATTTATTGCTATTTACAATTATGTTTTGTTTTTTAATCTAAATTTTATATAATGATTTATAGTTCTTACATTATTTTTTGTTGATTAAATAATTAACTATTGCTAAAGAATGTTCTGATAAAATAGAAAATCAAAAGGATAAGAATTACACCAATTAAATAACATTATTCGAAACATTTGGAATTATTTATTATTTTAACAGAGTTCATTATTATTATTATTTGAAATTTCCTCCATATAAGTATTTATAACCAGAGGTTTAACTGTTCTGAGTGCCTAAGTTCAGTAGTCTAGAAAGAAAACATAATACCAGGTTTCTAGATTACTGATGTGTTTTAAATATTTAATTTTAATTTGTTTTCATAAAAAACATATATTTTTATTTAAAAAATTACTGTTTACACGATAGATAAAAACAAAATTTGTTCGATTTTTTGTTAGAATTCTGGTTCCATAAATTTAAATTTCATTTGGCAATGAAATCCAAATATTACAGCTGTATATATGTTTAATTCCTATTTTCTGTATGGGTATTATCTCGAAATTTCATCTTTTAAAATTACTAGAAAGAATCTATATTAAAATATTTTCTTCTCTTAAAAACAGGTTTAATTTAATATTAAATATAAGTGATTTCATGGAAATTAATTATTAAGAATTTATTTTACTGAAGTTTGTAGGTACACTTATTTATTTATAAGATTAGTTTTGTTCCAAAAGAATAAGTAAATAAACAAAGAAAAATGCTATCTTGAGACAAAAAGAGGTGATTAAATAATACATAATAAATTTACAATTCCGCTATGCATCCTTATGTACACTCTAAAGTTAAAATTGTTAAACTTTTTTAGTATTTAAATTTTAAATGTAATATTACAATATTATAGAGTATAAAATGGTTGAAAATTACTAATTTATAAACTTTCGAAGTAATATAAAAGAAAAATTTCCAAATCAGAAGAAATTAAAAAAAAAATATAACTATGATATTTTCTCAAAGATAATTGCGATATCTAAAATAATTTTTGTGACAATTATTTTGGACGGTACGTAATGATTTTTATTGTGTACTAAAATCAGATAATTAATAGTTTTTTCTTTTACTGCGATTAATAGTTGTTTTATTAAACACGTAAAAAATTAATTGCAAATTAATATTGTATATTTTTTTGAAATATCGTTCAGAAAAAAAAAAAAAAAAAAAAAAAATAATATATATATATTATTTTATTTATTTTTTTTTACCACTTCAGAGTTACATAATATATAACTATATAATGTAAACCTTATTCCTCAGATATATATTGTGAGTAAAGATTTTTAAAAATATCGTAAAAATAAAGCACAATTATTCCGCATTTTGATTTCATGTTTAAGTCATATTTCTAATTTGAAAATTAAACATGCAAAAAATGTAAAACATATGTTAATTTGAATCGGAACAAGCTTATGAGCCGGAGTTTTTGTTTCGTGTATATTTAACATTTTCACAAAGCCTTTTTTATCGTTTAATATTTAAAATGTAAACATTGAAAAGCAATAATAAGTGCGTGCTGCATAAAGTATGTATACTTTTAATTCCGACTGTAAAACATGACGTGAAATAAATTTTTAAAATTTCTATATCGCGCGTTGTTTACAAAGGTGTACAATCAGTTGTTAACACGGTTGTTTTTAATCCACATTCCCGTTTAACAATATAATTAAAAATATATATTCAGAAAACATTCACACTTAAACTTTGAAAATAATTTTTTTTTCAATTTAAATTAAGAATCTTAAAATTACCTTAAAATAATTTGATGATTTCTTAAGACCTGAATAGATCTTTTCTTCACATGGAATCAAATCTGCCTGATTTATATTTAATTTATTTTTTACGTTTTTTACTCTAGCGGATTATTTTTATATTAAATTTATTGTAGTTAAATCAGATTTTAACTAATAAATTTTAATTTTATTTGTCAAAATTTATTTGAATCGTAGCTCACTTTTATGGATATATTTTAAAATTTTGTGATATTAGAACTTTTTAAAAATATTTTAGAAGGTTAAATGTAGCATATCAATTTTCTCTTACTTCATCCATAAAAGCGAAACCCTTTAAAATTATGTCTCGAATGTTTTGTTTTTTTATTTAGGTAATTAAAAGATAAATATAGCAATTATAATACAATTTAATTGTAACTCCCATTTAAAAAAAACAAAAAAAAGGTACAATCACACTAAAGTTATAATCATATATAACTTTATAAAGCGTCCTTCTAAATAATTCCATATGAAAAATAATTTAGTAAAATAACACTTTGGGTTAGTATACACCGGAATATATTTGATTTTCAGTTTGGCAGACAAGTTCGCATTCAACAGTTTCGCGGGATTCCTGAATTTCAATTAAACTTTATCTCTAGTTGATTAATTAATGTTAATAGTTTTAAGGGAATATATTTAACAAATCAAACATAAAAATACTTCAATACTTAAATTATACAAAAACATCAATTAAATAGTAGTTTATAAAGAATTTAATACTTGAATTTATCGATATTCAGAGAGAGAGAGAGAGAGACTGAGAGTAGACTGGAAAAAAAAAAGATGATGATTTTTTAATGATAACAAACATTCTTAACAAAATGCGCAAAACTTTCCTCTTAAACTTTTATGCAGGAGAGTAAAATTTTGAAACTTTTCTTCTCGAAGTTATTTAAGATATTTTAACAGTTAAAAATCAAAATTTCCTTGAATTGTTTAAATTCATGTGGACTGTAGAATTAGAAGCATACAAATTCGGATATATTTCCGCATCGGGATTTATGAGAAAAAAACAAATACATAAATCATTTTTTAAATGTTTCTTAATATATCAATAAACAAATAATACTGTATTTTCTAGTTCAATTTTCAACAGTTTCGCGAGACTCCTGCATTTCATTTATACTTTATCTTTAGTTGATTAATTATTGTTAACAGCTTAAAGGGAATTTATTTAATAAATAAATTTAGAAGTACCTAAACATTTAAATTTTAAAAACTTAAATATATCAATTAAAATATTAATCAATAAATATGTTAATACTGCTTATAAAAAAAACGTGTAATGTATCGATATTCAGAGAAAATACGAGATAAGGCTAAATAACATAAAGAAAAAAGGTTCGATGTGATAAACCAAATTTCAAAGAAAAAAAAATGTTCCAGAAACTTTAAACAAGTTAACGATTATATTTTATTATATTTATTTTGAACTCTTCCAAAAAAAAATTGTGACCATAAACTACGGTAAAACTGTTCCCTATTGAATATTTAAAGCCCTTAAGATCAAAATTTACTTAGATTGGTTTCAATTTATGTGTGTTATAGAATTAGAGGCATATAGATTCGGCATTTTTGAAGAAAATTCCAATACATAAATATTTTTTTTAAATATTTGCATATGTTATAAATTTTAGAACACACAAATATCCCGTATTTTCCAAGTTCCCACAACTATAAAATATTAATCTGATTATGGATAATCACTAAGCATTGTTGTTTCTGTTTTATTCAGAGATTACCCTTAAAATAATAATCAGATTTAATAATTCTATGATTCTCGAAAAAAAAAATTAAACCGACCATAAATCAAAAGATTTGAAAATTTTATAAAGTTAACTAAATTAATTTTTCATAAGATCATAAGTTGATTCGAAATTAAAATTATAGTTTAATGATTTTAATTAGTAGAAAAATTGCTTTTTATTTCTATAATTGTAGCATTTATGTAAACTATAAGAAAACCATTAAAAATCCACATCTCGGTCGGTTTTGTTTAAATTAAGAGATAATTATAAAACTTGTTGGTGTTGAATTAGATGTATATAAAGTCAGATGTTTTTCCGTAGATTTATAATGAAAATACTAATACATAAATATTTTTTTAGTATGATATGAATTTCGGAAATCACCAATGTAATAAATAATACCGTATTTTCTTGTTCCACAACTAGAAAATGTTATTTTGATTATGAACAATCACTAAGGTTTGTTGTTTATGTTTTATTCAGGGAATAATACTGAAATAATAAAATTTAAAAAAATATTAGTTTTAAGGAAATCGTGTGTCTACGCCACTTGATATATAATGGATCAAACTTTTACTGATTTAAAAAAGGCTTTGGATATTATCTGTCATTTACTTAGAAAAAAAGTTAAAGTTCAGAATTATTTAGGCCTATATCCGTAAAATGCCTTTATTTTCATTTATTAGAAATCGTGTAAATAAACACTTATCAGTAAATGCATGTGAATGACAATAGAAGCGATACTTTTCCAAGAATGAGCTACGTGAACGTTTTTTTTAAATAATATTTTCTTGTTTACAAGCAATAAATTCAGCATTGATTAATAAATAATTATTAATAAATAATCTGGTCCAAGAAAGCACTCTGAATTTATTTTAAACAAGTTCAAAATGTTGTCTTTTCTAGGCTTATAAGAGGATTGTCGGCCATTTTCCGGAGGGTTACGGACGAGTGGGTTTGTGGTGTTATGGATTCAGGTAATCTTTTAGAGTCATTTTTATAACCTGAAGGATTACATTACTAATTTTAAAAATTGATATGTAATGAGAAGGGAACGTTAATGAATTTTAAGATGATTACCATAACACGTTAAATCGGAATCGTTTTAGGATGAAGCAGCTCTGATTTTTTTTCTGCTGAGATTAATTAGTCAGTAAGATAATTAACTATTTGATTACAAATGGTAATTAATTCTTTTAATTACTAATTTATGCTATAAAAGCTCTCCCTTACTTATGTTTCTTTCACAAAGTTTCGAGGAATAAAGCTCTAATTTCGTTATAGAACTAAGGAATCCAGCTATTAATGTAATTTTCTCTGAACAAGAACTGTAAAATGTAATTTTGTTTTTTTCTCTGATTCTTTTAAATTTATCTTTAGGAAAAATAATATTTTTAACTAGAAATAACTGGAAATCTTCCGGCTATTTTTATTCAAAGGTTTAAAAAATGTTTCTTGATCAAGAACTTTATTTAATTTAAATATATTTAATCATTTAATTACAACAAAGGTTTCCTTTTTTTTTTTAGTCCAAAACCCGAATTAAAAAAAAAAAAAACTTGTCAATCCAGCACATCTGATAATCTACCTCAATGGGATTACTTAATTATGTATAACTAAAAAAACTGTATAAATCATATTGCATTTAAATATAATCATCAATCATAATTAAATCCGAATCGCTTCGAAAATATAACTTTGGATGAACTATATTATATATACACATTTATGTCTAGAGACTAAAAAAAGATTGTACTAGAAGTTCGTACTAACTAGAAGTTCGCCCGATAGCATAGTAGCATAAAGTGACGTTAAATAATAAACAACAAAGATTTGTACAAGAAGTTAATCTATGAAAATTAACAGATTAAAAAGTATAAGATAAGATATATAAAATAGAAGTTTTGTTTAAAATCCCAGAGTGCATTTGTGTCGTGTGTATTTAATAACTTATTAAGTAGTGGTAGCATTGCAAATGTCTAGTCGCTTAATCCGAGATTAAAAGGTCGATAAACGTTCTCATTAGGATTGTATCTTCTACTATGTTAACTCTTTTTATTTAGTACATTTATATTTTCAAGCTTCGTTTATGTTCATATTGCTTAATATCTTAATAATGTATTGTTTTCAAATTAATAAACTACTTAAAAAATATTTTAGGCATATCATGCTAATCAATTAAGAAATAGGCTTTGTTGGAATACAAACATGAGATTTCGTTGGCTATTCTTGGCGGTAGTCCAGCTTTCTGGCCATCTTAAGCCGAAATTATTTTTCTTCCAATCTCAGTTTCCGAACGATTATGCTTTGTCAACACAGCCTACATATGTAAAATCATTACTTTTTCAAATGTCTCTAATTCTTCCGCTTCGAAGTACTTGCTTTTCGCCTGACTAACTTCTAGTCCAGTGATTCCCAACTGGTGGTCCGCGATAGGTCTTGAGAAATAGTTTTAAATGAACCTAACGTAAAATATTTGTGATGCCTTGGCTTTGAATAAGGACAACGCTCTACACAGACAAATTTAAGATTATAAGTGATGAAATTGCAAGTGCAATTGATCACTGACAGAACTGCTACTGCACAATCAAAATCTTAAAATTTATATTTTCTATAGTTTCGAAAATAGTGAGCTTAGAGGACAAATATAACGGAGAAGATTATGAAAAATATTCGATTTCTTTATGAGTATTTGACTACCTATCTTATATAATATACCCTATAGGGTTAGCCTATAGGCCTCCATATGTTTTCCTGACCGGTCTCTCTTGATCCATCCTAAGGAGATGGGACCATCTTAGCTTGTGCTCTTCTGGGAAGGATTCAGGCGGTTTAACCTCGAGGCTAGTCACTATACTCCTAGTTATTATAATAGGATCCCATCACTTCCTGAAAACTTTTATTACCACATATCCCAACCCTAAATAGTAATACTATAAAGTTCCATCCGACCGTCTGGGAATGACCTGGAGAAACTGGGAGTAACCTTCGACCAAATACTATCCTTCAAAATTCATATTTCTGAAATCTCCCGTCGTACCTTTTTAACCTTGAAGCGACTGAATTCCCTTCGTCACCCATTCCTGTATGAAACCGAAAACTCCTCGTTACCTCTTATTATTCCACTTCGACTACTGCTGTACGTAAATGGTTATCTGGGACTCGAGTTAAATAATAAAACGCTCTGATTAATTGGGTTTGTTCGATAATAAAACCCAAATTTTATGGCTCGATTAATCGGCTTCCTCTTCCATCACGTCGCAAGTATTTTATTGCGTCATTCCTTTACCAAGTTATCCATCCCTGCCGTCCATCATACATTTTTGATCTTCTACAATTCAAATCCTCTGTCCATTCCCGTTGTACACGCCCAGGACTTCAGATGTACGACCCACCGAACTGCACATTTCGACAGATCATTTCTTAGTCGATCCTCAATCCTATGGAATTCTATTCCTCTTTCCATCCGTCACTCCATCTCTCATTCTACCTAGCATCTCGCATAATTAATCGTTTAATGAATATCGAGACTCAATGCAATTGTAAATAAGCTACTTTTTTGTTTTTGTTGTTTTCTTTTCATTCAAATACGTCTATTTTATATTATAATTTAACTTGTTTTTAAGTATTTAATCTACTCTAATACTCTAAAGCACATTTTGTACATTCTGTATATTTTATTCTAAAGGGACATGTCCCAGAATAATAAAGAATTTTTATTATTTATTATTATACGGCTTTCCGGACCCTATTTCGACTGGCCTCGACTTTCCGAAGGTATTGCATCTCCATGGGTTTGATTCGGCCCTTGTGTTTCGAGACGAGCTTACACGATTCAGAGGAGTACAAAAGGACGGGAGAAATGTTGATTTATAAACTGCCATTTTGTTTCGCTTCGAAATCTCTTTTCTGAAACCCCCTCAGAAGCAGATAGGATAAATACTCTGCTAGCTACACCGTTTATACTACTCAGCTCTTCATCAACATAACCACGCTCTTAGCGATTAGCATCCAGATACTGGAAATTATCCACCTGCTCTAATCTCTCTTCGTTTCCTCTTATTGCCTTCATTATCCTCTAGGGCAGTGGTTCCCAACTAGTGGTCCGCGGACCCCTGAGGGTCCACATATGATGTCCAGGGTCAGAGATGATGTGTGAGAAATCATTTGGGAATAATTTAAAATTATTTTAACGTGAAATATTTGTGAACCCTTGGCTATTAATAAAAATCACAAAAATACGGATAAATTTAACATTTTAAGTAATATAATTGCTGGTGTTTATTGCTACTGTTTACAATCACAACTTTAAAATTGGCCATTTTCTTAAACTTCGAAAATAATTAGCTTAAAGAACAGAAGTATCTGAGATAAACTATAGAAGAAAATAAACAATTTTTTATTACTTTATGAGTATTTGAATAAATATCTTTTTTTAAATAAATAAATAAATAAGTTCTTTATTATTCTGGGACATGTCCCTTTAGAACAAAATATACAAAATGTACAAAAAAAAGGGCTTTAGAGTCTTAGAGTAAATTAATTAAATATAAACAAGTTAATAATTAATGGTATAAAATATACATATTTAAATGAGATGAAAATATATATATATATATATATATATATATATATATATATATATATATATATATAAATAAATAAATAAAAAGCTTATTTAGAATTCTATTGAGCCTGGATGTGCAATAAGTGATCAAATATGCGGGATTTGAAGGTAGAAAGAGAATTGGAGTGACGGATGGAGGAAGGGATAGAATTCCATAGGATGGAGGATCGAATGAGAAAGGATCTGTCGAAATGTGCAGTTCTGTGGGCCGTACTGTATAAATCCGAAGGCCTGGAGCGTGTACAACGGGAATGGACAGAGGATTTGAACTGTAGGAGGTCAAAAATATATGATGGACGGCGGGATGGTTTAAGGGTTAAGCCACTTCAACTCTCCATAAAGTTGGGATACAGAGGTGTATCTAGGGACCCCGAAGATGAAGCGAACAAAGGAATTGATTAAGCGTTTTATTTTTACCTCGAAATCCCCAGACACACCACCATATACCGTACAGCAATAGTCGAAGTGGGGGAATATTAGGGAGGTAACGAGGAGTATTCGGGTTTCAAGCGGAAATAGGTGACGGAGGGAATACAATCGCTTTAAGGTTGAAAGGGTACGTCGAGAGATTTCTGAAATATGATTTTTGAAGGATAAACTTTTACCTTTTTGTATAAGTTTAAATTTTGGGTTATTTTTATTTATTTATCGTCATTTTTTCCACTGTGGCTATCCGGCGATATTAAAGTGTAAGCCCTAAATTTTGCCTATCCAGGTTTAATTTGGATGGATATCTTTAACAAGTACCTAATTTAGAAAAGGCTCAGGACCGCCATTTTTCGTTCCCTCTGAAGGACGGTATAACGAAGGATTCATCAATCTTAAAAAAAAAAAATATCAGGTTCAGTATGAAATGTCAGTCTTTCATTGTTTCGCGGATTTAAGTAAACTCATTACCATATCCCCAACTAGGCCATTTCTATAATGTAAAGCTTAGGTAGAGATATTCCGCACGGAATGTACGTTATACGGTGTAGCCCTCTATAAATCCAAATTTATACCTAATATTTAGTATTTAGGGATTCCTTGCCATTGAAATGTTGTATGAACTGGTCCCCGAAAAATTTTTGTTGGGTACCACTGCTCTAGGGTTTCTTCCCGATCCTTTTTACCTACCCTGAAGCATTGTTATTCTTGGTAAAGAAAGCGGACCGAAAATTAAACAGTAGTTGAATAAAAATCGGGCTGAAAGGTCTTGGGATAGCAGACACGATGAGGGTAATTTAGTATCAGGAATGCGTTTTCGGGCATCCCAATCCGATGTTAATGATATAGTAATAAACAAAGCTAAATTACACTATTGGAAAAGTGAGCGGGGGCAGAGGCACTAAGCCAAGCTGTTAACTGCACAATGGGGTGCCGCCCCATGCATATTAGCCAAGATCCCCGGGATGTCAAATGGAGGGGAAACATGAGGCACCATCCCCGACCGCACTCTACCAGTCTGTCTGCTTTCCGCCCCAATGATTCAATTTCAATAAATTTAGTAACAATTCTTGTGTTCAAGTATATAATGTTCATTGGTTAATGAAGGCAGTTCCGCCAATTCATACCAGATGCAAAAGAACATTTTTTACGAAATTTATATTATGACATATTATACTATAATAGTATAGTTTTGTGGGAAGTCCTCGTACTATTTCATCTACAGAACACTTACATTATTGAAATTTATAATATAAGGTGGTCAAGAAAAAAAAATGCAGGCTTACAGTTCTTTCTAAAATCTTAAGCTTTACAAAGATTTTTTTCCTTTCACTCTCTTTGGAGTACGATGGATCAATCATTTCCTTATTTTCATTTGTGATCTAGTGATTCTGTGATCATTTTTCTAGACCTTTTTTCTTTTGTGGCTAGTACTGCTTTATTCTTTTCGATCGTATTTTTATTTTTCCTTCTGATACGATGGGTTTTGTTTTAAATTTTGACCAGTAGGGCACCCGAGATTGCTTTACAAACTCCGCAAATTCCTCCCCACTACATAATTCCTCATCATCCAGTCCTACCTCACTAATAGATCGTTTAAAGTTAATCACATAAATTCCTGCTCCTCCATTTTTAATCAGCATGCTGGTGTTCCTCAAGGCAGTATTCTTGAACCCATTTTTACAAAGTCTTTACACCTGATATTCCTGACCATCCTTCCCCCTTCCTTTCTACTTATGTTGATGACACCTGTGTATTATCAGTCAATAATAATCCCACTATTGCCTCTCAAACCCTTCAATCCCACATCAGAGAACTTGAAGTACGGTGTGAGAATTGGAGGATAACAATAAATTCCACCAAATAACCTTCACCCTGCGTCGTAAAGCGATGACATCCATCCCTACAGTATCCTTCAATAACACTCCGTCTGTCCCAGTCGAACAGGTCCGATAGTTAGTACTCCATATGGACAAACGTCTTACTTGGAATCCTCACAGGAGACTGAAACGACCAGAAACTGCCCGACGTTTTCGAATACTTCAACACTAACTGGACAAACCTTCCGCTTAATTACAAAAAACTCACCTACATTACTATCATAAGGCCCATATGGCCTTACGGAGTAGAACTTTGGGGCTCTACTAAACCATCAAATTCTTACCGTCTCCAATCCTTACAATCAAATATCCTTCGAAAAAAACTCAATACTCCTTATTTTGTTCACGAATCAACTCATCCATAAAGACCTAAATGTTCCCTATGATGTTGACTTGGCCCGAACCAGGTACCAATCCTTTTATGACGAACTCCATTCTCACTCTAATCCATTGGTTTCAAACCTTGCTACCTTTACAATCCCTGATCATCCTCCGAGGTGTCTGAACAGAAGATGGCCTCGAGACCTTCTGGTTTAGCATAGTTTTTGGAGATCTGCCAATGAGCAGTATCTCTACATGTGAATCATGACAGCATAATATTGTATCCCATTTACTAAATGTATTTTATTATACGGTTTTAAATATCAATAAATATATTTAAATAAAAAAATTAGACCTGTATCGGAATCTTACTTTTTCGTCATTGATCTGTTTTATATAGTAGCGCCTTGTCTGTAATTTTCAATTCATTTAGGTCTTTTCTAATATCTGTGAACCAGCTTGGTTGAGTTTTTACGGTTATGGAAAAAATCAAATATTTGTTTAGTTAACTTATTCTGGTTCATTCTCAATAGGTGTCCGTAAAAGTTTCAAAGGTATAATTAATAAATATAAACAGAAATAAAAAAAAATACTCTTTTATGCTTTAGTTTGATATCGAATGCGTTTAACTTATATATTTACCCGTTTTTTTTATTATTACTGACAAGATGATATGGTTAATTTTTTCGAATCTAAAATTAAATGTACCTACTTTAGTGGACGAAAATTTTAAATATTAGCATTTAAGCCCTGTCAGACTATTTTAACATGATATTAAAGCTTATTTAATTTTACATCGATACAGAGAGTTTAATAAAAAAGAATATCGTAAAAAGGAGGCAAAATGCATGGTACAAAGTAGCACTTTTGGTCAGCCGATTTTAGTGTTAAGGTTGCTGTCAATTAAAAGAAATATTATGAAAAAACTTAATTTAATTGAGAACCGAAGCGACGCAATTAAGTTGTTTGAAACAGCCTAAAAAACTGATTATTAGGTTAAAACCATTGATTCTAATTTTAGTTTCATTTTATGTAATTTGACTTTACTTTTGTTTATATTGTAAATATTGTATGAATGTTATCATGTAGCAATATTATTATTGTCTATAGCGACAAACTGTAATATATCCGAATAAATAAACATATTATCTAAAAAAAAAACCAAAAAAAAACCCATTGATTAAAATAATAGCGATTATTCAAGACTTGCTAACTGAACCAATAAAAATGCATAAAATAAAACAATAAATTAATGGTGATATATTGCAGGGTTAGGTACTTCTGTTTTATTATAAGAAATACAGTACCTTTTGTTAGGAAATGGAAGGAAAGGTTATGTTGGCAATTTTTTTAGTACCTTTTGGAACGAAATAAAATTTTCAAATAGGTTTTTAAAGGTTTTCTATGTTATTTAGATTAAATCTGATGATGGATATAGATAAAATTAAACCATTAGTATACAAATAATATCCATATTTGTCAAAATATTAATTTCGAAAAGAATTTCCTTAAGTACCCTTTGGAATTTAACGTCTCAATTGTGAATGAAAACATTGGTTATATAGGCATCTAATGTTCGGGTTAGCTAAGCCTCTTATTATGGTATATCAATATAATGTGTTTTAATCAAAAAGAAAATTATAAGTAAATTTTCTCTCTTTCCTACATTATTTTTTCCTTTCGTCACCTCCGGTAGGGAGCGGCGTGGTCTAGTGGATAGAGCACTATTCTACTGTTTTCCGGGTCCTGGGATCAAATCCCAGCTGTGGCAAAATATTATTTATTTTGTTAATTCAGTCGGGGGTGACCCTAGGGTATGGAGACTCTCTTAGTGCAAACCCGGCCTCTTTAAAGTGGGTACCCAAAATAATTGGGGCTGAGCGTGATCAAGACCTAATCTAATCCCCTTATTGCACGGCCGTTGGCATAGAAACAGTACGAATCTCTATATGTACTGAGCACAAGTTTTTTTTTTTTTTTTTTTCACCTCTGGTAAAAATAATAGGACTATATGATCTGGATTATTGATCTGGTAGAATTATTTTCGTAAATATTTTTCTTTTAAGGATCATAATCGTAAGCATGGGAATGTTGAGGGTGTTTGTAAGTTTTCTAGAAGCCACAAAATCCTTCATTTCGACGTTTTTATGCAATGCTCTTCATTTAAATAACTTAATCAAAAAGTTTTATAGAGAAACTAGTGGCGAATAACTCATAAAGAAGTCTTGTTATCTAAAAGCGTTCGGAATTAAAATGTAAACAACCAGTTCTTATCTTATATTTGTTTTGATTAATTAATACTACATTTACTCTAATAATCATTTAATTATCACTAATATGCATTATTTAACATATTAATTTAAAAAAAGATTAAATTTGCAATTGTCATTTAAACGATGATAATGATGGTCCCACTTTCAGTACTATAATTAACATGATTAAATATTTTTATTTTTAATCCGTTACACTCGTATTTATTTATTTTAGTTGTATACAATAATAATAACATTTTTAACTTCATATATTAGATATTAATTGATACATTGTAGTAATTATCAAACACATGATTTTTCAACTCAATTATTAGAAAACATTTGTTATTATTATAAATGATTTGATTTTTTAAATGTACAATTAGCCAATTATTATAAATACAAATCATTTAGAGTATTTTTTGAATTTTAATGAAATATAAATAACTTGCTTGTTTTAATATCCAATTGACAATTATAACAAAGCACCATTCCATTTAAAAATGGATCACTCGAATTTCACTTACCTTCATTGCTAAAATAAATTTAAGAATTTTTAAATAATGCTGAAGATTAAAAAAGGTTAAAGAATCTCATTGAGTTTCGATAGAAAAACTTGTTTCAATACATAATATATTATATTATTATCTACAACAATCCCTTAGTTATTTCCGCTTTGCCTCACTCTCCATTACTTTATGCAATTTTGTTTATTTGATGACATTTTTTTCTAAAGTCATTAGCTTTCCACGGTTTATTATACATTAATATTACTGTTCTTATGTACAAAAAAATAGTTTTGCTCTTTTCTTCTTTAGTTTGTTATCAATTTTATTCAACTTGTTTAAATTTTTTTATCAATGCTAAGAAGATGATACGGTCAATTTTTCCGAATCTATAAAATTAAAAGATACTTAAGAGGAAGAAAATTTAAATATCTGCATTACAGCTTGTTTTCGAGCTAGACTGATTACATACACCTACACTGGAACTTTTGGGGGAACTAGATCATTTGGACTCAGTGAATCCAAATACAATACTACGAAGCTTATTTCTTTACAAGGCTGAAGTCAACCTACCGAATATTTTTAAACCACTGCTGGACTTAATGCTGTCCTTGCACCAGACTACAATGATGTTTCTGGTCGTCTTAGCTTGCAAAGAAAATTATTTCGAATATCACGCGTCGATATCTTAGTAAGACTGAATCATTTCTAAACAGCGAAAAGCTACTGTGTTAAACAAACATTATTGTCTGAAAGAGGATTAATAAATGCTGAAATTTATACAAATGAATAATCCAGCAAACGTAAACGATTTCTTATAGGGTGCTATACGCGGGTATTTTAAAGTTAACAAAAAAAATCTGGTGCGGGAACACACGACTTTCACTTACCTCGATTTTTAAAATCAATGAAAGAATTTTCAAATACAGTTAGAGGTAAAAAAACGTGAAACTATTAAGGAATTAATCAAATTAAATTTATATAGAAACATGTGTTTTATTAAAAAATCTATTATATTATTATCTAAAATAATCAGTTAGTTTTATCTTCTTCTCATCACTCTCTATTAACTTCTAAAAGCTTGTGTATGAGATGATATTTTTTTCTAAAATCTTTAGCTTTCCAACGGTATTTCATACATTATTACTGCTCTTATGTTCAAAAACGAAAAATTGCATTAAAAAAATATTTTTTCTGTTTTCTCCTTTAGTTGGGTATCGAATTTATTCAATTTATATATTTACGTGTTTTTCATCAGCGTTAACAAGATAATATAGTTATTTTTATTGAATCTACAATATTAAAGGTACTTTAGGGGAAGAAAATATAAAATATCGGCATTTAAGCCCTGTCAAACCATTTTAATCAGAATAAAACCTACATGATATTAAAGCCCATTAAATTTCACATCGATATAGCGAGTTTAATCAAAATCGTCGGAACCGTTTTCGAGAAAATCGAAAAAAGGTGCAAAATACATGGTATAAAGTGCCTCTTCTGGTATGCTCATTTTTATGAAAAAAGTTTTGTCACGTCTCGGGCGTATAGTTGTCTTAAATATGAAATTTCAGTTTCATAGGACTTACCGTTTCCGCCCGGGAGTTACCACACATACACACACACAGACCTTTTTGCGGGACTTGGTTATTTGGACTCAGGGGACCCTAAAACGTGTATTTCCGTTGAAAACTGGAATTCGAAAATTTTCACGATCGCAATACTTTCCCTTACTATATATAGTAAGTGAAAGTAAAAATTACAAATCAGGCCGATAGAAGTGGAAACATTTTTTTTTAATTCTTGATTTGCGCTGTAATTTGGTGGAAAAAAAAAGTACGTTTGTTAAAGTAGGTTATGATACAGTAGATTGTAAACCATCATCACCCTGTAGAGACATCTTGAAGTCTGACTGTGACTGTAGACTGTATGAGTTGGTGGTACACATAGCACATTTTTTTTACGGACCTGTCATTGTATCAAGAAAATTCAGACATTTAGGAATAAGCTTTATAGTTTTTATAGTTGTTTCACAGAGATAACCTCAGTTTCTCTCCCAAGTAAACAAAAACCATATGTTGTAATTAGTAATGAAATATACATTGTACTTTTCTTTTCTTTTTTAAAATATATTTATTGGTATTTACAACTGTATAATAAAATACATTTAGTAAATGTGATACAAGATAAGTTGACATGATTCATATGTTGGGATACTACCCATTGGCAGCTCCCTAAAGACTATGTTAAACAAGAAGGTCTCGGGGCCATCTTCTTTTCAGACGTCTCGGAGGATTATCAGGGATTGTAGAGGAAGCAAGGATTGAAACAAGTGGATTAGAGTGGGAATGGAGTTTGTCATGAAAGGAGTGGTACCTGGTTCGGGCCAAGTCAGCAACAAAGGGAATATTAAGGTCTTTATGGATGAGTTTATTTGTGACAAAATAAGGAGCATTGAGGATTTTTCGAAGGACTTTGGATTGTAAGGATTGGAGACGAGATGAATTTGATGGTTTAGTAGAGCCTCAAATCTCTACTCCGTAAGTCCATATTGGTCTTATAATAGTCATGTAGATGAGTCTTTTGTACTTAATTGGAAGGTTTGAGCGTTTGTCCAGTAAGTGTTGAAGTAGTCGAAAACGTCGAGCAGTTTCTTGTCTTTTCAGTCTTGTATGAGGGTACATTGTACTTAATAGAGAAATCTATATTATTAATATGAATTTCATTTTCAAATGTCATATTTATATGCTTCAAGATATTCTTTTTGATTTCGCTTTACTACAATTTAAATATTGACAGTAAGATCATCACGATTTTTTCCTTCGTATGTTTAAATGTTTTCATGCGGGTAATGTTTTAATAATGTTTACAAATATCGATATTTTAGAGTCAAGAGAATTAAGATATTCATTAAATTAACTTTATATACAGTAAGAGGTAAGTTCTAAGACATAGTTAATCATATCCCATCTCTAATAGACAGGTATACACAGAGCGCATTCGACAGTCTAGAGCATGTAGGTGACGTTACCACGGTTACAAAATCAAAGCATTTATCCCTGCCAAAAATCGCATAACGCGCCTAAAGAAGTTTTCACTTCAAAAATCCTTCATTATTTTTCGGACAACTCCATATTATCTATTACAGAAACTGGTGAATATTAATAATAATAGGAATTATACGTTTTACACTTTAAATAAGCCATTATCTTTATAATATTTACTGTTATTCCCTTGTGGATCTGGCACTGATTGGTCACTTTTTCTTTAACAGAAAGCAGTTTCAAAGTCGCTTCAACTATCCTTAAATTATCTAGTTCGAACCCTCGCATATTTTTTTCCATCATTGTTAAACCATGAGGAATATAATTTTTAAGCTAATTTATCCAAGTTACCTTGCATATATTTGTATCTGATAAATATTTTCTGTAATGCACATAAAAATAACAGTTTCTATTATACTTTACAGATTGGAGCAAATCCAAGGACATTTTCCATTCTGCTACAGGAGTCAAATCAGAGGGATGGTTCGGCTGTAACATAGGTAAGTTGGAGGATAAGTATTTATTTATGAGATACCTTAGATACGCTTATTTATAAGTTGTTTATATCATACGAGGTATGATATATACAGGGTGTCTTATATATATATATATATATATATATATATATATATATATATATATATAGTCATATTGTTGGAGCAGATACTTGACCTCAAGTGGGACAATAAAATTCAAACTCAATTCAAAAAATTCAGACCCATAGTCTGTTAATTATTTTATTATTAACAAAATTTGAGATAATCCTACATAACTGATATTAGTAAGCATTGGTTGCTGTTCGGTAATTATAATTTTATGTAACATTGTTGATTGTTCTATTATTGAGTTTAAAAAGTAAATTATTGTTATAATAAATATTATTTATTTGAATATATTTTGAGTCTTGAAGATTCGGAAAACCTCCGGAACGTAGACTCCAAATAATTATTGGTGTATAATAAACGTTTTGGGAAGAATTAAGAACCAATTATGTATCATTAAAATTTAATTTTCTGCATGACTTTGTAGGACACTTACTTTCTTATTTTGAGGATTTGACTTCTTAACTTTCTGTGAAATGTTCTTTTCTTGGTTTTCTGTGCGTGCACATCATGAGGTATATTTGAGTTTTTCTGATAAAAATCATGGATAACAGCATAAAACTAAAAAATTGATTTTCCTCTCTAAAAGTTGGGAATCGGACTATTGGTCATATGAACTTTTTTGGTCCATTTATAATTTAGTATCTGTTCTCGCAATATGACAAGACATGAATGAGACCTGTATAAAAATGGATCAAGTAAAACTAATATCAGCATTTCCCAAAGATCTTAGAGCATTGTTATTTATTTATTTTTTTATGTAGTTAATAATTCGTATAATCGATATATCTTGTATGTTTTCATTAAAAACATGACCCTGTGCTTCTATAACCAATGAAGGTTCTTGGGTTCGGACAGTTTCTAAGCCAACGCCCGTGCAAGGAAATAATATCTTCCTTAAATATTTGTGTTCTCACTATATAGAGGCTGGGTGCACCCATGGAGGTGCAAGCAACTGAATAATAACACGTATTTACCGCTTTTAATCGCGATTTTATTTTCTCCTGGATTTCGTTTTGTCCAGTTATTATAGAACTTAAATATCATCACTGTTTCTACTACAGGTCATATATTTCGTCTTATCCGTATTTATTTCAAGCCCTATTTCTTTACAGGTTTTCATTAACGTATTTGTATTTAGTTGTATAGTTTCCGCGTCTTCACCCAGCAGTACCAAAACTAAATATAACTAACATCAATTAAAAACATTATCAAAAATTTGATAATGTCTTTAATTAGTATATATAAAAGTTATCTTTTGATGCTAGTAGATACTTCGTTGATGTAGTTTAGTGTGTCCTGATGATGGGGAAGGCCTCCGAAACGTTGACTCGTTTTAAAGTTTTTTGAAATAAACTGTTTTTGGAAGATTTAGAAACCAACTAATTATTTGACAAAAAAATCAATTGATATATTAATTAAATCACATAATTAGTTGTAATTCACTCTCATTAGTTTTCCTTCAAGTTAATATTTCGTGAAATTGTCAATTCAAAGAGCATATTCTACGTAGGGTTCACAAGGACCATTGGTGTCCGCCTTGGACCGCTTGTCGTTTTCTCTTCTAGCAGTCGCTTGTCAGGGTTTTCCTTTGTGGAAAATGTAGTTTCCTCATATCTTATAAAATAGCATGTTTTAGCAGCATAGTTCAGCATGCATCAGGCTCCTGGTCGATTTAGGCGGATTTAGCAGAGAAGAGTTAGTTACGTTCGATGGAGAAAATAGAGGGAGAGAGTGGCAGTGAGATCGGTGCCGAATTTTCCGACGTCAATTAAGAAGCGACAGGGGAGGGGGAAAAGCGAACCTCAGGTCGATCCCGTGGAGTGGTTACTGCTTGAGGGGATGGCCTTCCAGCTACAGGGAAAGTATTTCAAGGTGAACTTTAAGTAACCGACTCTTCATGACTTCTTCCAAATCAATCCATGGATCCAGCTAGAAATTTGTTTTTAGTTTGGAGAATCATGTAAGGGGTAACACATTCAAAGTTTTGTGTGAGCGCTTACATAAAGTAAATAGGAAACACATCGTATCATAGAGCAGTGTCGGAATATTATACTTGGTAGCAGAAAAGGAAAGTGGAAAATATTCCAAGCATATACCTGGCCCTGTCATAAATAATGTTATAATGAAATATATACAGATTTCTATACAATTTTATTCCAAAATTTTATTAGAAAATAAAATGTATACCTATAGAGAGTAAAATAAAAAAAATAATTACTCAAAATATCCTCCTATTGCCTTGACACAGGCATTTAATCTCCATGGTCAGTCATCAATAGGAGCACGCAGCACTTCTTGAGGAAAGCGCTCAACTGCTCGGACTAGATATTGTCAAAGGCATCCCAAGATGGGGTGGCATCCCATCCTCTCCAGTTTGGAACAAAGCCGATAAAATCAGGGCTTCCTGAGGGCCAATTCTGGAATGTTCTTTTGCTGAGTTGACTTGGCCTTGTGACTGGAGCAGAATCCTCTGGAAAACCAAACGAATTCCAGCAAACAGAGTATCATTTAAAGACTTCACATCAGGTTTCAAAATATCGTACTGGCAGTTTTTGCGACTGTTTTTATTCCTTTTGCTCGAAAATGGAACTTTTTGGTGCCGTCAAAGAAACCTCCTCCACCAAATCATCAGTGAGGAAGGATGATGATCTATTTTCGCTCTTCCAGTGACTTTCCGGGCTTGGAACGGTTTCCTTTATACCTAAACAGATGATACATGTGTGTTATAAATCAATAATGGTCCATTTATTGCCTCCCGTATTCTTCAATCTAAGAACTAGAAGAATGGTGTTAGAATTGAAGAATAAAAAAAAAAGTTCTAAAAAATCTTAACCTACCGTCTTAACCTGCTTAAGTTCTGCCCTACAGTATTTATTAATAATATTCTTCTGGTATCTCTTGAAGAGACCGATACATAGTTCAAACTCCATCTTGACAATCGTCTTGAAATCCTCAAACAGACTGAAAGACAAGAAAATGCTTGGTGTTTTCGGCTACAAATAACACTTTCTAGGCAAACACTCAAAACCTCCACTTTACTAAAAAAAGTTTATTTACATGACTATTATGAGACGAAACTGGACTTGCGGAGTTGAGCTGTGGGGTTTTACTAAACCGTGTAATTAGAGGAGAGGCGTTTTCGTTGATACAGTAAGCATACATTAATTTTCGAAGGTACTAGTTTTGGGTTTCCTATTATCAACTATTTTTTTTGGAATTCTGTATGATTGAGGTTGTCATAAATTTTAAAGGGCGAATTAGGAAAAAAGTTGATTATATTGCTCAACACACGCTTTGGTAAAGTAGCTATTAAGAACATTCCATCCATGATCTATAATAAAAATCAAAATATTTAAATTCATAATCATTCATACTAATGCAGAAGAAATTAGGTAAGTTGTAACAAATCAATACGACAGTGAATTTTATTAAAATCGATATTGTTTCAATTAAAAAGGCCTTTGATAGCCCAATGAAGGATCCAAGATTAAGGAATTTGCAAATACAAAATAAATCGAAAATAAAGGTAACCTGTTAGTTGAATGGGGAGCGGCGTGGTCTAGTGGATAGAGCGCTAGTCTGCTGTGCTCCGGGTCCTGGGTTCGAATCCCGGCTATGGCAGAATATTATTTATTCTGTTGATACAGTCGGGGGGCGACCCTAGGGTATGGAGACCCTCCTAGGGCATACCCAGCCTCTATAAAGTGGGTACCCAAAATAATTGGGGAAAAACCTGGCGGCTGAGCGCGATTAAGGCCTAATCACCTCATTGCAATGCCGTTGGCCTAGAAACAGCACGAATCTCTATATGTTCAGAGCCCAAGGCCCTTCATCGGTTGTAGCGGTACAGGTTGGTTGAATGAGAATGCTGACCATGTCACCTGGTTCACCATTTCCTTGCAAAGTGCATATTTTTTTCTTTATCTTTTTTTTTTCCTGCTTTATGAAGTAATGCGTATTTTTGTGGAAAACAATAATACATCTTATTTATTGCAAGCTTAGGACTTAGGACTGGAAACAGACAAATCCCATAATCCTATCACTGATCATTATCTGAGTAGAATTATAAGTAGCACTAAAAATAATAGATTTAACACATGAAATTTACTAAGAAAAAAAAGCTACTGACTTAAAAATCTAACCTCATTAGAACTAACTTTAAACATACAAAAAATATAACTCACATAAGCCGATTAAGAAATACGCTTCGTTGTAGGGTATATTGGTATTTGTGTTCAATACGCATAAGACAGTATATACATATGTATATACAAGCAATTAAGTTTGTCAATGATTGCTTGGACCTCCGTTGTGCTTGACAGAGAAGCTTGGAGTGGGCGGAGCAATGTCGAGAACAGATGTAGTCAACCTGACATCCCATTCTCATGATTTCCAATCCCTGTTATCCTATCTTGTGCATATATTTAATATTTTTAATTGTTTAAAATAATTTAATTTAAATAGTTTTATTATTATTTGAATTCAATTAAATAAATTCAATAAAAAATCAATTTGTTCAATTAAGTTGCTACTTTATATTATACATTTTCCAATTTTTTACGATTAGCGCAAAAACGGCTCTATTTTGATCAAACTCGTTCTATCGATGTGAAATTTAATCGACTTTAATATCATGTATTTTTCTTTCAAATTGATAGGACTTAAATGCCGTTATTTTTTATTCTCTGTCTCTAAAGAGCCTTTGATTTTGTCGATTCGAAAAAATTAAAGATATCATCTTATTAGTATTGATAAAAACGGCTAAACATATATGTTGAACAAATTTCATAACCAACTAAAAGAGAAAAGAGCAAAAATATTTTTTTAGGTAACTTTACCCCCTCCCCCCCAAAAAAAATAGTAATTTAGATGTATAATATACCGTTGGAAAGCTAAAGATTTTTAGATCCATCATAAAAAATATCGTACGACTTTTTCGAGCAATATACTATAAAAACACAATTATTTTTGGGGAGACGTTGTTATAGTAATATAATATTATATAAAAATTACTAAGGAGATTATCTTTTTTTTTCTCTATTGAATTTTGATAGAATTTTTCTTTTAAGTTAAAACGTTACGAGGCTATCTTTGTTATACAATATTCAGTACTTCACTTTAAAGTAAACACATTTCGCTTTCAGTTTTATTTTAAACTTATAATCTTTCAAGTAAATACTTGATTTTTTTTATAAAATCGATAATTAAAATACTGGAATAATATTATATGATATTAGAAGAATTTTTCATCATAATTCATTGTTTATCTTCGTTTTTATAGGCAGACATTGCGAAACTGAATTAGATGGACTATGGGAACTTCAAAACGTACATTTTTATTTTAATAATTAAATTATTTAATGCACATGTGTTGGGTAAATGTCCACATAACATGATTATCGTTACCCGCCGGCGCAACCGCATAAAGAAGGAAATAGCTGAACTTTTAGAAGGGAATTACTACAAATGTTATCATTTTTTTTGCCTTAATACCGATGGGTCAACTAGATTTGTGGACATCTTAACATTTAGTGCCACAGGAAAGAAAGCACTGATAGTAGATCCCAAAATCAGATAAAAGGCAAATGATCAGGAACAAGGCAACAAAGTCCAAGGAAAAAAAGAAAACATTTATGCAAATTGTATTCCCTCCCTACAGGAGAAGTTTTGTTAGGTGTTCGGCTAAAGAACATTAACTGTCAAAGGGCTCTGGTTCGGAAGCAGAGGGACAATCCCATTAGCAACGAGAATATTTTTGGAAAAATATGGACTGGAAAAGAATCAGCTCTAGCAAATGACAGAGTCTACAATCCTGGACTTGCTGGGCATCTTGCACCACCATACGAGTATATTAAGGCTAACCTCGATTCGTAAACTTTCCTATTCCGATTTCAAAATAAGTTTTTTGTTTGCTAAAGATAGATTGATTAGTATAGAATAGAATAGAAAAAAATTTTTACTCTGGGGCTGTGTCCCTTGAGAATAACAAATTAGTACAGTTTATAATATACTACATATTTGGCTCTCGATACCTTTTCCTAACAATGTATTTCACTATATATTCATAGGTGAGGGAAAGTAAAAATGACAAAGCATATGTCTTAATGTCAAAATTAGAACTTAATTTTATTTCCTAATATTTAATTTCTTTGTGTTAAACATTATACATTTAGCGAAAAGTTGAAATATAAGAATGTAATTTGCGTCGGGCGGGTTTCAATAGTTCCCAACACCATGTAACTGATATGCGAAATTAATTATTGATCGTATGGTTTTAGATGTTCAACTATTGGATCCGAATTAGTTATTATTCCGTAACTCTTCCTCATTATTAATGGATGAAAATGCAGCCACCAACCGCCATTTTAACAATCATCATTGATTTATCTGGTGTGGTCATATACATAATGTATCAAGTGTAGATGTGAAAACAATTCGGTTCTATATAATATATATTCTCCATAATCCGATTTTTTGATCTGCTTCCTGATGGATACTTTTTAAATATATCCTTTTTTTACATCTCATTCAATTATAATTTACTGAGGTTTCATAGTGATACAGGTTTTTTTTTTTTTTTTTTTTTTTTTTTTTTTTTTTTTTTTTTTTTTTTTTTTTTCTTTTAATTATCTATATTAGAAATATATAGAAAGGGAAAGAATGGCGATCCAGGAAATTTTCGAATTCTAGGTTTCAACGGAAATAAACGTTTTAGGGTCTCCTCAGTCTAAATAACCAAGTCACCCGAAAATTTGACGAAACTGAAATATCATATGTAAGACAACTTTAAGCCCGAGATTCTACAATTTTTTTTTATCGAAAAAGCCGTTTTATATCATGCATGTTTTACCTTTGTACGACTTTTTTTTTGGACCTCCTACGATTTTTATCAAACTCGCTATATCCATATAAAATCTGATTAGTATACTCTGACAGGGCTTATATGCTAATATTTTTAGTATTTCCTTCTTCTAAAGTGTTTTGTAGATTTCAAAAACATTAACCATATCATCTTATTAGCATTAATAAAACGGCTATATGTACAAGTTAATCGGCTTTAATAACCAAATATAGGAGAACAGAGCAGACAAACGTTTTTACGGATTTTTTTTTTTTTTTTTTTTTTTTTTCTGAAGACAAGAATAGTGATATAGATGTATAATATAACATCGGAAAGCTAAATATTTCAGAAATAATGTTGTCTTATTTACAAAGCAGTAAAACGTAATACAGAATGACGAAAAAGACATAAACTTAAGTGATCATTGTAAATAATAATCTTTATGGTTATATTATTTAATCATAAACACATGTTTTCATCGAAACTCAATTTAATTCTTTATTATTTTTTTCAAGCCTAATTTTATTTAAAAGTTCTTAAATTTATTTTAGCTGCCGAGGTAAGTGAAAGTCGCTTGAAGGGGGCACCAGATTTTTAAACTTATATTTCTATAGTATTTTATATTTTGTTTTAAGAAATATTTAACATAGCCAAACATTGCCCTTTTACTGTCCATGTCACAGAACTGGTAACTTCGTAAAAAAAAAACTGGCGCCCAGAACATGACAAGCCTCTGTCTGCTCCGTTAGACATCAGAACCTGGTGTTCACAGTAAAAATAGTTATAATAAATCATTGAAAAACTATTATTTTGTCGTTGTTAATTTTTTTTAATAGGTTTAATGGGGAACTAATCGGATTCGTGCATTTCAAAATTAGTTTTAAACATATAACTGATAACTATTGAGATTAAATTACAATCCTCCATCTGTTTTAATATTTCTATTAATAATTTAATACGACAAAGCGTTAGGTCCTGTCCTTTGATACTGAATCAAGGAATTATTAATTAATTGTTATTGGCATTCTTAATTACATGCATTTAAGATGAGATTCTAAATTGCAGATCCTAGTAAAGCGGGATTAATTCGATCATTAATTTTGTATAAAGGTAATCAGCCGGAGACGTAAGGGGCGAGTATGAGAACATAACTTGGAGGAATGGTTAACCCGTGAAGGTTATTGTCAAGAAACGGTCAAAATATTTTTTTTAAGTTATGCGATAATTTTTAAAATTAGTTAATTATTATTAATAGATAATTAATAATAAAATAAACAAATAAAATCTTCTGAGCGCTACACACGACATTAAGAACTTTTAAATAATGAAGAAAAATATTTTTAAAACTATATCCCCGACAAATCCCACCAAATCACCTTTACCCTTCGTCGCAAACCGATGACTTCCTGCCCCTCCCCCCCCCTCAGTATCCTTTAATAACTTACCCTTACTCCTGTAGAACAAATCCGATACCTAGGTCTCCATTTTGACAAGCGCCTTTCTTAGAATCCTCACACAAGACTGAAACGACAAGAAACTGCTCGAAGATATCGATTAATACAACGCTTACCAGACAAACGTTCAAAACTTCCAGTAAAGTACAAAAGAATCATTTACATCACTATTTATTTATTTATTTTATAATATTCCACATCTGTACATCTTCAAATGAATATATTTAAATAAATTTTATTTCTAAATAATCGGAATGCATTAAGGAAATTCTTTAACATGACTATCATCATTTGAGACGTTGATTTCCAAAAGGTACTAAAGGACATTTTTTACGAAATCGATTTTTTGTGATATTTGTATTCTCATCATTTAGTTTTATGTAAATATTCTATTTGTTGTTATCTAATGAATTCTCAAGTCCTTAAAAAACGTGATTTAGAAATGCGGTCATTTTCTAAAAGTACTAATTACTTAATTTATTTTCGTTCCAAATCATTCTAAAAAAAAGCATTTAATAACTTTAATATGATGTTATTATTATAGTAAAAAAATAATTCTAAATTTTAAGGCAGAAAGACCCAAATTAGCTGGTTTAATAATATAGTAATGAGAGATTTTCGCGCTTCCTGTAAAATTTCCTAGAGTGGATATAGTACCTTTTGGAAATCAACGTCTCAATTATGTGAACTTTATTATACCAATATGTTGTTTAATATCGGGCAACGAATATTCTGTTTTTAATAACTCATTCTTAAAAGGATTTTGATCAAACCCTTCATAAAACTATGCAGAAATATAGATATATCTATTGAATAAGGACAAAAAAAAACAAAAAAAAAAAAAGCAAATAACCTGGCCTCTAATATTTCTATCCTGTTTAAAGAAATTAACATAATAAAAATTATACCTCGATCATATCAGTAAAGGAATATAGATATTTCAAACGAACACAACGTTTTTGTTAAATTAAACAAAAAATAGGGCAATATTTAAAAGATAACACGTTTAAATATTAAAAACAACGTTTATGTTAGATTAAATAATGCTCTTTTTTCACTGTTCAACTTATATATCTACCTGTTTTTATCAATGGTGACTCTTGTCATCTTTGATCTTTGATATGGTTATTTTTATAGAATCTTCAAAATTAAAGCTAGTTTAGAGGAAGAAAATTTAAAATATTTTACTACGGCATATTAATTAATAATACGGCATTTAAGTCCCATCAGACCATTGCAATAAGAATGAAATCTACATGATATTAAATTTTACATCGATATAGCGTGTTTAATAAAAATCGTCGGACCGTTCTTGAGAAAATCGTAAAAAGGTGCAAAATCCATGGTATAATGTAGATCTTTTGGTGAGCTGTTTTTGATGAAAAAGTTTCTGTAACATATCGGGCGTATAGTTGTGTTAAATGTGAAATTTCAGCTTCATAGGACTTGTCATTTTTCCCCGGGAGTTACAACACACACACCTTTTTGCGGGACTTGGTCATTTGGACTCAGGACCCTAAAACGTGTATTTCCGTTGAAAACTGGAATTCGAAAATTTTCACGATCGCAATACTTTCCCTTACTATAATATTTTATATATAGGTAAGAGAAAGTAAAAATTAAAACAGTCCTTAAAATATAAAATTCGGGGATATCCTTTGAAATAGTAAAATCAGTCCTTTTCGTGCCTTTCCTCTTCGATTCCAAATTCAGAAAACTTATATCTCTCCTCGAACTATTTCCACTCTTAGGGTGTCCCTAATGTCTGCAGGGCCTAAGGAGTGTGGAGGAGGGCAGGATGAGAGCAAGCGGCAGCTGAAGGCTGGAGAGGGTGCGCACCAGCACCACGTACCACAGGCAGCCTTCCAGGCAGCCGTCGCTGCGGGCCTTTCGCTCCAGCCGGCTGGACACCACGAGGACTCCATCAAACCCAGCAAGCAGAAGAGGCACAGAACCAGGTTCACGCCAGCACAGCTCAATGAGCTCGAGAGGTGCTTTTCCAAGACACATTACCCAGATATCTTCATGAGGGAGGAAATCGCCATGAGGATCGGCCTCACAGAGTCGAGGGTACAGGTAAGTCGATATTTTTTATATTTATATTATAATCTCAGTTTTAGAAATATGTATGGTTCTTTTTTGTTTAAATTAGATTTATTATATGGGAGAAGTTGGTTCAAGGTGCAGTCAAAAAAACACACGACTAAATATAAACTTAATTTACTGATGCCGACGTTTCGGCCTAAATTATAGGCCCTCTTCAGTAGTAGAAAACAATATATAAAGATGACAAGTAAAAGAAATTATAATGATAATTAAAAACAAAGTGAAATAGTAGTTATAAAAATCGACTAATATAACAATAATTAAAAATTATTATGTCTCACATTTTCCATACTGTAAATATTTAAAAAAAAATTTATATTACCTTATTAATTAATTAAGTTATTAACTCTTTTTCTGATACTGAAAATTTTTGTTAACTTAATAATGTTTCACATTTTTCATACTTTGAAATTGTTTTAAATTTTCTATTATCTAATTATTCATCTCTTAATAAAATTTCTTTTGTTTTTAATTATTATTATATTTGTCAATTGTCATAACTACTATTTCACTTTGTTTTTAATTATCAGTATTGTATCTTTATATATTGTATTCTACTACTGGTTGTTATATTTGTTTTTATAGCCCTGAAGAAGGCCTATAATTTAGGCCGAAACGTCGGCACCAGTAAATTAAGTTTATTTTTAATTGTGTGTTCTTTTGTCTGCACCCTGAACCAACTTCTCCCATAAACAATCAACCATTCTTACTTCACGTAGATTTATTATATGTTAAAATGAGTCTAGAAATAATTATTGATTGCTCTTTATTCTCAACCGACCACAAGCTCGAGCATTAAAAATATCAGATTGAATTATTTTTTTTGTTTTATTATTTTTTTTTTTTTTATAAAGTGTAGATAATTTTAGGCGAAGGTTAAAGTTGAAGCCTTCTGGTTGAAACTACCACTCTCTACATTGAGATAAAAGAAACGAACGACTTTTTTTTTTGTTAATCTCACTTTTGAAAATATGTAATTGTTTTTTAAATTTAAATATAAACATTAGCTTTGGTATACGTCAAAAGAGTCTAGAATTAATTACTCTTTTTTCTCATCACACCAGGAGATGCATTTTCTTCTGACTCACAGGCACTCTTATCACAGACAAGATATAAACGTCTGACACTCTAGTACGGTGGCTGTAAAATTTTATTGGTCAACAAAATCTCATTTTATTGGTCGGTTTGTTAAATGTATATTGTCGTATAGAAGTTCGGGCAAGTTTTACTTTAATTTAGCTATATATGAAATATATAGTAAAGGTAAAATGATGGAAGTCGAATTTTCTACAGAAATACAAGTTTTACGGTCCCCAGAGATTTACATTGTTCAGTGAAAAGTAAATAAGAAACATCTTTCGACTTTGTTAGATATAATATCATTTTTAAGATACGTTTCCTAAATTGGTTAGATTCAATTTCATAAAGGTTGATATTAGAGAATATCTTTTTTTATTCTTAAGATTTTTGAGAGGAAATTACCTAGTTTTAGAAAACATTCCAGCTCATTCAGAGTTTGGTTTAGCGAATTTCGACCTGTTAGAAATTTCATCTAACCATTTGTTAAGATACATTACTTAAAAATGAGATATTTAGTGTGATTGTAAAAATGATAAAAAATTCAATATTTTTTAGAGCACTGCAGAAGACGTTCACAGTCGAAAGTTTTTTTTTTTATTCTTCATATAACTAAAATTATATCCGACCGTCTGCGTAATATAGTACGTACGTTTTACAAAAATACAACTTTATGACTAATAAATTGTTATTGTCACCGATCTAGAGTGGCAGACGTTCAAATTCCGAACGTTGTTTATTATTTGTTGTCGTTTTTTTTCTCCTCAGCTCCCTGTAAGTATTTTAACTATGATTTCATTTCAAATACTTAGTCGCTAAGAAAAATAAACATAGTTGCTTCAAGTTTTAAGGAAGCTTTATAAATTTATATTATTATTAGCTTTATATAGATATTCGCAAAACTGTCTTTCTTTATTGAAAAAAAAATATTACCGATTTTTAGTGTTTTTACTTTGAAATAAAACAAAAATTATAAAATTTAACTTATATGACGGACAATTGGATTGCGTCATATGAACTTTTTTGTTTCACGATAAAATTAATAAAACTTTTTAATGAATGTTCATAGGTAATTTCTTTTTATTCAATAATAGAAATATTCTCTATTTTTTAAACAAAGATCTTGCAATGGATAACATTTTAATGATATTTAACCTTTGAATAAAATCAATGAAAGAATTTTGAATTTTATCAATAATAGTTTTGTTTCTGTTTTCAAACGCATCTCTCAAATATAAAAAAAGAAAATGGACTCGTAAACGCAAAATCTAAAACACTGGGCCTTTAATAATAGCATAAATGCTCAAAACCTTATTTTCGATTTATTTTTATTTTCAGAAATTCACTAACCGTAAATATATAGAGGATTTGTTAAAATATATATTAAAAATATTTTTAAAAATTTATGAAGATAAAATTTTCATGACTTTCACTAGCGATTAGCTTAACCATTAGTGAAACTCTAAAAAAAAAATATTTACAGCACTTTGGTGGAACATTTTGTTAATATATAACAAAATGAAAAGTCTGAAGAGAAAAATCTTCCTCATAACTTAAACAAATATGAGTTTTATGTTTGGAAATTTCACATCCATCTCATAAATTTACGAAAATTCATAATTAACGAAAATTTGTCACTATGGAAAAAAAAAATCATATTGTGCTAAGGTACATAATAAATCCTAATTGGTAAACAAAAGGTTGTATTTTCAGAAATTCACTAACCGTAAATATATAGAGGATGTGTTAAAATATATATAAAATTATTTTTAAAAATTTATGAAGACAAAACTTTCATAACTTTCACTAGCGATTAGCTTAACCATTAGTGAAACTCTAAAAAAAAAATATTTACAGCACTTTGGTGGAACATTTTGTTCTTATATAACAAAATGAAAAGTCTGGAGAGAAAAATCTTCCTCATAACTTAAACAAATATGAGGTTTATGTATGGAAATTTCACATCCATCTCATAAATTTACGAAAATTCATAATTAACGAAAATTTGTCACTATAGAAAAAAAAAAAGAAAAAAAAATATACTGTGCTAAGATACCTAATGAATCCTAATTGGTAAACAAAAGATTGTATTTTCGAAAAATTGTTGAAAATTCATCAGGAAACATCAGACTTGTGATTTTCTATCAAATTTTATAAAGTTTTAGAAGCAATATCAAATGAAGACTGTAATTTTGAGCGCAAATGCGAGTGTAAAATTAGTAATTCGCATATTTTTTTATCAGAACATTGATCGGATTTTTGACGATACAATGGCATAAAAGCGAGGATTATCTTATGTATAGGATTAAAAAAAAATCCTTAATTTTATAAACTTGATTGCCCGATTCGAAGAAAAACGAATGAAGCGTTTGGTGGGAATAGCAAAACAAACGGATCGATGGAAAACCAAATGCCCAACGGTCAAGTTGAAACGGGCGTGAATGACTGAATAATTTTTTATTAAAAAACTAATCGAGTGTAGAACAATAAAAAATAACATTTCAATTATATTGTATATATCACGTGTGATAGGATTATAATCAGTATCTTGGATACTATCGTTGTGAAAATATCTTATTTGCAAAAACTGTTATCCAATGAGATGAGAAATATTTCGAAACTGCATATTAACGTATAAAACCTAAAAATATATTTCAGTATAGAAAAAAAAAAAAAAAAATCATATTGTGCTAAGGTACAGAATGAATCCTAATCGGTAATCAAAAGGCTGTATTTTCGAAAAATATGTAATAATAATGTGAGCCGAAGAAAATTGTGTTTCTATTTTTCTAAAATGATTATTTAAAAAATAAATAAAACAGTTGCTAAGAAATTTATTTCGATTTCACAAACCAGAAATTATTGGTATTAATTAAGTAATAACTATTTACATAAATAATGAAGTTTAATAAACTTTCTAGCACTGTCCTGAAATCTATCGCTAAATTAGACAGAGTTCAACATATTTTGATAAATATTTAATTCAAATTAACTTCTCTCCTGAACTATTTTCCGAAAGGTATACCATAATAAATATTATCAAATCACAGGCATAACTAAATGAATAATCGATAAAATTAATAATAAATTTACGAATGGTGTATAATAGCAATTTAAATATAAATGTCTATGCTATCGTGCATCGTTTTATAATTTGTTATGCTCCCATGTTTTGTATTGGAAATAAATAATTATATGTTTTTCTTCGAAATGATATTTAATCAAACATAACACACACATCAAAAATAAGTGCCTCTCCTTTTAAAATAAATGACATCTTATAGGGATGTAGGGTACTGTTAAAAAATGACATTTTATAGGGTAGGTATTACGAAACATCAAACACAATTTTAATCACTGTTATTCTGTATGTATTTATTGAATTTTCGATTATATCCGTATTTAAAGTTATTAATTAATTCCAAAGTATTATTAGAAGTATTCCTCATTTTTGTTGTTCTTAAATTATGTCTTTTCGCTATACATGGAACGTTAAAAAAACAAAAACATTATATTTCTTCTATCAAAAAATATTCATTGCCTAGATAAAAAAAATTATAATAATAAAAAAAAAACACTACTCACAAATAATTCGATATTCGGATACATAACAATTTGCTTTAATGTGGAAAAAAATAATAATGCTTTGAGATCACATTCATTCAGTAAAAAATAAAATAAATAAATTTCATGACTTTAAATACAACTTTATCACGATTTAAATGTATATCAGAAATGTTTTATTGAAGATAAATTGCTAATAAACATTGTGATACATCTTTTTGGTATTTTAAATTTTGAAAAACGAAATTTGTGGGATGCGATATATTACTATATATCTTATTAATATTAGGTTGGAAAATAAATTCGTAGCGTTTTTACTGGTTATTTCAATAATTCTAAAAAAATAAAAATTCTTGTAAATATTTTTAATCTATTATACGATTTGGTCATTCAACCAAACATTAAAAAAAATATATATTTTATTGAAATTTACAACAGTATATTACAATACATCAAGTAAATATGCTGATAAAAGATATGTACATGAAAAACGTGAAGAGAAACTGCCCATTGGCAGCACTCTAGTAATCAAGCTAAACGAGAAGGTCTCGAGGACATCTTTTCTTCAGACGCCTCGGTGGATTATCAGGAATTGTAGAGGAAGCAAGGATTGAAACTAGTGGAATGGAGTTAATCAAAATTATATGGGAGAAGTTGGTTCAAGGTGCAGTCAAAAGAACACACAATTAAGTATAAACTTAATTTACTGATGCCGACGTTTCGGCCTAAATTATAAGCCCTCTTCAGTAGTAGAAAACAATATATAAAGATAACAAGTAAAAGAAATTATAATGATAATTAAAAACAAAGTGAAATAGTAGTTATAGAAATCGACTAATATAACAATAATTAACAATTATTATGTCTCATATTTTCCATACTGTAAATATTTAAAAAAAATTTATATTACCTTATTAATTAATTAAGTTATTAACTCTTTTTCTGATACTGTAAATTTTTGTTAACTCAATAATGTTTCACATTTTTCATACTGTAAAATTGTTTTAAATTTTCTATTATCTAATTATTCATCTCTTAATAAAATTTCTTTTGCCCCTTTTGTTTTTTATTATTATTATATTTGTCAATTGTCATAACTACTATTTCACTTTGTTTTTAATTATCAGTATTGTATCTTTATATATTGTATTCTACTACTGGTTGTTATATTTGTTTTTATAGCCCTGAAGAGGGCCTATAACTTAGCCCGAAACGTCGGCACCAGTAAATTAAGTTTATACTTAATTGTGTGTTCTTTTGTCTGCACCCTCAACCAACTTCTCCCATATACAGTGGATTATCAGGAATTGTAGAGGAAGCAAGGATTGAAACTAGTGGAATGGAGTTAATCAAAAATTTGGTCATCATCAACAATTGAAGGACGACCCGAGCGCTTTGCGTCTTCCACATTACTCGTTCTGAACCGAGCAAACAATTTACAGACGGTGCTTTCTCTTAAGGCATCATCGCAAACACACTGCAAAATTTGTTAACCGTTTGTGCAGCGGATTTTCCTTTTCGGAAATAAAAAATCATTAAATTACAAAAATGATTTTTTTCTTCTATGTTGAGCAAGCAAAATACCACTTAAAGTTAAGTAATCTCGGTCGAAACGTGCATAAAACCACATTAACTAATATGTAAACATTATTTTCCAGTTAAAGATGATTTTATGAACACAGAGAGGATTAAATTGAAACTTTGAAAAACTCTACGAACTTATTTCACAACCCAATATTTATTTCTTGGATTAATTAATTTTCTAGACTATGCTTAAAATTTAATTTGCTCTTATACAGTCTCCTTTAATTTTTTAAAGAATGTATTGTTCTTTTATAAAAAAATTATTATCAGATTATATTTATCACTATATGTCCAAATCTCCAAAACTTTTTTTTACAACTAATTGAAAAAAAATTATATATTTTTAAAACAGATTTAATTTAAATTGATCTTTTAAATTGCTATCATGAGTATCAGTAACATTCAAATTAAAATGTTATTGCACGCCATTTTCTACAAGTTGCTTGAAAGAACGTACAACGTCTTATGAAGGTTTTATGTTTCGCTTTTAAAGTTTTGAAGTTAAAAAAGTTCAACACGCAAGATTGTAAAGGCGAACTTAGTCCTTGGCACCACTTACAGAAATGGAAGAACATGATGTAAGTGTGGAAGTTGCCAAGGTTTCTACTCACATCGCTGTTAAGTGTGAAGCGGCGAAAGTTGGTCTGCCAGGCGGTTTCTTCGTCATTCTGATCTCCAATTTTTCATCTTTATATATTTATATAATAGATAAATAATACGTAAAATTAATAAATATATATATTTTTTGTTTAAATAATAATAAATATAATTAAATATATTCTCTATAAAATCTATTGAAGGGATAATTTGTTTTAAGGCATTATCGCCATACATTTCAAATTTTTTTAACCGTCTGTGCAGCGGATTTTCATTTTTGGGAGTAAAAGATCAATAAATGATCAAATTGAATTTATTTCTCTTCCATTTTCAGCAAGCGAAATCCCACATATAGTTAAGGAATCTTGGTTGAAACTGATGCATAAAATCACCTAAATTAATCCTTTTTTATAATATGTAAAAATTATCGACCAAGTAACCATAATTTTATAAACACAGAGAGGATTAAATTGAACCCCATTTCTTACAAAAAAATTCTACATTTAGGTATCACTATAATATATTATATATATACAATATATTGAAAAAAAATAATACCTGATATCAAAAGGGTTCCTTATACGCCAATTCATTTATTTTATTTCTTCATTTATTATATTAAACAAATTTTAATAAAAAGGTATATAATTTTAAAATTCTAGAAAAGAAGGTACTGCTCAAGATATTGGTCCCCTACTGGATTGAGGATAGATTAATATACTTTAATACTAATAGACTTTCATAACATATTCAAGCTGATGGATGGTTTTTATTTTAAATAGAAATGTTTTTAGAAGAATTAAAAACAAGCCCAATTTTGCTACACCAGAAAATATTTTTTTTGTTTGTTAAAAGCACATATAAAAACTAGCACTTTAGATTTTTTTTACTTATAAATTGGTGCTATATTTCGGTTCCAAAGTCAACCATAACCTTTCATACTCATCTATATTTTCTCAGTCCGCAGGTGTACCTCAGGGTAGCATCTTAGGCCCAATCCTTTATTCCGTTTATACAGCTGACATTCCTATTCATCCTAGCACTGTTCTCACTGCTTACGCTGATGACACATGTGTGTTATCCGTAGGTAGTGACCCAACGGTTGCATCACAATTCCTTCAGTCTCACTTCCAATCCATTGAAGAATGGTGTCATAACTGGAGAATTAAAATCAATCCCAATAAATCCCATCAAATTACCTTTACCCTTCGCCGCAAGCCTATGAATACCTGTCCTACTGTATCCTTTGGCAATATTCCATTAATCCCCGTTGACCAGATCCGCTACCTTGGACTCCATCTAGACAAGCGCCTTAATTGGAATCCTCACACTAGACTGAAACGACAAGAAACTGCCTGCAGATACCGCTTACTACAACACTTACTAGACAAACGTTCAAAACTCTCTATTTACTACAAAAGACTCATTTACATCACGATTATCCGACCTATTTGGACCTATGGCATTTAGCTATGGGGGTCCACTAAACTCTCAAACTCCTCCCGCATCCAATCCTTGCAATCCAAAATCCTACGAAAAATCCTCAATGCTCCTTACTTTGTAACTAATAAACTCATCCATCGAGACCTAAATATCCCACTGGTTGCAGACTTGGCCCGCGATAGATACACCTCATTTAATTCTAAACTACCTGCCCGCTCAAACCCGCTTGTCCGTAACCTCTCATCTACATCTATTCCCGGTAATCCTCCGAGGCGCCTGAAAAGACGGTGGCCTCGAGACCTGCTCATGAAATAAACTTTGAAGTACTACCACTGGGTAGTTTCTTTACATGTCTATTCATGCCTGTTATTGTAATTCAGCCATTTTACTTATTGTATTTGTATATACAGTTGTAAAAAACAATAAAATATATTAAAAATAAAAATATTTCGGTTCTGGGCCGTATTATATTCTTAATATTATCATTAAAAAAATATATAGTTTTTTAATGGTACCTCAAGGGCTTCAGACTTTAAAGTCATGAAAACGTGTTTCATTGTATGATAATTACACATAATCTCGAAGTTTTAAGACTTTTATACAGATCATAATTTCATGGCTTTATAATACTCTAGCCCTTTCGGTACCGTATATTTTTTTTACATATATTTTGAGCCTCAAATTCTTCTTAGGGTTCAGAATCGAATGATTGCACCAGGAATAAAAATAATCTGTAGAGTTTGTTTAAATAATAAGTTTTCCTTAAGGTTTATTAAACTCTTTTTGACAATATACTCTAAAAATAAAACGTTTTTATGGAACAGATATGTTGATATCATTTTTCAAATATAAGATATATAATATAGCATCCTCCGCATGTTTCATTTACTTTTTCTCAGTTCCTAGGCTTAATTAAGAATCACCCCAAAAAGTTTGATCAAAATACGCGACGAAAGAAACGTGCATTCCTATTATTAGAGGGCGGCAAATGAGTTCGTCCATAGACAACTTTGATATTTCAAATGACCATTATATTGGCCATCAAATGGTGCCATAAACTATTTTATTAGTTAACGATCTTGTCGTTTCATCAAGAACATAAGCTACCGTATAGAATTAGCTTCGTGTTTACTTATTTGTCTTCTAAATGGTTCAACTTCTAACTAATCTTTTCAGATCGTTTCTTGTTATTGAGCTTTTAAGGCTCCAATAAAATCCTTTGTAGTAATATAAATAAAACAATCAAGACACTATCATAAGTTTTATTGATACACTAATGACAATTACAACTGTTAATGGCCATGCGGAAGAAGTTGAAACGTCTGCCGCGTCATGGCCTCAGCCAACTTGCGTCTTACGAATACCTTCTTAAGCTTTGGAATAATATTATATAGCTTGGATTCCGAAAAACAAAAAAAATATTTTGAGACCATTTTGAATCAAAATACCCTTGTATGTCTATTTTGTCCAGGTTCTAAATTTTAAGATGTCTTGTACAATACTTACCTGTTTTTGAGAACTATAAATTATAATGAAGGATGATATGGTTCGGGTGACGTTAAAAAAATATGAGAAAATAGTGAAAAACTATTTTAATCCAACGTTTCGGCCCACTTTGCGTGTCTTCATCAGGGCTTAACATAACATAACAAGATAAATTGAGGATTTATAGTTGACTATAGAAATTATCGTAGGTAGAAATAATCGGGAGTCAGACGTTTTTTTAAATATTTTAATTAATATTTGTTTAAACTTGTTTGTATAGTTTATATTTTATTTGTTGTATATTTTTCATTTTGTTTATATAACGTCTTTTTTTTTTTTTTTTTTTTATATGCCTCAGATTCTAGTGTTAATCATTTTCTTTTAGAAATTCAGAGCCAATATTGTACATATTTTGTTTTGTTTTTCCTTTGTATAATTTTGAAAAACTATTAAAAAGACAGGCTGTAGTATTTCTATTTAAAGGGGAAAACCGTTAGGGTTTTTTACATAAACCCCCTCCATACCACCTATTGATTATTATAATCGAACCTTGAAAAGTTTCAAAGTAATAAAAGCCAATTTAAGTTTGATCGGTGCTTAATTCGTGTAAGAAGAATTTTTAGTGTCAATTATTGAAAAATTAATAGGATCTATTACGTGCAAAATGAAATAATCAAAAGTTTACATGTTGCTGTGTTTGTCACGCACAAAATAAGAAAATGTCTAGAGTTATTGTTAATATATTAATGCCGATTAATTATTTTTTGGAGGTGTAATTTAAAATTATTCTGCCACACCTCATCATCTTGCTCGGAAATATTTCATTGTGACCGAGTGAGACCCGCAAAAAAACCAGCGTCTGAAATGCGTTTTACATGTAAAAAATGTTTGTTTTCTACTCCATATTATTTTTTACATAATTTCCAATCGCTGTATTTGAGTTAATTTATTTTCCTAACGTTTAGAAAATAAATTTGAATAAGGAAAATTACAATAAATAAGTGTTTACATTGGTAGCTTAGTTTCATCACTAGAAATATGTATACTAAAATCCGTTCTTAAAAGTGAAAAAAAAAATGTAAAAAATACTCGCATGATTAAATATAATTATTCTTAAAAAATATTTTAAAAGTGAATTTATTGAATGTATTTAGTATAGGAGTCCTTACATTTAAAGCAGGATGTCAACTATATTAATCAACAACAATGTCAACAAGTATATTAAGTTGAATAATAATAAATTTTGTGATACAGTAAGAATTTGAAACAACTGTTTGTTTACATACTTTATTAGAAATACATGTTAACAGTTGAAAAAATAAATACATACATACATATATATATATATATATATATATAGTAATTAAGGAGGATAAGCAAATACGATCGGGAAATATGCAGGGAAAAACATTTAATGCTTTATTTTGGAACATTCGTTAAATAAAAATAGAGGATGGAAGTTAAAAACAAATCACATTACTTGCAATGATGGTTTTCCGTCATATATCTTTTATTAAAATTATATGACATTATAATATTTATGTTTACAACCTTATTTTCTAAAAACTTATTTGTAATTTAGCACTTTTCCAGGTTTTTAAAATAAAGGTTCCTACAAAAGGTTTAGGTAACATATTTTGTGTCACTTAGAAAAGTATGTATTCAGTAATAACCAAACCTTTGTGCCTTTGGTGCAATGGTAAATGTTTAAAGAATTTATTCATTTTGAAAGTTCCCTAAGTTGCTTATAGGAAATACAAAAGCGTTATGACATTTTTAGCAGTTTAAGATTTAATCTTGCTATTTTTGATGTATATGTATATGTATATTTTTGATGTACTCTTTAGGCAGGAAGATGCCAGCAAAGATATAATTTTATTTTATTGAAATATAGTACCGGGTACGTATGTATTAGCTGCCATCTAATAAGTTTTCCTAAAGCTCACTAATCCTTAATAAAAATAACGAAAGACTACAAAGTATTTTAAAGACAAAAACAAGGCTAACAGTATAAAAAATAAAAGCACAAACTTAAGAAAATATATAAAAGAAATACAATAGGTTTTCTGGCTAATATTCAAACTAAAAACTAATAGCAATCGAGATAAAAAATAATAAAAAAAGACTTCAAGTAAATTTTTACACACTAAGACAGTCCATTTAATAATTTTCTTTATTAAAAACTCTCAGTATTATAGATTTCGTCGTCTCAAGCCACATTTTCATCTGATAAATATATTAGTCAACTTATTTAGTTGAACTCGCTTAAGCCTGTGCTAGATTGTTATTTTTTAAAAACATTAGGGGTATTCACTACGTTTGCTATAGCATGCTATTTGTGCTATTGTGCTAAACCCATCAATGTTATACAGGAAATAACTGTAGAAACTGGACGGGTTTAGCAAAATAACACAAATAGCATGCTATAGCAAACGTAGTGAGTACCCCTATTATGCGAAAAGGTTGCTATTCAGAGTATGTAAAAGTATAATTCATCTAAATATTTAAAAAAATCACAACCAAGCACTGGCTATTTGATTGATATTTGACACAACTAAGCATGATTCAATCAAATATTGACAAATACATATTCTTCAGAAGAATATAGCGCTTGCGACAACGAAAGCTACTAGGTTTTAAATAAAGATAAAACTGGAATGTCTTAGTGCTAAGCCTTAATTAAAATATATTTAGTACAGTATATCTATAGCATAAAAATTGACTTTTACACTCTGATGATGATAATGTAGTTGTTTTCTTAAAAATAATTTGAGAATGCCAAAAATCTCGTGTAAGTTGTGATCATGGCCGCTTGCTTGATTGGTTCTTTCGCCATTTTGGGGGACTTAAATAAAATATTAAGTATTTTTCTCATAACTGTAAACCGGAATAAATACATAATGCATCTATGTTGTTTAATCCCTTATTAAACTTTTATTTTTATTTGTAAAAAAATAATAAAATAAATTACCAGGATTTCTAAGTTGTTCTTGTAAAAGGGTATATAAAACTAATAAAACAGTAAGTAGATCAAGTAAGGTTTAACACCACTAAAACAGATACATTAAAAAAAAAAAAAAAATTAAAAACCTACTGAAAATCTTTGCAAGTTTGGTGCCATATTAATCTTATAAATACATTTATATTCCTAATAATTAGATCATGTTTAAGACCATACAGTTAAGCATGTTTTTAAGATTGAAGCAATTCGTAGGATTGTAAACACATTTATGAGATGAATAAGAAGCCAAACTCGCTAAATGTTTTTTAATAATATTTTAATGTTACTGTTTTAGTGGTGTTCACTCTCTTCAACTACTTAATTTTTATTTAGATTAATCAACCCTTTTTAAATAAATAATTAATAATAAAAACTATAATAAACGGTAAAATATATCATAATATAAATAGCTGTTAGAATTTCTGTTATTTTAATCGATTGCTTATTAGAAACTCTACATTTTTTTCAGTCTATCCTAACGTTTCGTAATTTACTTTATCTTCAAGGTTAAAATAAACTAAAGACATAAATATTACAAACATATTACAATAATTTACAAATATACAATATTATTTCAACGTATTTATACATACATTTTATATTTAAATTCTATCTATATACATACCTTCAATATTTATTATTTAAATATAAGTCAATTCATTGTTCATTTCTTTTTATTTATTGTAAGAAACGTCATCGATTCCAAAAACACCACCTTTAAACAACCTTTAATTTTAATAATTGGTTTTAATTATAAATCTTCAAATAATTTTAATCTCAGTAAGAATTTCTTGCATGAAGTTTAAGTATAGCACGGTATACCTTTTGCATGGTTGTGATTACTTTTATTTAATAATTGCTTTGAAGTATCCGAAGTCTAATAAGCAAGTGAGATAGGATTGTGTTTTAATATCAGTTGAGTGCTGAGGAGGAATCATTTGTTGAAGACACGCGCCTCAAAGCACCTGGCTACCAGCTGCAGTGATTTTATCGATTTACCTGACTCACTGACTTGGAACATTTAGTAATTTCTATTAGTCTTTTCACGATATCAGCGCATCATCTCTTTAAAAATCTTTTATGCTCTAATATTAATTTCCAATTCCAGTTAAATACATGAAAATTTCTCTGACACAAACGAAATTCATAGAATATGATTTTATGTATACGTAAAATGATGATATTTATATTTCCAGTTTCGTAAAAGCCTGTATATCATGATATTAATTAAACAATGAGGTCATAAATTAAAAACTGTGGTGCGCGCAATACAAAACTCTCTATCATCTCTATTCATGAAATAAATTTGATAGGTTTAAAATAACTTAAAAAAAAAAAAAAAAAACTCTTGCTGGCAACACACGACTTTCATTTAACTTGGTTTTTAAAATCAATTTAAGAACTATTAAATAAATTATAAAAGTTTAAAGTTTGATATATGTTATAGATTAAATAATATAACCATATGATATTTTTATGTACACTAATCACTTAAGTTTATATCCTATTCGTCAGTTTACATTAAGTTCCACAACTGTGTGTTTATGATAAAAAAACAACATAAATCATTGGCTTTCCAAAGGTATATTATACATCTATATTACTATTCTTACGTTCGGATAATTTATATAAAAAAAACATTTTTGCTCTTTTCTTTTTTAGTCGGTTATCAAATTCAACTTGTATATTTAGCGTTTTTTTTTTTAATTTATAATTTCTAATAAGATAGTATGACTAATTTTTTTGGGATGATAAAATTAAAGGTACTTTAGAGGAAGAATTCGGCTTTCATGCTATGTCAGGTTATTTCAATCAGAATAAAACCTACATGATTTCAAAGCCCATTAAATTTTACATTGACTTAGAGAGTTTAATCATAAACATCACAGCTGGTTTTAAGAAAATCGTCAAATGATGCATAATGTATGGTATAACGTGGCTCTTCTGGTTCGGCGATTTTGATGAAAAAGTTGCTGTAACATTTCAAGCATACATATATATATATATATATATATATATATATATATATATATATATATATATATATATATATATATATACTATTCTAAAATATGAAATTTCAGTTTCATAAAACCTATAAGTTCCAGCTAGACTTATCAGGCACACATAGACCGTTTTGCAGGATTTGCTCATTGAGATTCAGGGAACCCTAAAACTTGAATTTCCGTTGAAAACTCGGATTAAAAAAGAATCACAATTCCCTTACTGTATATTTCATATATAGGTAAGTGAAAGTAGAAAAAAATTTTCCATTGATGGGAAAACTCATTTTAGATTAAAAAATAACAATAGAATTTGTGGTTACTTTAATTTTTGCAGTTTTTATAACTCTCTATTACCTTCGACGACTTTGTATGTTAGATATGATTTTTTCTTAAATCTTTAACTTTTTAATAGTATACATTTTTATTATTAATATTAACTAGGAAAAATAGCCAGTTTTTGAAAATAAACAAAACTTAAGTATTTCAAATATAATTAAGCACTGATTAATTTATTTTTCTTAAAAATTTCTTTTTCTTCAATATCTTTTCTACGTTTCGGGATTCTGTCCCCGTTATCAAGACTTTTATCATCACTTTCTATACTCACATTTTATAACATCTTACTGCTATTCCTCCTAATGGATGGATGTTTATTGGCTCACTGATTCAGTCATATACTGAGTTTAATCAAAATTGTTAGGGTTGTTTCGAATAAAACGGTGAAAATTCCTTTTAAGCCTATTGTTCTAAAAATGGGTATTTTGAATTTGAAGAAAATCCATGCACGATCGCACAGATATATGAATGGTAATGATTTACAATGGCCCGATTAGTAAAAGGTTATAGAGATATCTAAAGGATAAATTTTAAAAATATTTGGTTGACTGGCAATAAAAATTAAATAACTTAATATATAATTATCCTTGTAAAGGGTGTTCCAAAATTAACGCATGATTTATTTTTATTTTTTCCAGAAACAATTTTATTGAGTAATATTAAAATCTTTCCTAATTAGCACATTTTTAATAGTGATCAAGTTCAACATTCATACTATATTTGCACAATATATATGCAAAACAATAAATTTTTAAAATAAGATTTAAATTAAAAATAAGAAACAGTTCTTTTCTCTTTTTCTATGTATATTCAACAGCTGATAGTTTGAAAAAATAGACGTCAGCCAACTCATAACAGGTGCATTACAAAATGGCGGTCATTCAAAAAGGGACCAAAAAGATGAAATTCTGACTCATTTGACCACGGTTTTCCTTTTGACCTCATACTACGTAGATAAATAGATACTAGGCGATAATACGAATCAAAAGACGCTGGTCTGCCATTCACAGGTGGGTGGAGAGCAGCGGCCGGCGCGTTTTTAGACACAGAAATTCTGACTCTGAATATTAGACATACAGATGTATTTTAGCATTCAAACGTAAGCTTATTAAATACTTGATGATTTACTTTATAATGATTATCTCAATAGGACAAGCCGTTTTTCATGTTACTAACCATAAATGGGGGAGCCCCGTGGCTGAGTGGCTAGCGCGCTAGCCTCTCATGCTACAGGTTCTGAGTTCGAATCCCAGTTCCGGCGGGGCTTTTATAAGGATGTAAAAAAAATGTAGATTCACTCACAACCTCTCCCCCGGGTATGTGAGACCCGTCAGCCAAAGGGTGGCCACTCACAAAATTAGTCGTAGGGAGTGATGACCCTACACTAAAAACTGCATCATGAAACGTGAGTGTAAACTCGCAGGAGTTTACACCGCGAGGCCCAGGGCCTACACGGCCTGTCGCGCCACTGAATGATGAACCATAAATATGTTAGGAAAGAGTTATATTTTTTGATATTCCCTTTTTGAATGACCGCCATTTTCCAATCCACCCGTTTTGTGTTGGCAGACGTGTATTTTTACGCGTTGCATAAAACGTACTAAAAATTTTATTAATATGGGTTGCATTTTTCGTTTCTGGCTCACGGGCTACTAAGGTATCCTTACATAAGGAGACAGGCGGATTGACAGGGGATAGGTGGGGGAGTGAGGAGGGTGGGGAGCGATATCAATTGAAGAGACCATATACTGAAGTGTAAAGTAACTTTTTACCTCTTCCACCGAGGGCCCCTCAATTGGGTAGTAAAAGCAGTTTTTCCTCTGCCTTGGGTGGGCCTTTTATTGCAGTCGTCTCTGGAGCTAACCTCCGGGAATTTCATTCAATCCTTCGCCCGGGAACTTTACATAGTAGCCTCTCTCATTTCTGTTGGAACTACATTTTTATAAAATAAAATGGTTATTTTTCTCGGTCATTTTAGAAGCTGAGTTCAATAAGAATGTAGTTTTTTGAAGTAATATATAAAAATATAATAGTTTCAGAAATTATATATGAATTTATGAGTGAACCTAGCTGATTAGAAAAATGTATGACATCTATATTTGGGGTAACACATTTATTTAATAGTTATTAACACATATTATGGTGCAATGGCTAACAGCTTTCTGTTGCATCTGGCAGATGACATTAGAATTTTTAGCCTTAGTTATGAAGCCTTTTCCTAGGCTCGAATCCCGGCAGAATATTGTTTATTCTGTTAATTCAACAACAGGGGGCGACCATAGAGTATGAAGACCCTCCTGGGGCGGACCCAGCCTCTTTACAGTGGGTACCCAAAATTGTGGATAAACCTGGAACCTGAGCGTGATCAAGGCCTAATCACCTCATTATACAGCTGTTGGCCTAGAAACAGTAAGGATCTCTATATGTACTGAGCCCAAGACCTAAGGACCCAAGGAGGTACATTTTTTTTTTTTTTTTTATGCCGTCCTTTAGAGGGGACGTAAAAAGGAGGTCCCGAGCCTGTTCGATGTTAAAGATCTCTATAATAAATAAATCTTGACAGACAAAATTTAGGACTCCCACTGTAGCATCGCCCGGTTAGCCACAGCAACATAAAGTGGCGTTAAATGAATAAACAAACATCGTCTATATTCATTGTATCAAATAAAATTAAAGTTTTTTTCTTATTCATGTAGTTAAATTTATAACTGTATTGATATATATATACATGTAGTAAATTTGACCAAAATATTAAACTATGTCTGACAACTAAGCGACAATCCATCTTCAATAATGACCTAGTAATGGACCTTAAATATATTTCTTCGACGGCCATTTTGAAACGTAACGGTCGATGAATATTGTGGAGTGACGTGTAACGATTGTACCAAATTAGAAAAACAAAATATATTCCACAGTTCTTTTAAATTTACTCGATTTATTTTATTTTTAATGCAATTGCAAATATTAATAAATGTATATATTATACTCATCGTAAGTTCCCTACTTGTTAACTAATAAAGCAGATATGAGTCAGCGTAGTTTAGACCATCTATGGTTAATTAATATTAAGGAACAACTTCAGTATTGATCGTGCAACAACTAAGATAATTAACCTCAATATACCCTTACCAAGCAAGAGCACTCAGACTATAATTAAATCGCGATAACAATTACATATTACTACTTATATACTACTAGAAGTGTAATATAATAACTTGGTGACATTATTGTAGGAAATATAACTATTTCAAAAGTTTCGGTTTATGTTTACTGTGGTAAATTTTGATTACCACTCTCCTATCTGCTTTGGTGATATTAACTTATGCTCGTTATGCCTATTTGTTGTAACGACCAAAAATCTAAAAAATACTATTCTGATAATTTTTGGGTTTTGTTGGTAAAAATATCTACATAACTATCACAGTAGATGACATTTTTCAGGAAACTAGTTTTCAAGAGAAGTTTATAACCCTGAAACCAATGAGTCAGTCATTACATTTATGCCCCTTTTACTACACAAGAGGTGTCAGCTGTTTTAATTTTATATTTCTTCACTTTGTTCCTTTCGAAAGTTTTACCTTCTAATTATATAAAAAATGAATTAGGCCACCCTTGAAAATTTATATTTAAAAAAAGTATTATGGCATCAAGATTGATATTTTTACAGCAAGTAGATAATTGGATAAGGTATATCATTGGCGGATCCATAGGATGATTTAGGGTGTTATTATTTTTATTTTTTTTTTTTTTTTGTAGGGTGGAATTTCTCATTACATTACATTAAACCACGAGCATTGATACTAGTAAGTATTTTGTATTATATGTTGAAGTAATTTAAATAAATCATCATCTAATAATGTTTTTAAAACCACTTCATTCACTATTTAGGAAATGTATTGTTTTCATGAAAATTGTAAACCATATTCTTATCACATGTTTCTGTTCTGATTTAATATAGGCAAAAATGATATAGCTAGAGATATTTTAAATCTGTTGGACCGACCTCAAAAGACAAAAAAACAAAAAGTACGAGCATGAAAAATATTTTTTGTACGGCTTTAGTGATAGAGAACCAGTGGTGAAGTGCCCAAGATTGTGGGTTCGAGCCCGGGAGTTGGCCTTAGGATTTGGTAATGCTGTCCTTCGGATGTAAGGTACTCGTTAAAGATCCTATTCTAATTAAACATAGATAAGCAAAATTTAGGACTACCACTGTAGTATCATCCGATTAGCCATAGCAGAATAAAGGAATGAATGAACAACAAACGAAATAGTGGTGAAATTAAAAAAATATATATATAAAATGACAACCCCTATATAAAATGGTGGTAAATATGACCTACCTATAGCTGTTATAATGTGCCTCTGGTTTCTTACAGTACGTGTTTGGATGTCTTTGAGTGATGTACTTACTGATGCGTTTTACTTCTTGTGTGAAAGGTATTGCGATGTGCGTGCAACTGGCCAAACGGTTTGGTCGGAAAGCGGTCTCACATCATTTTTAATGTAATTATATTGGTAATTTAATTGATTGAGACGTTGATTTCCATAAGGTACTAAGGGCAATTTTTTGTTGTTGACATCTTTGTATCCTATTGGTTTAGTTTTATCTGAATCCGTCATCAGATTTTATCGAAACAGCATACAAATCCTTTCAAAACGTATTTGAAAATTGCAGTTCTTTCAAGAAGTACAAAATCCACATTTCATTTCATTCCAAAACGTAGTATATCCTCTATAAATACATAATCTTTTCTTTTATTTCCTTCCAAAAGGCACTATATTTCCTATTATACAACAAAAGCACCTAACCCCGTTATATGTTACAATTAATTTATTGTTTTCTTCATTATGTGCAATTTCATTGGTTCATTTCGCACATCTTGAATCGCTGCTATTATTTTGATCAATGTTTTTAACATCATGATCAGCTGCTAGGTTGTTTTAAACAATTTAGTTGCATCGGTTCGGTTCTCGTAGGTTCTCAATTAAATTACGTTACTTTTTATATGTAAATAAATGGCAGATTGTAGCGTTTTCTGTAAAATTGTCTAAAGTGGATATATTAGCTTTTGGAAATAAACGTCTCAGTTTTGCATATTTATATACATTGAAGAATTTAATGGCATTTTTGAATTTTGTATTTTTTTGCCTAAGGGGGAAGAGGGTTTGGGTCATTAGGTAAAAGCTTATTGACTATTTGTCAAAAACGAATTTATAATACTTTATAAGAAAACGGCTCATATGTAGATATTTGAAGAAGTGGTTGCATCTGGAATTGTGTACCGTTAGCTATTCGAGGTTTGGTTTGGTTTCCTCCAGGACCAGCGAGTGTTTGCCCTCTAAACCATCGTGACTCGGTCCAAGCTGTAATTAAAAAGTAAATAATAGGAGGTAATTTATTCCACGTTCGTCAGAGGTGTTACTTCTATAGCCAGCTTGTGAAAAGCAACCGTCGGCGGAGATCTCTACCAGCCGGCTCATCTTCATATCGTCGACAGCACTACTGTAAAATTCGGAAAAAAAATTACTTTCATTAATAAAAAAATCTGGTGCGGGCAACACACGACTTTCATTTACCTCCATTTTTAAAATCAATGAAAGAATTTTCAAAAACAGTTAGAGATAAAAATACGTGAAACTATTAAGGCATTAATTAAATTGAATTTACATAGAAACATGGGCTTTATTAAAAAATCTATAATCAGTTAGTTTTATGTTCATTTCATCACTCCCTATTAACTTTTAAAAGCTTGTGTATGAGATAATATTTTTTCTAAAATCTTTAGCTTTCCAACGGTATATCATACATGTATATTACTGCTCTTATGTTCAAAAACGAAAAATTGCATTTAAAAAATATTTTTTCTGTTTTCTCCTTTAGTTCGGTATCGAATTTATTCAAATATATTTACCTGTTTTTCATCAGTGTTAACAATATAATATAGTTATTTTTATTGAATCTACAATATTAAAGGTACTTTAGGGGAAGAAAATTTAAAATATCGGCATTTAAGCCCTGTCAGACCATTTTAATCAGAATAAAACCTACATGATATTATAGCCCATTAAATTTTACATCGATATAGCGAGTTTAATCAAAATCGTCGGAACCGTTTTTGAGAAAATCGAAAAAAAGTGCAAAATGCATGGTGTAAAGTGCCTCTTCTGGTAAGCTCATTTTGATGGAAAAAGTTTTTTCACGTCTCGGGCGTATAGTTTGTCTTAAATATGAAATTTCAGTTTCACAGGACTTACCGTTTCCGCCCGGGAGTTACCACACACACAGACCTTTTTGCGGGACTTGGTTATTTGGACTCAGGGGACCCTAAAACGTGTATTTCCGTTGAAAACTGGAATTCGAAAATTTTAACGATCGCAATACTTCCCCTTACTATACATAGTAAGTGAAAGTAAAAATGCAGTATGAAGTGGACACGGTTTTTTCTTGCCTGCCTTGCTAAAATTATTAATATATTTACCTATATATGAAACTAGTAGACTAGCCCCTGCTTCGCACGGATGCAATCTGAATGAGGTGTCATTAATGTTTAAAAGCTCTGTCTGACGGATTTAGATTTTATCACTTGGGGATTTTTATTTCATCGTAACGAAAAGTGCAATTATCAAGGAAATATGTTTATATGAGAGAAGTTGGTTGAGGGTGCAGTCAATTTAACTCACAATTAAGCGTAAACTTAATTTATTGGTGCCGACGTTTCGGCCTAAATTATAGGCCTTCTTCAGGGCTATAAGAAAAACAAAAACCAAAGATAACAACCAGCAGTGGAATACAATATATAAAGATGATAAGAAAAATAAATTGTACTAAAGATTATAAACAAAATGAAAAAGTAGTAATGACAATTGATAAATGTAATAATTTTTTAAAGTGAAATAGTAGTAATGACAATTGATAAATGTAATAATTCCTAAAAACAAAAACAAAAGAGGGGAAGACATTTTAATAAAAGGTGTGTTATATTTTACAGTTTTAATTAATTACTTATTTAATTAATGTGAGACGTTATAAAGTTAAAAAATAAAGAAGGTCAAAAAATATAATATAAATTACAATATCAATTTAAAAGTACATGCTTTATTCTTTTTTGCGTGTGTCGCTATAGTGATTTTTTGTTGCAATTACCAATTTCGAATTTCAATGGGTTTTCAGAAGTTATGGTTTTATCAAAATACTTCGGCACCAAAACTTCGGCACCAATAAATTAAGTTTACGCTTAATTGTGTGTTAAATTGACTGCACCCTCAACCAACTTCTCTCATATATACACACAGTCAACCATTGTCACTGAATGAAATATGTTTATATTATAACGTATATTCATTATTATATTTAATCCACAGCAGAAATGAAAAACATAAATCAAAATTAGTACAGTTTATTGGTTTTTTATTTTAAAGTGAAGCATAGATACTGATAATTTAATTTTCCCATATAAAGAACGCTTGCTTGCAATGTATTCTTTCAAAAGCTGCAGAAATAACAAAGGTTCAAATCTTGTTAGGTGTATTACTATTTAATATTTCAAATAAATTTATATTTATTTGTTGATACAAATATGTTTTGTTACATGAGTTCAGTAATCCTTTTTTCATGATATTAGAGTTTCAATCATCGTTTGAGTTACATAATGATAATACAATGTTTTGCTTAAGACCGTAGGAAAAGTAGCATAAAAGAAACTTACACAATATAAATTACAATATCAATTTAAAAGTACATGCTTTATTCTTTTGAGCGTGTATCGCTATAGTGATTTTTTGTTGCAATTACCAATTTAGAATTTCAATGGGTTTTCAGAAGTTATGGTTTTATGAAAATACTTTTTTGGTTTCTATGTATATAAACTGTTGTAATGTGGGAAGATTTAGTTCATAGAGCATTTTTGAAATTTTAGTATATCGTGGGTAGTTATTGATGATTCGCATACATATATTCTGTATTGTTTCTATTTTTTGTAATTGGTATTGCAAGTCGAGCTGTACACGGGCGAGGCATAACAGATCTGGGAACGTATGATTGTTTTTTTATAGTAGGAGTTCGTTCTGAGTGCTTAAACTGGATTTTTCATTGAAATATATGAACATTTTAAATATTTAATTTATTTTCCACGGGGACACCATTTATTTTACAGAGAAAGATCAGTTTTCATGAAATACTTTAAAAGTTAAAAAAATTAATAACAATGTTATTTTATGGATTCATAACAACTTAGTTAGAATTTGGTACGTAATTTTGTTTTTAAAATCTGGAGTACTGAAACGATATGACTTGTGACATGCTGTACGACGGTGGCAACATTGAACTATCATAACCTTCCTCTCTACCACTAACACGTGTTCATAAGTTTATGGGCTTAAAATAACATTGTATTAACTTATGCGATTTCTTAATACTGTATACTGTATAAATATACTGTATTACTACTCATATTTCAGGAATAATGTTTTGATGATTTAGTTACAGAAAGTTTATGTTTCGCTCCTAAAGAAAAGCTAAATTGCAATGTATTTTACTAATAAAACTTCAGGGAAGAATGTCCTAAATAGTTTTAAAAACCGTATCAAAATCCGTCCAGTGGTTTAGAAGGAGTTCGCCAAAACCAAGAATCGCGTCCATCTTATGTATAGAGAGATATATAGTAAGAGGAAACATTGCGATATTTAAATTTTAATTCCAGTTTTCAACGGAACGTCACACGAAAACGTCTGTATGTGTGTGCGTGGTAAGTCTAGCACGAAATCAAAACGTTTTATGAAACTGAAATTTCATATTAAAGACGACTGTACGCCTGACATGTTAAAGCAACTTTTTCATCGAAATAGGCGAACCAGAAGAGCCGCTTTTTACCATGCATTTTGCACCTACATATAATATATTATGTAATCGTGAAAAATATCAGGTTAAAAAATGTTTTACATGGAAAAACTTTTTAAGGTTCCCTGAAAACAACTAACTTATCGTGTGTGTGTGTCTTTCATCATTAGTAATATTAATATGAGGTATGAATATAAATTCGATATATCCATCTTTATTGATTAACGAGGTTTAAATTATATTAAATTAAGACAGGGAGCGAAATGATGAAGAAACCAAGATTCGCTCAAGCGTTTTATTAATTTACGAAGATCCGAAGTAAGTGATTTTGTTTTAATTGTAAAGAAGTAATTGGATTAAGCTAGTTAGCAACAGTGGAAACTCCTTAAGTCCAGAGCTTAAGGAGTTTAAGGGAGGGTTTTCGGATCAGGAAGTGTTTCTTCTAATCCATACCAGCTTCCTTCTATACCTTGACTAATTAGCATGCTATTGTTAGGATAGGTTTCTGGCAAAACTATGATATTTTTTTTAATCTAATCAATATTAAGTTTAATTAATATTTCAAAATTTATTTTTAGGAAGGGCGTGAGTGTGAGGTTCGCAATCCAATATTTAAAAAATTTTAATGCTAGTTATCTAGTTCATTTTTCAGAATGAAACTAATTTTACTTATCTTATCATTATTCTTATTCTCCTATTGGTTTAGTAATTGCACCCAATCAAAAAGAAATAATCTATCTCGACATTCGCAAAGTTTCGTCCTCTCAAGGTTTCAAGCTTCAATGGCTATTTTCAAGATAAAGCTGTTGAAACATTTGATATGGAATTGTCTATGCATGATAGATAATCATTTATAAAATGAAAAAAAAATACAAATTAATCAAGGGACATAAAATTAAAAAATGATAACATGTATATTAATATCATGGATTGTTTCCACATTCTCATTGCATTTCTGTCAACTTATTTGCAGTTTTTCTGTAAAATCTGAATAGAATTTGGAATCCTTGAAAATTACTCAGAAAACCCATTTTCTAAAGCACTTCGATCGATAAATTGTTTCGCTGCTTCTTCAGGAAGGTGCTACTGGCTATCGTACAAGATAAACATCACAAGTAACAATTGGTCAGAAATGGATTGTTGTTTCGGCAAAGAAGGGAGCACAAATTTCATAACGCTGAGTTTGATTTGACTGTTGTTTAATGAGTGAATAATCCAACTTTCGATTTTTCGCACCTTTCTAATGGCCTAAAGGTTGATTTGCTTGCATCTAGCTTCCCTGCAAGTTCTCGAACAGTTGTTCACCAAAACTCGCAGAACATAGCCATGACGGTAAGTAGCCCTTCCACGACTTTCTTTGTCTTTAGGAATGAAGTGTCGATTTCGAAAATTTTTAGCCACTGTTGAGAAGTGCATTCATATTTAAATGTATTAAGCATTAACTGCCTACATATCGTTGACGTTCTTGGCAATTTGGTCATCTAGTCGAGTTTAAAATGGTTTTCAAAAAAATATACGAAAATCTTGCTTTGACATTCTAGTAAAGAATGAATTATTTACAAATAGCGAAATTCAGCAGAGGTAAACAAACATATGGTTTGCAAGGAAAATTAAGTAGACTTGGGCAGGTCAAGTCACTAGAATGTCTGATGATAGCTGGGCAAAGAGACCTGTAGAATGGATCCCGCTGGATAAAAATTGATGCAGAGACAACGCGAGTGCTGTGCTGACGAACTCGCCAAAGCCAACGGCTCTTTATGGGTGAGATTAGCAAGAGATCGAAAACTATGAAAAAATAAGTGCCAGCAACTTGAGATTCAATGTTCTGCTAGTTCTCCGTTAAATACTGTGATCTCCCATCGGGGAAGGTCTATATGTGAAGGCATTGAATGTAAATATTTATTTTCTCTGTCTACTAAAGGATGATATTTTTTATTTTCATATAAATAAAGACATTATTATTATATTTATATATAAATGTAAAAATTAATGGTTCCTAGAAAACGGCCCTAGAAGAAGCGTTGGAAATAGAAAAAATAACTTGCTGAGTGAAAAATATGAATCAAAATTATTTATAAAGCAGCAATTAAAATAATTTACTCATAAAAATATATAATATAAACTAATATTAATTATAATACAAACGATGTTGTTTTTTTTAGAATAATACAGCGGTGTTTGTTACAGATTACAAATTTTCTTGCAACCCATTATTTTTTATTTATAAGTTATAACTTAAAATCAAGCCTCAACCAGGAGGGCATTGTTTACGGATAACACAATATTTCGCAGTTTATTTATACTAATAAAAATAATTACATGTTCATTAGATAATGCATAAGACGTATAGAAAATAGCCTACAAAACTTAGAAATCCACGAAATGTAGCTCGGAAGCTGGAAAATCACCCCCTTTAGGCAGAATAATATTTTAATGGATTGATGGTGCTGAAGCTGGTGTTGGAAATGTTCAATCTATCATCGTTAATCAAGAACGCATTATAGTAACGCATAACGAATTTTAGCTATCATAGGGGCAACAATACACATGCGATAGCACTCAACTAACCACATAATGGTTTTGTACTTTAAATTTTTTTTTCTTACTGACACTCAATGGTATGAGAGTGACGAAAAGCCAATAAAGCCCGGGATATTTCAGTAAATTTATCACCAAAATTATATAACGAATTTTAAACATTTTTATAATTTTCTTAAAAAAGGCTCTTAGGATTTTGATCATCGTTGCATCAATGTACAATTAAACTCAGGGATGTAATTGTAATAAAGATGTAGTACACATTCATACAATATATACAGCCAATAATGATAAAGTCAATTTACATAAAATCGGAAATAAATAAATTCAAATATATACAAAAAAAAGCAACAAGAAACAAATCAAAACAACAACCTGTAAAGTACGTTTAATTTAAATAATTCGCCATCACTGTAGGCGATTAGGGGCCTATTAATTAGGGTAGGGATCTATAACGAGTACATTATATCGCACAGGCTTTTGACCACCATTTTACGTTGTCTCCGTAGAACGGCATAACCAAGGATTATTTTTTTAAATCCTGGGGCTATTGCCAGGTTTGACCCCGGCCCTTGGATAAAGAAGGCTGTTATACTAGTCAATAAACCATGGGTGACACCATCTCAGGTTGTTTACAGTAATAAAAAATGGTTAAATATAAAAATAAAAAATAAAACTGGAGCGAGCAAAACTTGGCTTTCACATACGTCGTTTGATAAAATGAATTTAAGAATTATGAAATTAAGATACCGTTGAAGAATTATATTCAGTTTTGAAAACATATATTTTATATTAAAAAATATTACAATATAACATTTTTATGTGCCCCTGTTCGTCACAATGCATTACCTTCGGTTAGAACCGTTTTAAAAAAAAAATGTATGGTATAAATAAAGTGGCTCTTCTGATTCGCCGATTTTTATTAAACATTTGCTGTAATATCTCAGTAGTATATTCTTAAATATGAAATTTCAATTTTATAAAACTTATCGTTTTCGTGCTAGGCTTACTACGCCTTACGACAGCTTTTTGCGCGACTTGGTGTTTGGACTCAGGGGACCTTCAAACGTGTAATTCTACTTCTAAAATATATATTCTATAGATATATACAACTTACTGATTTTGAGCAAAAATTGTTAGACACTTAGACCTTTTTCTACTCACCTCATTTGTACACAGGAGATCCTTTTTTTTTTTTTTTTTTTATTTATTTATTTAAAGAAATTTACAACTGTATTAAATAAATACAACAAGTAAATAGGCTTTATATATGATTAGTACACATGATAGTCCTGAGAAGAAACTACCCATTGGTAGCACTCCAATGTCTTATGTTAGAAGGTCTCTTGGCCATCTTCTTTTAAGGCGCCTCGGTGGGTTGTCGGGAATAGATATGGAGGAGAGGTCACGGATAAGCGGGTTTGAGTGGGCAGGGAGTTTGGAATGAAAAGAGGTATATCTGTAACGGGCCAAGTCTTCAACTAATGGGATATTTAGGTCTTTATGGATGATTTTATTAGTAACAAAGTAAGGAGCATTGAGGATTTTACGAAGGATTTTGGACTGCAAGGATTGGATGCGAGAGGAATTCGATGGTTTAGTAGACCCCCATAGCTCAATGCCATAGGTCCAAATAGGCCTGATAATTGTGATATAAATGAGTTTTTTGTACTAAGTAGGAAGTTTTGAGCGTTTGTCAAGTAAGTGTTGTAGTAATCTGTATCTACGAGCAGTTTCCTGTCGTTTCAGTCTAGTATGAGGATTCCATGTTAGGCGTTTGTCGAGGTGGAGTCCTAAGTACCGAATCTGTTCAACAGGAGTAAGTAGGATATTGTTAAAGGATACGGTGGGGCAGGAAGTCATAGGCTTACGACGTAGAGTGAAGGTGATTTGATGGGATTTATTAGGATTTATTTTGATTCTCCAGTTTTGACACCATTCTTCAATGGCTGATAGATGGTTCTGTAGGATTTGTGATGCAGTAACAGGATCATTATTCACAGATAACACACATGTGTCATCGGCGTAGGAAGTAAGGATAGTGCTAGGATGGGAGGGAATATCAGCTGTATACACCGTGTAAAGGATCGGACCCAGGATACTACCTTGCGGTACACCGGCTGATTGAGTGAATATGGATGAGTAACAAAGGTTATGGTTAACTTTGAAGGTTCTATCAGAGAGATAGGAACGAATTAATAGGAAGTACGCTGGAGAGAGGAATTGACGGAGCTTGTATAGCAGACCTGGATGCCAAACTCGATCAAAAGCCTGTTCCACGTCGAGAAAGGCTCCAGTGCAATACTTTCCGCGCTCCAATGTGGAAGATATGACATCCACCACACGGTGACACTGTTGTATAGTGGAATGGGATGTCCGAAATCCAAACTGATGGTCAGGAATCACGTGGTTGGATTCGAGGATTGGGTATAAACGTTTGAGGAGAAGTTTTTCGAGAATTTTGCCCAGAATGGGCAAGAGGGAGATAGGACGGTAAGAGGTGGAGATCCTAAAACGATTGTTTCAGGTGAAAATTCGAATTCAAAAATTTTTATTTCTTTCTCTTTTTATATATTTCATATATAGTTAAGTGAAAGTAAAAATGGTTAAATATAAATAAATAAATAAATATATATATATATATATATATATATATATATATATATATATATATATATATATATATATATATATATATTTATAAGAAAACAGAAAAAATAAGGTCCAATTTAAAATATTTTGCCGGGAATAAGAATGATAATATAGATGTATAATACATCTTTGGAGCGCTAAAGAATTAAGTAAAAAATATTATATAATATTTATTATATATTGAAACACTTTAATTAATATAGTAAAAACTACAAAAATTATATGGATAGGGACGAAAAGGACATAAACAAAAGCGATTGCTGTAATAATTATTTATACTGTTATGTTATTTAATATTAAATAAATGCTTCTATCGATAGTATATTTTCCTTAACTTTTAAAATTTATTTCAAGTAGAGGGTTAAGTTGATTTTGTTTGATGCACGCAACAGAATTTGTTTCTTGGTAGATCTCTACAATCTGGTCACTTTTAAAAGTTTCAGGTTAGGGTTTTGCAGTGACAGACTTTAAGTTTCTTTTATATGTATAAAAACTGGCAAGATGTTCCAATGAATTTTCCAGTGGAAGATACAATAATATTCGGTAAAATAGATAATACCCGAAAAATGGCTTTAAATAAATATCAAAATAACCGAAATATAAGTTTGTTTGTAGCAGTGGTATATCCATTTCATCCTCTTTTCTCCCACCAGCTGTGATTTAAATAATTTCATAGGTACTCTGTTTCAGACTTAGCGCGTTGTGGCCAAAACTTATATATTATTTGTTAGTAATAATTGCTAAACATGAGTAAACAGTGGCCCACATAGAGAGGGTCGTAACTTATCCATATTCAGCCACTAAAATTATTATTGTGTTACAAATCGAAATCGGTACAAGTTAACCATATTATAAAGTCTAAATTCTGTAGCTAATACACCATTCTCCCATTTACATAATTAATAGGTAGCATTATAATGAACGCAAACAAATGTATAATGCAATTAGTGGTAATGGTAAACTTAATTTAATAAATATGTATGGTAATTACTTGGTCAATTATCACTTCGTTTCCAATTCCATTTTATAATTTATCTTCAAATAATTTTAGGCACCTTTTTTTTAAAGTAGTGTATTACTATTAAGACATTAAGTAGGTAAACATGTTCTTACGGATTTATTTTTATGTCAATCTCTTTAAAAAAATCCTTTTCTGACGTATTAAACCCACAACTTCTGTAAAATCTTTTCAAATTAAAAAAATAAAAATAAATAAGACTCGGTAATTTTTTTTTTTTTTTTTTAAATCAAAATAATTTTTATTATGAAGAAATCATTATTTACAGACGAAACTTTAGAATGATAAATTCCAAAATCTTCTAAATTGTTATATAAACTAATTAAAATATTTTTTTTTTAAGTTTACTAAAAATTTCTAAAATTTATTTTAACAAAGGAGGTAAGTCAAGTCGTGTATTGAGTGCATCATGTTTTTTTAAATTAATGAAAATAGACAATAGACAATAGTTTATTCACCATACTACATATTAAAAAATAATTAATAAATAAATAATTAGAAAAATAAATATAAATATAAAAAGAAATATAATTATTCCTCGAAACTAGTAGTATGGATAAATATAGGAATTTATTTGCTTATCTATACTGACTTATCTTAACTCTCGATAAAAAAAAAATCTACAAATTACTAGAACGCAAAATTTTCCATTATAAATTTTATTATCAAAAATAAATCTAATACCTACATTATGAGAAAGTTTTAAATAATGAGATGTTTTAATTAGTGGCAAATCAAAATGAGAGAGAAGCCCAATTTATTTACCCAAAGGTTTTGTCGAATTTATAAGTATGGTACACGGCATAATTTAATTTGTCAATGTAATGAGACATCTGCTGGCTATATTCTAAGTAATTCAAATAATTTTTGTTTAGAAAAAAGAATTCGAATCAAGACTCTAAATGGGCAGTTTATCACTAAGCGCTGTGTGAAAGGGAATTTCATTTCGGTGAAAATGTTAGGTCACAGGACGAACTTCGTCAACATTCGAGTTTGAAATATATACGGCCTGATGAATATGCAATTGCCAAATACAATATTAACGATAGTAATATGTATAGTTAGCGTCAGTGGTGTGACATGTGTTCGATGCGGACCCTACTTTCAAATGTAGTCGGTATTTCACTGCCTGGCGTCAATTATGGATATGTCAGAGAGAATATTTTGATAACTTCCCTCCAGCTAAACAGGCTAATGTCAAATGAATTCGCATGTCGGAAAACCGTCACGTCGCAGAAAGAGACAATGCTAAAAAAAAAAAAAATCCTGATAAAACTGAGTAATAATATAATCGATAATCTAATGTCTACACCAGTGGTTTACAACTAATGGTCCGCGAAATGTAATTGGGAAATAATTTTAAATTTTTTGGATGAGGAAGTTAGTTAGGGGTGCGGTCATCAGAAAAAAAACACACATTAACAAGTAGTACTTATTTTAATTGTGTGCCGACGTTTCGGCCTACATTGTGGGCCTTCATCAGGACTAAGAGAAACAAGATAACAACCAATGTAATTATAAACTTAATAATAAGTGCGATATATATTTGGCCGCTCTACAAAATAAGTCTTTGATACACATTATTTATTTATTTAATATTTAGCCTCAGAGCCATTTTCAAGCATCTATAAACAATTAGAAATTTTTTATGGCATTTATACATTTTTTTATTTTATTTTTTTAATATACATCTGTCAACTTTGTAATAAATTATTTTTAATAAATGCGTTACCTACCATGCATATCCATGTTACTCGTATATCTATTCTTTCACCGCTTCATCACCGATGACCTAATAATAAGTTAGGTACATAATAATAATAGTAGTATACTATATTATATATTATACTATAGTACAGTAGTATAATATGGAAACAAGCATAAAATTATAATAAGATGACATTTATGAAAATAAGGAATCAAACAAAATTAAGATGATAGAATTTCAATAAGAATATTTGAAGACTATCAAAAGAAACTAAGCAAATGATTAAATGTTAAAAAAAAATCAATATGTGAACAATTTTGAAGTGATATTTGACGGTAATATATGAAAAGAACATAGTAATAAACATAGGGAGTTATATAAAAAAAAAAAAAATAAAATAAAAAAACTCCAACTCCATCATTTTAAATTATTTATCGTAAAATATCTGTGAAGCTTTGACTTTTGATTACACATGCTTAACAGAGACAAAGTCAACATTCTAATTGATATAATCACTAGCGAATGGCTGTTTCTGTACAATCACAAACATAATGAGCTTAAAGGACAGACATAACTTCGTATGATATAAAATTTGATTTCTTTATCAGCATTTCATTAAATATCTATCATATATTAGTATAAAATTTTAGTAATTCAATTTATTTTTGTAATTTTACGAGTTGAAGTAAACTCCTAGAGCCTGGCCTATTTTTTTTTATTTTTCATTTTCCCTACTTGGCCATTTGTGGTAATACAGAGTTTCAGTAGCAGTAACATTCCGCATGAAATGTACATGATACCGTGTAGCCCACCAAAAATCTTCATATATACATACCTAATATCTTCCCACTTTAACTATTGCTGTACGGTGTATGGGGGTGTCTCTGGTGATCTTGATGACAAACTAAAACGTTTATATAATTGCTTCATACGATTCATCTTTGGGATCTCCAGGGACACTTCTATTACGAGCTACAATGAAGAGTTAAAGTGGCTTTACCCTTCCTACTGTCGCAAGTACTTCCTGGCATTCTTCTTTTACCAAGTTATCGAATCGAGTCTCACATCATATATTATATCTCAGATCTGCTCATATTCAAATCCTCAATCCCGCAACACTCGTATGCGGCCTTCTGATTTGTGTATTCCATTCCATCGAACCGCAGCTTTTGACAGATCTTTCATAATCCGATCCTCTTCCCTATGGAACTCTGCTACTCATATCCGTAATTCGAATACCCTTGACATTCAAATCCTGTCTTTTCAATTACTTCCTGACCATTCAATTTCCAAAAAATCCTGACTGATCCAGTTTTCACGAAATTATGTAAATAGAAAAATGCTATAGAAGTGTTAAGTAATTGTTCTTTTTTTTAAAATTAAATAATGATTGTATTTTATTTTTCGGTACGTGGTAATTATCTATTTAATTATCATTTAATTTTTTAATAAATATTTTCTAAATCGTTGGTTTTGAGGATATCTACTGATTTATTATATTTTTCATTATCATGCGAGTTATCTCATTTATTATTTACTTGTTATTTTTCACTGTTGGTTTTTGTTTTACTATTCTTACTCTAAGGCAAAAAACCCCAAATTTATTGTATCTTTTATAATTCTAAAGGGACCTGTCCCAGAATGAATAAAGAAATTATTATTGTTATTAATTACTAGAATTTATATTTTTAGAATTTGGGAGTCTGTGACATCTCAATAATTAGATGAAGGGTTCCACGAAAAATTTTTGTTGAGAACCACTGGTATATACTGTGCCACTAGTCTACGTCATTTAATATTATATATATATATATATATATATATATATATATATATATATATATATATATTAGTATATAATTTAAGTATCTTGAAAAATTTAGGAGTACAAAGAACGTGAGGCCAGATGAAACAGTTTCTTTTTAATTTCTTACGTCGGAAATATTGATGTGAGATACATACTTCTACCAACCTCCCTGGTCAAATTTCTATTTTTCATTTGTTTTATTTTTAAGGAGGCAGACCTTTCTCGTACCAGATATACCACTTTTAATTCCAAACTCCCAACTCATATAAACCTCTTTGTCCGCAACCTATCAACCTCGCATATTCCTGACAACCCTCCGAGGCGATTGAAAAGAAGATGTCCTCGGGATCTACTTACTTAAATAAACATCGAAGTACTACCGCTGGGTAGTTTCTTCACAAGCCTTATACGCCTTTTATTATAATTCATCACTTTTACTTATTGTATTTATGTAATATACAGTTGTAAAATTCAATAAAATATAAATAAAAAATTTTTAAGGAAGCTAAATTAAAATCGTTATTGCCGTTTTTGAAAAAATCGTAATAGTAATCTGTAAAATGCATAGAATAGACTACCACTTCATGTCTATTGTTTTCTAATTTATTAATGATTCGTTTAAAAGAATGAAATCATTATTTTCAGAAGACAATATTGCATAGTTAGTCCGAAAACCTTCAAGAACGCAATTCCCTCAATTAACTTGTTTCTTTATTATTCTCAAGATAAAATTAATAGAACAAAAAAAAAATGTTTAGATCTAATATAATATTCGCTGTTCATAACGGTTTCTTTTTTTTTTAATGTATAATTCCTCACACATTGTTTTGTTTTTTTAATATAATTTATTTGTGTCGTAAACCAGGTACTGTTCATGTCACTCGTTGCAGATGAATTACAGTTATTCTGGAAATTATTCTTGGAAATAACTATAATTTATTTAAAGAATTTTTTTCAGTTTTTCCACACTTCAGTATTTATATGCGCACCATCTTAATACATAAAATTACCATAACATTTTATAATTTAATAGATTTCCAATAAAATAATTTGCACAAAAGTATATAATTTTTTTTTAAAATACTTTTAATCAATTATATAATTTAGTTATTTAATCTATCATCATCAACAGTTGAAGGACGACGCTTCATGTCTTTCAAGTCAAAATTTCCGGTTCTGAACCGAGCGAACTACTTACAGCCTAATTAAAATATGAAACATGTTTTAGGATTTTGTCTAAATTAATATTAAAAAATATAGCGTCAAATCTTTAAATCCATATAACACTAATCGATCGCATTTGGCCAATCAAAGGGTAATAACATTAAAATTAACCCTTTTAATAACTTAAACCCCCTACAAAATTAAACCTAATGTTTCCAATACAATTTTTTATGAATTTTATGTTGTTGTTTTTGTTAAGGGAATATATGATCAATGTTAGTTCAATATATTTTACAAATATTTCCAGGTTTATAAAATACATGAGGTGTAATAAAAGTAAAATAAAGTTTTATTGAATCAATCATGTAGAATAAATTGAAAAAAAAAAAAAAAAAAACCTGTACCACTACAATCCATGAAGGGTCTTGGGCTCCGTACATATCGAGATTCGCACTGTTTCTTGGCAAACGGCCGTGCAATAAGGTGATGCTCCCTTTATCAAGCTCAGTCGCCAGGTTTCTCCCCAATTTTTTTGGTACCCACTTTATAGAGGCTGGGTCTGCCCCAGGAGGGTCTCCATACCCCTCCCCTCCCTCGCCAGACTGAATTAACAGAAAAAATAATATTCTGCACACCCGGGATTTGACTAGTGTTCTATCCACTAGACCACGCCGCTCCCATAAATTGATCTAATAAAAAAATATATTAAATCAGTTACTTTAAAAAATAAATAAAAATGTTTAAAACGAGCGCAATTTTTTCCCACTCACTAATAAAGGACATCCCATACTCATAAATGAATAAAGGAATTTTTAATTTATCATAATTTGATCAAGAGGTATAGAATTTTGACCAAGAAATCGTTATTTTTCCCCACTATGCAACGGTATGGTTTATTCTTAATAGCAACAGTGACAATCTTGGTGATTTACGCGAACACGTTAGGGAATTTAAATATTTAAGCTCTATGATAACTTTAAAAAAATCAAACCCTGGAGGGAATTATGTGGCATTAAAGGCGGAAAATGCGTGTTATTATTCAGCTGCGTAAATTTTTTTTAACTGTCTGTGCAGCGTTTCCTTTTCGAAAATTATGAAAATGAATTTTTTTTCTTCCATTTTGAGCAAGCATAATACCACTGGAAGATAAGGATTCTCGCTTGATACTGATGCATAAAAGCACCTTAACTAATCTTGTTTTTAGAATATGTAAAGATTATTCACTAAGTAAACATGGTTTTATAAACACAGAAAGGATTAAATTGAAATATTGAAAAAATGCTAAGAACTTTATATAAATGATACTCCCTTAAAAAAATGAATTTGTAAATATATTTCTACCATATATAAATATCACTTGAAAAATACATGTTTTAAATATACGAGTATTAGTTGAATATTTTAATAAATAAAAATATTAGGTGTATTAGTTACTAGCGTTGTCGACTACATATGGGTTTAGATAAATTAGTTGAAAGAGAAGTTTGTATTTACATAATTTATGACACACTAACATATTTTACATGATTATTCCAACTACAACAAATTATTCAGAGCTTTATATGCTAAAATGCGATTTTCTGGGAATGGGTTTTTGATGTCAACGGGGTAAATGGAAAATACCGGCGGTAGGGGATGATACCATCGATCACTCGCGCAAATGCTGGCCACAGAGCACTAGCAGCTCTAATAAAATGCTTTTAGCCCGACATTTCCACACTAAGAATAAATTGTTGAATATATAATCAAATTTATTCGATACACATAACAAAATCTTATACATATTAATGTTATTGCAATTACGGTGAACCCTACCTATAGCGGACTGATGGTTTTGTCCTTTGCTGAGTGGTGGCCAACAGGGAGGGGTTAACAAGTGCTTGTTAAAAAATACACATGTATAAGTATATGTCAAAACAAGTTTATTAATTTGAATCAATGAAATTAATTCCAATTAATTAATTTTACGGATATTTTTTAGGGTTACAAGGTTTATGCTTGTTATGCTAGTGTGATATTTTTAACAAATTTATACGAAGGATTTTAAATTTTTTATTCTATTTTCTCCAGTCCGCAGGTGTACCTCAGGGTAGCATCTTAGGCCCAATTCTTTATTCCGTTTATACAGCTGATATTCCTATTCATCCTAGCACTGTTCTCACTACTTACGCTGATGACACATGTGTGTAATGGTGTCATGACTGGAGAATTAAAATCAATCCCAATAAATCCCATCGAATTACCTTTACCCTTCGCCGCAAGCCTATGAATACCTGTCCTACTGTATCCTTTGGCAACATTCCATTAATCCCCGTTGAACAGATCCGCTACCTTGGACTCAATCTAGACAAGCGCCTTACTTGGAATCCTCACACTAGACTGAAACGACAAGAAACTGCCTGCAGATACCGCTTACTACAACACTTACTAGACAAACGTTCAAAACTCTCTATTTACTACAAAAGACTCATTTACATCACGATTATCCAACCTATTTGGACCAATGGCATTGAGCTATGGGGGTCCACTAAACTATCAAACTCCTCCCGCATCCAATCCTTGCAATCCAAAATCTTACGAAAAATCCTCAATGCTCCTTACTTCGTAACTAATAAACTCATCTATAGAGACCTAAATATCCCACTGGTTGCAGACTTGGCCCGCGATAGATACACCTCCTTTAATTCCAAACTACCTGCCCACTCAAACCCGCTTGTCCGTAACCTCTCATCTACATTTATTCCCGGTAATCCTCCGAGGCGCCTGAAAAGACGGTGGCCTCGAGACCTGCTCATGAAATAAACTTTCAAGTACTACCACTGGGTAGATTCTTTACATGTCTATTCATGCCTGTTATTGTAATTCAGCCATTTTACTTATTGTATTTGTATATACAGTTGTAAAAAACAATAAAATATATTATAAATTATTTTCTCTAGAATGACTCCAACAATTTTGCCTTATCTAGTTGAGAGAAATAATCAAATGGACTTTAATATTAATGGCTTAATGTTCCGCTTAGTTTTTAATATTAATTAAGGTACCGCTGGGTGCTGCTCTCCCTCATGCCTATCACGCCATGTTTCTTAAAATTGACTGCACATTCACTGATTGTTCATTGTATTATTTACAGGTGTGAATAAAGATTTAAAGTTAAAAAAAAAAAAAAAAAATGGCTTAATGTTCAAATTAATTCTTTCACAGATAGATCAATCTTTTGAAACAGATATAAAGCATATTCATAAATGTTAGAATTTCCATGGTACAAATGGCAGATCCCTAAAAAAAAAACGTGCTATGTGTACCACCAACTCATACAGTCTACAGTCATATTCAGATTACGATGAAATGATTCAAGATGATATATCTCAACAAGGTGATGATGTTTTATAATTGAATGAAGAGAGATACACTTTGTTCAAAAAGTGGTGCTGCCCAACTTAATTGGGTTGCTAATAACACAGCTTACTTTTTTTTTCCATAAGGGACAATTTTTTATATAAATATATTAACATCTTAAAAATCTTAGCATGCAATATACATAAAAATAGATTATTTTTCTCATTTTATCCTTTTTTTTTTCTTTTCTTGTTTATCTCTCAAATTTATTCAAATGTATGTATATAACAAAAAAAAAAAATAAATAAAAAAAAAAAAAAAATATATATATATATATATATATATATATATATATATATATATATATATATATATTATTAATCAAGATCACAATAATGCCTATGGCAACCATATGAAACTTCGCTTCAATATTAAATCTCCAGCATATACAATAAATATAAATAAAACAAGATAAGATAATAATATTAATATCACAATAAAAAGTTAAAAGATTAAAACATAAATAGAAACATACACACCCATGTCCCTCCATCGATCTCCGTTTCACTCGCTATGAGTAAATGTGATGGTGTATAATTCCCAAGGAGTCAAGCACTATATTTTCTGCTATCCTTGCTACGTCCTTGATATCGACACCAATATCCTCCATGAAGCTCCTTGTTGAAATAGGTACAGTTCCGCGTGCTCCGAACCATAGGCCTCTGACGTTGAAGTCTCTCTCGCTGAAGCTTTCGCGAAACTTTTCCTTGAGGAAAGGGATACATTTTTCGTAGATTTCTCTCTTTTCCCTTTCCACTTTACTTGCCTGCTCCATGTCGTTTGATTGATATCTCACGGTGGGATCCAGAATGATAGCTGAATTTCCGGTCTTTGGAAATGCCACGATATCAGCGTATAGCGTGAATCCATCCGTATCCACACAGTATACTTCTTCAAAGCAGACAAAGTCTCTTTCCTTAAGGAGCCTCATTAACTCATGTTTTACTTTGTGATGTCGGCGTGTTATCAGGAGGGAGTTGTTGGGGCATTTCCCCAGCACGTGAGCTGGTGTTTCAGGCTCTCTGTTACATTTTCGATATATAACAAAAAATGCATTATCGACATAATTTACTTTTACGTACTCTTCTTATCAACGAAATTCCTGAGAAAATCAATTTAAAGAAGTTTTCACCTCTATCGGAAGTCCCTATAACTGCTTGAATTATTTTTTTTTTTTTTACGTGGTCAGTATATTAGAGATTTTTTCCGCTTTGTAACTTGAAGTATAAAATGTTGCGAATAGTGATTTTAGTACTTGATGTGTGTTAGGTGTGTCAGTAATATAAATATTCTAGAGCGTAGGCTTTTTTGACACACATTGATTAAAATTAACTATTTAATATTTCATAAATTAATGATTAACACAATTTTCGGAAATCCGACAACTTTCAGGTAGATGGCGGGCATGAGTATACCGCCCCTCAGAGAAGTTTAATTATATATTATTTATTTATCGATATTATGAATAATTAATATATTCATTATAACGATAATCACAACTGTTGAAATAACCACAGCTAATCCTCTTTGAGCACTAATGTAATAAACTCTAATGTTATATTATTTCATATAAAAGAAATATTTTTATTCATATTTAAGACGGTAATAAGGTAATGAAGAGTAGATGAAACGCCGATAAAATTAATTAATTATAGTAGATAATAATTTCTCTTGTTGGATTGTTTTATTTAAAATACATGTTTCCTTCGAAACTCTATTTAATTCTTTAACTTTTCTTTATCTCTAAGTTTATTTAAAAGTTCTTAAATTGATTTTAACAACGGAGGTAAGTTAAAGCAGTATGTTGCGCACACCAATTTTTCTGCTTAAGTTCCATAACAAGCCGAAAGCATTTCAGCTAACGAGTGTATGTATATGGATAGTAAGATGATTAGGTGAAATACGATTTAGTATGTAATATAAGGATTCTGCAGAAAAACAATGAGGTTGCATGTAATAACTTTAGGTATATTTTTATTTTTTTATAAAAATCTCATTTTTTTATATCTGAAACACATGATTCCATCGAACCTCGATTAGATTATTTAACATTTTTTTATTTCTAACTTTATTTAAAAGCTCTAAAATTGATTTTAATAACAGAAGTGAGTAAAAGGCCTGTGTTATGCGCACCACATATATTATTCCTTTTTCTAATCCTTATTATTTTAAAAAAAAATAAGTTCCTCAAGGCTCTTCCCTTTTACCATCTCTTTTTTCGATATATATAAATAATTTACCAGATTCCATTCATCATTTCCGATAATATCTTTTGCGTAGGCTTTTTTAAATTCATATTTAAGACGGCAATAAGGTAATGAAGAGTTATGTAACCCTGATAAAATGAATTAATTATAGTATATAATAATTTATCTTGTTAGATTGTTTTATTTAAAACACATATTTCCATCGAAACTAACGAACTCGAAAGCCGATGACCTACAAATATACTTTTCTTTCCACCCTTCTAATCTCATAGAGGCATCCCATAAAGTACAGATCAAATTTGTCAATGGGAAAATAAAAACTAGTTACAGCACAATGCACGTTAAATTAAAGCAATCCTTATTGGCTCAAAACCAATCTTGAACTCCCTTCATACTACCCGTTCTCTTTCTCAATGAAGTCCCTATTCCTTTGAAAATAACTGTTAAAAACCTTGGAATTATCTATCTGAAATATCCCGAAAATCCATTTCCATACTTAAACCCCTTTCATTAAAAGCCCTTTCCCCTCTGTTATCTTCCCCAACTTTGGCTTCGGTTGCCTGGCGTATGAGGGACTTACCGACGAACTAGAAATATAATTAAAACGTTTGATGAACCGTTATATAAGATTTATTTTTGGAGCCTGTAGACGTGGACATATTTTTGGTTATTAAACCGATTAAAAATAGCTTTATCCTTCTGTTCAACGACAATATTTCCATGGCTCTTACACATTCTAAACATTAAAAAATGGATCCTTTCACAAATCATTTCTCGTTCGCTCCTCATCGTTTTGGAATTTTCTTCCATCCTTCAAACATAAACTCTTTCATTACCTATTCGAATCTCAATATCCCGTTCCATTGTAAAATATAGGTATATTAAGTATAAACATGTGTAATATATAAGTATGCAAATATTTATAGATATGTTGAATAGTTGATCATTTTTTACTTTCACTTACGTATATATGAAGGAACCCTATCTATGTCCATGTCCCCTGAGTCGAAATAACCAAGTCTATTATATAACCGCAAAAAGGTCTGTGTATGGTGGTGTGTTCGTGTGTTTGTGGTAAGTCCAGCACGAAAACGAAAAGTGTACGAAAATGAAATTTCATATTTGAGACACCTATACGCCTGAGATGTTACAGTAACATTTTCATAAAAATCGGTTAACCAGAAGGGCCACTTTATACCATGCATTTTGCACCTTTTTACGATTTTCTCAAAAACGGCTCTAACGATTTTGATTAAACTTGCTATATGGATGTAAAATTTAAGGGGCTTTAATGTGATATAGATTTCATTCTGATTGAAATAGTCTGACAAGGATTAAATGCCGATATTTTAAATTTTCTTCCTCTAAGCTATCTTTAATTTTGTACATTCCAAAAGACTAATTATATCATCTTAATGACATTGATGAAGGACGGCTAAATAAACAAGTTGGGCGAATTTGATGATCAAGGGAAGGATAAAGGAGAAAAAACTATTTTTTAATGTAATTTTTGTTTTTTGGATAATAGACGTATAATATACCGTCGGAAAGAGAAATATTTTAGAAAAAATATTATCTGATACACAAAGTTGTAAAAGGTAATAAAAAGTGACGAATAGGGAATAAACTTATTACTGATTAACAATTTAATATAGTTACATTATTTAATCTATCTTAATCATATGTTTCCAACGAAAACGAAAACACGTTTTATTAAAATTAACTTAAAATATTTTTTGAATTGAAGTATAGTTAATAGTTTTTAAATTAATTTTAACAGTCGTGGTAAGTGAAAGTCGTGTGTTGCCCGCATCAGATTTTTTACTTCAAAAAGTTACTATACCATAAGGATTTTATTTGTGCATAAGTCTTTATTCTAAGGAGACTTGGTCCCTGTATAAAAATTTATTTTCATTTCATTTTAAAGTTTTCGTTCATTTAACACTGAATCCGAGGCCTAAACAAAAGGAATCACTGCATTGGGATTGGTGAAACTAGGTGACTGGAGGGGTCGGAGGGAGCATATGCTGTGGGGTGTTGTTTATTGGCGGGCGATGGCAATTAGTGGCGGGCCTCAGGATATTAGGGTCCTAAGCCGCCCATCACCATGCATTATTAACTTTTGAATCTTAGCTACCCTTCGCACCACCCCTAACACCACCACACTATTTTTCATGAATTATATTGGCACACCCATCCCGGGCCCTATAAATATTTCCTACTTAATAACGTCTTTATGGCCCGTTGTACTGTGGGGTCCTGCAGTGATTTTAAACTGAGAAATATTTATTTAAAGACTGAGCAGGAACCGATACATACCACTGTAATCTCTCTCTCTCTCTCTCTCTCTCTCTCTCTATATATATAATATATATATATATATATATATATATATATATATATATATATATATATGTATATGTATATATATATAATGATAACGGGATTTTTGGTTTTCGAACTCCTTGTAGACCACGGGGCAAATTTCGATACGGTTTTTAATATCATTTAAGGCATTCTTACCTGAACGTTTATAAGTAAAATAAAATCTATACTTACTACCCATATTTTGGTCAAGCTTTTTTGGTTTAGAAATTACTAATGGTAAATTACCAAATCACAAACCTGCCTTATTACAGCAGAGATCTATATCTCTGATTGACACTATATCAGTAAGTACTTACTCATATATATATAGATTATGTTGTAATGTTGTTGGAACAGTTAACAGAACAAATATTGTAATTTTTATGATTACAATATAGAGTGAGCGAACTCGAAGTTCGCCTTAATAAATGAGATCAGAGGAAATCAGACGCGTTCCGGTTCGCTAGGAGGAAACTTCAGCAGCCCTGGTGAGCAGCGTGGTGGCGGGGCTTGGAAACAAGATAGCGCCCAATGACATCGATGTAGTGGAATGGTGGAGCCCTCGAAAAGCAGCCATCTCCTATAATCACACATCGTCAGGCAATCGATGCGGGATGAGATAGTACAACAACGCAAAGTTAAGAGGGACTTCTCTACGCGAAATATCGGTTGGGAGGAGAATGACTTTCAGCGAATTTATCTGGGCGAAGAGATGTCACCAAAAAATAAGCATCTGGCTTGCCCGTCAGGTAGAGCCGCGAAGAAAATAAAATACATCTGGTTCGCGGGTGTCAGGGCGCGCGGCCCGAAGGATGACGGCCACCCAGTAATCTACATAGACAAGTCTCTAGATCTCGACGTCTTTTGTTGACACTCTAGCAAGAGTCCACTTTATGGCGATCACATGAATAGGTATAAATAGTGGGGAGTCAGTCGTTTAAAATATTTTTATTTGGCCGAAGTTTATCAAACATAAAGTGCTTATGCTTTAAACAGTTTATGCTTGACATGGCTCACTGATGCCCTGAGGATGGCTCACATGCTTGAGCCGAAATTTCGGCAAAATAAAAATATTTTTAAACGACTGACTCCCGACTATAATAATAATAATGTGTTTTATTGTTTAATTTACATACATAAATTTACTATACATTTATATATTGCACACTATGCATAGACTTTAGTCCATCTGCAGAATAGCGCGCCTTAACAAAATATTCTTTACAAATATTATATAAATAATAATTATAATATAAAACTAACTGAACATTTTTTTTCCCACATTTTTCCCCCTTTATTTAAATATTAAATTCTGATATAAGTAAATATCTATATTTCCAGGCCCTTAAATGATAGTTATGCAATGCTACCCAATTTTCACCGTTTAGATAATTTATGTATTCCTGTCTGGACAATACTGTCCCACCAAGCCAACGCATCCTTATTTCTGATAGCACAGAGCAGACCCCTACATAATGGTACATATCCTCTATGTCTTTATTATTACATAAACTACAATAATGTAGTTCTTCCGCCCTTGTAACATTACAATTAAGGTACAGAAGCTGTCCTCTTATTTTAATTATCGATTTGATGAGTCCCAGGCCGTATCTATCAGAGATATAACTGTTCTCCTCTAAATCACAATTTAATTCTTTATACAGTCGATGGTGAATAGATTTGTTGACTTTAACCAGTAAACCATTTCTAAAGTCTTCTTGCCCTGAGGATGGCTCACATGCTTGAGCCGAAATTTCGGCAAAATAAAAATATTTTTAAACGACTGACTCCCGACTATTTCTACCTATAAAATTGATTGAATGCCATTTTTACTTTCAATTATTTATATATGAAATATAAATCAAGGCAAAATATCGCGATAGTTAGACATTTTTCGAATTCGAGTTACACCGGAAATAAACATTACAAGTCCTGCAAATAGGTCTGTGTGTTAGTGTGGTAAATCAAGAGCGGAAATTATATTTTTTGGAAAAACTGAAATTTCATATTTTAGAAGCATATGTGCTTAACATGCCACAGAAACTTTTCCATTAAAATCGACGTGCTAGGAGAACCACTTTATACAATAAATTTTGTATTTTTTACGATTTTCTCAAAAACAGCGTTGAAGATTTTTATTAAACTCGCTATATAAATGCAAAAATTAATGGGCTTTAATATCATATGGATTTTATTCGTATTGAAATAGTCTGAAAGGACTTAAATGTTTAAGTTTTCTTTATTTAAAGTACCTTAGAAAAAATGCTATGTTGTAAAAGGTAATGTAAAGTTAATAATATACTTCTGTGATTATTTTACATAACAATTTTATATTGTTTTAATATTTAATCTAAAATGTTTTAGATATATTTACATATGTATGTTTCCAACGAAACTGAACATAATTCTTTAATTTTTTTTGTTTATGCTTGACATGGCTAACTGATGCCCTGATGCTTGAGCCGAAACATCGACAAAATTAAAATATTTTTAAACGACTGACTCCCGAATATTTCAACCTACAATAATTTCAGCAGTCGACTATATATCCTCTTTATAAATTTTATTTTTATGTAAAACTGAGTATAATCTTTAATAATACAATAAAGGTTACAGCTCTTTCATTATCCCAGACAATAAAAAAATTACAAATATAAATCCCGAATACAGTCTACTTCAGAAGACCGATTTCGTCATCTCCAAACACCTTGTTTATAGTGGCTGTGGGGGATAGAGCAATATTCCGAGATTGCCGAATAAGGTGGATACTGCCTACTAAGTCCCATCAAATAAAGCCAGACTCTTTTCCCCCTTACGGCTGGAGGACTCAACCAGCAAGAAAGATGAAATATCCGCTACCTTATTTTATTACGGCTCGTTGGAGTTGAGAGCTTTGACTGACACCTGTTGTCGGATGTCAAGCACTGCTAAATTTGCATAAAAAGATTATTATGGGAGGGAGGGATATATACTTTTTTCTTGCGCCTTTAAGGGGAGAACTGTATGGTTGTTAAAAGATAAACATATACATGTTACAATTAATATCAAACTTCTGGAAATAAATAATTTATTTTTAAATTAATAATTAATTTTTTTTAAATATAAGTTTTTTTTTTAATCACTTGCGCACAACACACGCAAATTTAAAAACTTTACAAATTGAAAACAAAGTAAAAAAATTACATTGGGTATCGATGGAAACATGTGTATCAGATTAAATTTTGTCTTTCTGCATTACCTTTAACAGCTTTGTATTAGTTGTGAAAGTAGTTCGTATAGTTTTTTACTAGTGATTTGAATAAAAGTTTTTAGATTTTCCAAAATATTTTTCATCAATTATATATGACCCATTTTGATCTATTACATGTTGCCAGCTTTCATGTAATTTTTGGAATTTGGTCATCATCAACAGTTGAAGGGCGAGCCGAATCTTCCAAGTCAAAATTTGCAAACGAGCAAACCACATACGGACGGTACTTTCTCCTATGGCATCATCGCCATACACACTGCGAATTTTGTTAAACGTCTGTGCAGTGGGTTTTCCTTTCGGAAATAAAAATCATTAAATGAAGAAAATGATTTTTTTTCTTTTAAGGTTTGAGCAAGCTAAATACCACTTAAAAATAAGAATGTTGTTTGAAAGCTATGCATAAAATCACTTTAACTAATCCTTTTTTAGAATATGTAAAGATTATTGACCAAGTAAACATGATTTTATAAACACTGAGAGGATTAAATTGAAATATTGAAAAAACGCTACGAACTTCATAGAAATAATACTCCCTTAAAAAAATGAATTTGTAAATAGATTTCTACCATGTATAAATATTACTAGAAAAATATATTTTAAATATATGAGTACTAGTTAAAATGTTTTTATAAAAAAATTAGTACGGGTTTTGTGTCGATTACATGAGAGTTTAGGTGAAAGAGAAGTTTCTATTTTTTTTCCTATTTCGAGCAAGCAAAATACCACTTAAATTTAAGGAATCTCGGTTGAAAGTGATGCATAAAAGCACCTTGACTAATCCTTCTTAAAATATAGTTTTAAAAATATGTAAACATCATTGGCCAAGTAAGAAATGTTTCTAACTTAGTTTACAACACAATATATATATATATATATGTATATGTATATATATATAATGATAACGGGATTTTTGGTTTTCGAACTCCTTGTAGACCACGGGGCAAATTTCGATACGGTTTTTAATATCATTTAAGGCATTCTTACCTGAACGTTTATAAGTAAAATAAAATCTATACTTACTACCCATATTTTGGTCAAGCTTTTTTGGTTTAGAAATTACTAATGGTAAATTACCAAATCACAAACCTGCCTTATTACAGCAGAGATCTATATCTCTGATTGACACTATATCAGTAAGTACTTACTCATATATATATAGATTATGTTGTAATGTTGTTGGAACAGTTAACAGAACAAATATTGTAATTTTAATGATTACAATATAGAGTGAGCGAACTCGAAGTTCGCCTTAATAAATGAGATCAGAGGAAATCAGACGCGTTCCGGTTCGCTAGGAGGAAACTTCAGCAGCCCTGGTGAGCAGCGTGGTGGCGGGGCTTGGAAACAAGATAGCGCCCAATGACATCGATGTAGTGGAATGGTGGAGCCCTCGAAAAGCAGCCATCTCCTATAATCACACATCGTCAGGCAATCGATGCGGGATGAGATAGTACAACAACGCAAAGTTAAGAGGGACTTCTCTACGCGAAATATCGGTTGGGAGGAGAATGACTTTCAGCGAATTTATCTGGGCGAAGAGATGTCACCAAAAAATAAGCATCTGGCTTGCCCGTCAGGTAGAGCCGCGAAGAAAATAAAATACATCTGGTTCGCGGGTGTCAGGGCGCGCGGCCCGAAGGATGACGGCCACCCAGTAATCTACATAGACAAGTCTCTAGATCTCGACGTCTTTTGTTGACACTCTAGCAAGAGTCCACTTTATGGCGATCACATGAATAGGTATAAATAGTGGGGAGTCAGTCGTTTAAAATATTTTTATTTGGCCGAAGTTTATCAAACATAAAGTGCTTATGCTTTAAACAGTTTATGCTTGACATGGCTCACTGATGCCCTGAGGATGGCTCACATGCTTGAGCCGAAATTTCGGCAAAATAAAAATATTTTTAAACGACTGACTCCCGACTATAATAATAATAATGTGTTTTATTGTTTAATTTACATACATAAATTTACTATACATTTATATATTGCACACTATGCATAGACTTTAGTCCATCTGCAGAATAGCGCGCCTTAACAAAATATTCTTTACAAATATTATATAAATGTTTCTAACTTAGTTTACAACACAATATATATATATATATATATATATATATATATATATATATATATATATATATATATATATATATATATATTGATATGGGTGATGTAAACACTGCATTAACGAGGAAACATGTGAATGATAATTTTCATATAATAGATTCAATAGCTATTTCGATGTGGTGAGTACTATTTTATTTCAGTTCAGTTAAGAATTTTTTTATTTGTACATTTTCATTTTTTACTCGCACATTTGAAATGAACGATTTTTTATTGCCTTAATACTCATCGTATTAATGCTGAACTAATAAAATTAAAATTACCGAATTTACTAAAAAAAAAACTCATTTATATAACCACTATCAGGCCTATTTGGACCTATAGCATTGAGCTATGGGGTCCACTAAGCCTTAAAATCCCTTGCAATCCAAAGTCCTTTGAAAAATCCTCACTGCTCCTTATCTTTTTTTCCAATAAAATCATCCATAAAGACCTAAATATCCCATTTGTTGAAGACTTGGCGCGATATAGATAAACCTCTTTTCATTCCGAATTCCCTGCCAACCCAAACCCACTTATCCGTGACCCCTCCTCCATATCTATTCCCGACAATCCACCGAGACACCTTAAAAGATGGCCACCATAAATTAGAAATTGAAGTGCTACAAATAGGTAGTTTCTTCCCAGGACTATCATGTGTTCTAACCATACACCAATCTTATTTACTTGTTGTTTAGATTAAATACACTTATAAATTCCTTTAAATAAATAAAAATAAAAACAATTACCGAAAAATACTAAAATAGTACTAGTGCTTTACGTCCTTAGTATCAAGACTAATTTTTTTAAAAATCCAGTCGTCATTAAATTTTATTAAACAATGGATTAAATATAAAAAAGATCAAGGAAATAATAGTGCCCAATACTTTGGGACTTTGCAGTGACACCTGGAAGGATGGTTGGGTATCAACAGACAGGCGTGGAGCAACAAGTGACGACAGATTTATGTGCAAGGGAGTACGTCCGCCGTCGGATCAGATTGAGCCGGTGGTGATTTGTTGGCTCACTAATACCGGGATTATGCCCCCTCCCCAACCCCCTCCCCAACCCCCTCCCCTACCCCTCGCTAACACCCTCCGTAAACTGGAACTCACCCCTTACGCTGTGTTAGTTACCAGCAGTCAATTTAACGCTTTAATTTATGCCTCTCTTTATTACCAAGACGGGATAATACCACAGAAAGCAATAGAACGTACTATCAAAACTTTTTACACCGTCTGTATCCATAATATTGTAGGCTTTGTATTTTAATTTTATTTTTGTTTTTTTTTTTGACATTTTATTGATATTTACAACTATACTTACAATACGTAAATGGGCTAATTACAATCATGGGCTTGAAAATGTCTTGTGAAGAACTACCCAGTGGTAGCACTTCCCTTCAATGTCAATTTAATTTAGTAGGTCTCGTGGTCATCGTCTTTTCAAACGCCTCAGAGGGTTGTCAGGAATAGATGGGAATGATAAGTTGCGTACCAGAGGATTCGTGTGGTTCGGGAGTTTGGAATTAAAAGAGGCATGTCTGTTTTGGGATAGTTCTGTGACAAATGGAATATTTAGGTCATTATGGATGATTCTATTCGTAACAAAATAAGGAGCATTTAGGATTTTGAATTGTAAGTATTGAATGCTAGAGGAATTCGATGGTTTAGTTTAGTTAGATAGATCCATATTTCCAGATGGATCTGATGATGGTAAGCTAAATGAGCTTTTTGTAATAAATTGGAAGTTTTGAACGTTTGTAGAATAAGTATTGTTGTAATCTGTATCTACTGGCAGTTTCTTGTCGTTTAAGTCCCGTATGAGGATTCCATGTAAGACGTTTGTCAAGATGGAGTCCTAGGTATCGGATTTGTTCAAGAGGTATGGGTGGGGTATTATTAAAGGATACTGTGGGGCAGGAAGTCATCGGTTTGCGACGAAGGGTAAAGGTGATTTGGTGGGATTTTTTAGGATTTATTTTAATCCTCCAGTTATGACACCATTCCTTAATGGCTGTGGTATGGGACTGAAGGGTTTGGAATTTTAATTATTTAAATTTGCTGAAAGAAATGCTTTATTTTCTGGTATTCATGCCCAAATGCATCGGGTCACCTGTGGTGTAGTGGCTAGTATGCTGCCAACGCCCTATGCTCAATGTCACGGATTCAAACCTGACGAATGACCCTAGGATTTTTTAATGGGAGTTAAAAATCCTTGGTTATACCGTCCATCGGAGGGGACGTAAATTGGTGGTCCTGAGCCCCTGCGATGTGATGAATTCGTCAGTTATTGAATAGGACTGATTCACCAATCACAGTAATTTGTAATAACAACCTTTTAACATTTAATAACTTTCTTTGTCTATTAAAATATTTATAATGCCTGAGACTACCTTCGTTAACCCTCAACCAGCTACCTACAAAGGACACACACCTGTACTAAAGGCACAATACCCAACATCTACACACACTTCTTTTGTCCAGCCCTGCCGCCTCATCATCCCCCTACAACCCCTCGCTATATCCATCTTCGGATCCTCAAGACTAATCACTATTGTAACATTTCTTGTGTCAAACCCATAGGAGACCTCGGAATGTACACTTGTAGTCACCCAAACTCCTCAGTACAGTATAAGAGTATTATATTCAGAAGATGTATAATTTTCTCATAATAAAATGATTCATTAACTGTTGAAGAACCCTTTCCTAATAATACCTGAATAGAAAAAATTTAGAACTCACACTGATCAGCCACATTACAATAAAAGTGAAGTTGAATGAACAAATCATCGGGTAGGCTTGTGACACAAGATACTCATCAATCTATATGGTCATATTGTACATATATTTTCCTTTTTATATCAGGAAGTTTTTTGCCTTGATACAGATGGGTCGACAAGATTTGTGGATATCTTGGCATTTAATGCCACAAATAATGAAGCACTGATAGTGGACCCCACTATCAGATATGAAACAAATGACCAGGAACAAGGCAAGAGGATTCAAGAGGAGAAAGAGAACATTTATACAAAATGTATTCCATACCTGAGGGAAAAATATCGTGAGGAGTTCGGCGAAAGGGAATTTAAAGTCGTGGGACTTAGGTTCGGAAGCAGAGGGACCATCCCATTAGCCACTGGATTATTTTTAGAGAACTATGGACTCGGAAAAAATGAGATGCAAAACATGGCGGAGACCATAATCTTGGACTCACTGGGAATCCTGCATCACCATATATATTGAGGCTGGTCTGGATTTTCAGATGTCCATGATCTATTTCAAAATTAGTAAAATATATGTATTTCCTATTTGACAGAATCTCTCTCTATCTTTTTTCTTTAAGATTGTCTTCGGGATTGATGCGGTATGCTGTGTGCTGTAGCAACTCAGCGAAGTTGAGCAGCAGATTCAAATTGGAATTTCCTCCTCCTTGTATAATAATTTATATTATTTGCAGTTCCATTTTAACCTTACTTATTCCTCCTTCAAATTATATTTTATTTTTCATTTATTCTTTCTTTAATTAATTATTATTATTATATTTAAAATTAAATCCTATGGTGCTCATAACAATTTAAAAAGTCTTTGCTTAGTATAAATGAATTTTCTCCTTTATTTGCCAAGCAGACAATGGTGTACTATCCCCACACCATTGACTGCACATCTGTTAATCGGCCAACAGCGCTATATCCTTGTTATTGACACCCAGTTCAAAAATATCCTAGTGCTGTTGGAGGTCGTTCCACTAGACTCGAACCGTAGACCCCTTACGATGAAATGTCTCTCGCCAAAGGTCTCGCGGCAGTTTTATTTTTTGCAAAGGATGCATTTTTCCTAGTAGGATAAATATAAATACGAGGAGGAATAATTCAAATTATCTCTAAAATCAATAAAAATAATTGTTTATAAGTTGCGATATGATCTGTTTGCAAATCATTATATAATAGACGATGATTGCACTGATTCAAATATGATTTCTTTACCATTAAAAAATAAATGGTGTGTTTAAAATATAAAAGACCCAAATTCTGTAACGCCCTATACACATACTTATCTTACAGATGGAATTTAATTTTCGTAGGCCTTGGACCGACTCTGGCACCTGAGATTGGTTTCGAAACTCCATCTATTCCTGACTTCTACATATTTCCTTTTTATCCAGTCCTAACTGATAGATATTTCAAAATTAATTACAAAATACAAAATATTTCAAATTAATTACAATAGTACCTATTCCTCCTTTTTTTTCCCTAGTCTGCTGGTGTTCCTCAAGGAAGCATCCTAGGATCCATTCTTTACTTAGTCTTTTCAGCTGATATCACATCCCGTCCTAACACTTTTCTTCTTACCTATGCTGATGAGAGTCGTGTATTATCAGTCGATAATGATCCTGTTATAGCCTCCCATACTCTTGAATCCCATATCAGAGACCTTGAATTATGGTGTTAGAATTGGATATTAAAAAATAATTCCAACTAATTCTACCAAATAACCTTTACACTTCATCGTAAATCTATGAATTCCTGCAGTATCCTTTAATAATTCTCCGCTAGTCCCTGTTGAACAGATCCGATAAATAGGACTCCACCTTGACAAACGTCTCACTTGTATATAATGCGCCCAAACAAGACTATAAAGACACTGTCTGGCGATTTCAACTACTTCAACACGCACTGGACAAACTCTTAAACCTTTCACTTAACTACAAAAACCTCATTTTACCATTGCAAGGTCGAAATGGACTTTCGGAATAGAGCTATGGTGCTCTACTCAACCATCGATTTTTTTTCTCGTATTCAAAAACTTTTCCTCCATTCCTATTTTAAACCCATTAGTTTCAATCCTGGTCTCCTCTTGCATTTCTGATAATCCTTTTAGGTGTCTAAAAAGGAGATGGCCGCAGGACCTTCTGATTTTGAATTTTGCCATGGGGGGGTGTCTCTGCATGTATTTCATGTCATTGTATTATATTTCCAACACATTTACTTGGCGTATTTCTTAAAACAGTTGTAAATATCAACAAATATTTTCGGAGGCGTCGGTCTCTATGTACATAATAGCCTAAAATCCCGTATCCTAGATGTCTCAACCCCATCCGATCATCCTCATATTGAATTTATTATCCTTGAAATCATTTGTAACAATCATCCTCTCTTATTTGCAGTAGTGTATCGCCCTCCTTTAGTTCCGTTCGATGCTCCTTTTGAAACCACCCTCTACAGTTACGTTCCTCTCTATAACAATATTATAATCTCCGGCGACCTCAACACCAATTTCCTTTCCAACTCCAATGACAAACTATACCTCGAAAATCTCTTCTTTTCCCTTAATCTTTTCATTGTACCTTTCTCATCCACCCATCATACTCGTTGTTCAGACACCTGGCTGGACCTCCATGTAATTGATTCGGCACATAACCTTCTCTCTTCATCTCAAATACCAGTCCCATTCTTATCCTGTCATGACCTAATACACATATCATACAATATCCAAACTCCAGCAATCCTTCCTAAAACAACAACTTTCCGTAATATCAACTCCCTTACCCGTGAAATTATCCAATCCGATCTTGAAGTCCTAAAGTGGGACGATATATATTCATGTACCTCTATAGATTCAATGGTCGATATCCTCACTTCTAACCTCATCAGCATCCTCGATAAACATGCTCCCCTCAAAACCTGCACCTTCCGTCGCCGCCCTGCTCCTTGGATGAGTCCAGCAATAAAAGACTTACAGAAGAGGCGTGATGCTGCCCGTAGACGCTTCAGACGTACTAGACTAACGGAAGACTATCAAGCGTTCAGGGCACTCCGCAATCTGACTCAGGCAACAATCAGACAAGCAAAATCTAATTACTTTCACGAAACTCTCTCCTCTGCTCCCGATTCAAAATCAAAATGGCAACTCCTTCGCCAACTGTCTCTTTGCAAATCCTCTTCCTCAACATCCTATCAAGCCTCCCCAGATGAATTAAATATATACTTTTCATCCTCCTCCTCTGATAATCATTTTCCACATCCTTCCGACTTTTCTTCAGTTACATCATTTAATCCAGATGATTTTTATTTTTCCGATATCACACCAACTGACCTTATCTCCTCTATAATGAAATCCCATACCAACTCTATAGGATTTGACGGAATACCCGTCAAACTACTAAAATTATGCCTTCCCGAAATCCTACCAGTTCTCCTATTCATATATAATTTTTCCCTCCAAAATTCTATATTTCCATCAACTTGGAAAAAAGCAATAGTCCATCCTATCAATAAAACCTCTAATCCTACATCCCCTAAAGACTATCGCCCAATTTCTATCCTATCTAACCTTTCCAAGCCCTTAGAAAGAATAGTTCAATCTCAATTATCTAATTTCCTTGAAAAGTCTAAACTTCTTGATCCTCTCCAATCCGGTTTCCGACCTGGTTTTTCCACACAATCCGCTCTCCTAAAAATCACCAGCGACATACATACTGCTATGGATGAAAAGAAACTGACCGTACTAATACTTCTAGACTTTTCAAAAGCTTTTGACTCCGTGGACCACTCCATCCTTTTCTCCAAACTACGATCCCTATCCTTTTCCAACAACACCATTCGTTGGTTTCACTCATTTCTCTCTGGTAGAACCCAAGCTGTCACCATTCCTAATCATCCTCTATCTTCCTTTCTGGCCCTTTCGGCAGGTGTGGCCCAGGGTTCAAGTATATCTCCTCTCCTTTTTAATGCCTATATTAATGACCTTCCCAACTCTATCCATCATTGCTCCCACCATTTGTACGCTGATGATTTCCAGATCTACCTATCCTTCTCCCCCTCCGAGACATTATTAGCATTTTCGAAGATTCAGGAGGACCTGGATAGAATCAGCGCCTGGGGATATCTGAATAACCTCAAGCTAAATGCCATGAAGACGCATGCAATAGTAATAGGTTCCAATTCCCTTATCAAATGTCATACCAACTTTCCGAGTCTAATCCTTAATAATTACCCAATTACTTTCAGTTCCACTGTCAAAAACCTAGGTATCACCATCGACCAATCCCTCTCCTGGAAACCTCATATTGCCCAAATCTCCCGAAGAACAATCAGTACTCTTAAATTTTTCCATCGATCCCGTCATCTCCTCCCCCAATCCACTCGTAAGCTCCTCGTATCCTCACTTATTTTCCCCCACTTTGACTATTGTTGTGCGGTGTATGACGGCCTCCCGGCTGTGCTTGAGGACAGACTAAAGCGTATTATGAACATTTTCTTAAGATTTGTCTTCGGTACATCAAGGAGGTCTCATGTTACCCACTTATACGGTGAATTAAAGTGGCTCCTTCCCTCAACCCGCAGACAATATTTCCTTGGATCATACCTCTACCAAACTATTAACTCCCAGCATCCTTCCTACATCTACAGTCTCCTTCAATTTAAATCCTCAATCCACTCACTTGAAACTCGATCGCGACATTCTGACCTGTACCTTCCTACCCACAGAACCAAAACCTTTGATCGTTCCTTCATTGTTCGCTCTACCACACTCTGGAATTCTCTACCAATCCATATCCGCCATGCTGCCTCTTTATCCTCATTCAAATCCCAACTTTTCCTATACTTCCTGTCATCCCAAATAGACGATTAGCAAATGTGATGTCAATTCTATCTAGAAATCTACATTGAATGAATGAAGATTACTGTTTACCGCCCAAATTTTAATTTGATTTTGTTTAAATACAATTTTTATTTTCTCATAAGATAAAATTTAGAAGATATATATTTTTATTAATTCTTTGTTATTTTTATGTATATAACTTCTCATTGTAAATAATTATAATTTTAATAATCATTGTAAATAATAATTAATCATGTTTTTGTCTGTTTGTCTGCCAGACATATTATATATTCAAATTGTACATAACTGTTATTCTTAGGGGACCTAGTCCCAGAATAAAATTTTTTTCTATTCTATTCTATTCTATTCTAAAAAGATAGCATTACCAAATACCTACTCTGGCCTTGATTATTGTGGCTGTATATCTGTCAGTAAAATAAAAACTATATAAAGAAAATTAAATGATATAAATTCTTTAAACTTTAACTGCATAAATATAATTAAATACAACGACTCAACATATATAAATAACTCATATCTTGAAAGTTATTTATAACCTAACTATAAGATTAATATTTAATCTTACTTGGAAAACCGGTCATTATCTGCTTGTAAGAGTTTTTTTAAATTTTGTTAGGACAAGATTGTATTATAAAGATAATTATGAAGAATAGGGATGTTATTTGTAATTTCCTCATTCTCGAAAAAAAAACAAAAAAAAAAAACTATTAAAATGAATAGACCCAATTTTTCAATATAGGCAAGAAAATAACATTCAAAACCACAAAAAAATATACAGAAAAGAATGCCTTAGGTATGGGCCAAGTAATACAATAATAAATCTATACCATTCAATTAATTAATCTCCGGAATAATTTGAATAAGATTAAAAGCACTTTATAGATATTAAATAAATTGATTTATTTGGCCTAATTGGAATACAGCTAAATTTAATAGCTCACTATAAACCAGTTATAAAATTTAATTATTTCATTAAATCAAAATGTTATTTAAAACAGATCAGACTTTCCAATTACTGCTATACTCTCAAGCACCATTAGCCCATTTCCAGCTTACGTTATAATTGAAACTGGATACCATTTGAAGGGCCAAAAGCTATTCGAAGTTCCTAATGGTGTGGCATACTTTCATGTCGGTGTTATATGGTCCGTTTCTTTCTTTTTTTAAATAAATATTGTATATATATAGTTATGGATTGGCAGACAGAAAATTATCCCCCCGCTTCGACAAACAAAAAAAAATATGCTCGCAAGGTCATTTATTATATAAAATACTATTTTCGTAAGGGTACGCGATTTATTTTTTGTCAGCATTAGAACACGAGAACAAGGCTAATACCATAACTAATAAAAATTCCTGGTAAATATTGTCTAATTATCTTCACTCATAGGTATCTTGGTATCTGGTAACTGTGCTACTAAACTATTAAAATATATCATCTATTTCTGTGAGACATTTCATTTTTCAGTATTTATTATAGTTATTAATGAGACTTCCAGTATATATTAAATCCAACGTCAAACATTACTAAGATATTTGTCGCAGAGCTAAAATCATCAACTAGTATCAAAGAATTAAAATAAATAGATCGATTGAGCTAAGTATCTTACTTTATTATATTCAAAAATGGGTATTGCGATATTCTGATCGAATTGATAACGTTAATATCTACTTCTTTTAATAGCTATTCTCATTAAATAAGTGCACACCATCTTGAGAGATAAGGCTAGTATTTAATGTCATACATAGTCGATATGAAATCTTTAAAAAGGCACAAAAATGGATTAACAAAATTTTACATATGGACGATAAGCGACTCCCAAAAATATGTTTTTGAAAATGCTCGAGTGCCACCGTAACAGCTAACCCAAAATTAAGTTTAATTGTCTAAGCCGATTGGATGAATGGCTTTTGAAAATAGCCGAGAGAAGTAGGCTATTTGAATTATAAACGAAATCATTCAAAGCTAAAATACTCAAAGTTTTATCATATTTTACGCAATGCTTACAAAGCCAAGATCTACAACACTTAATTATATCCAAGCTCAATGCCATATATAACAAAATATATACTAATAATTCTAAAATCCAACCATATTTAACAATACAATCCCCACTTAAATTCACCAAAACACTGGCTCAACTCCGTCTTTCAAGTAAATATGTTATCAAAATAACAGCCAATAACCAAACACATTTAATGAAACCGCAAAACCAGAGTTTTTATAAAATTACAAATTACCGAAAGATCTTTTAATCTTTTATCATTTATTAGTATAATGCCCGATGTATCATGATTAAAGATAGCATTACCTACCTGAAATCAAAAATTCCTTTGCACAAAATATTTTATAAAATAAAATATTTCATCAATGTTTGAATCGCTTAAAAATAAAATTTCCATTGACAAATAAAATATTCGTTTGTGTTCATTTTCCCATAAATAGATACAGCGAAATGTGACCTCCCGGATTGGCGGATTGGGAGGTCATCACCATGCCGCTTGTAATTAATTAATTACTACTAATTAAATTAATTATTTCAACACTGCGGCTGCTACAACTGGTTATGCGTAATTTACCATTACAGTAATTATATGACGGAAATAATAGAATATTTGATCGCTTTATATACAAAAATAAACAGGGACACGTCAGTGGAGAATTGTCAACTCATTTTGTTTACAAGTTTGACGAAAGTAAAACTGGGCTAAATTATGTCCAACTTTCAGTATGCTTTAATCTATTTATAAAAGCATGTTACCATTCAGTCAACAGAGTATCTCAAAAGTGGCTATTATTGTTGTGAAGCTGAAATGATTTTGAATTTTTATATTGTCATCTAGATGTTTAGCCATATTTAGGTATAGGAAAATGAGTCGTCGAAGTGTTGGGAAAGAAAAATCTACAAAATTGTTTCCTTCGAAATAATATAACTTTGGGAAATAATATAACTTTAGGCGTTGATGACCTTCAGGACTTATACTCCTTAAAGTCCGAATAAACAAAATTTTTTGTCAAGTGTAAGTTGCGTTTAACGCGCGCCTGATTTGTTTTTCTTTATTATGCATTGATTGTCAATAATTGCGTTTAATACAAATGTTGACGTTTCGGGGTTCTACCCGATCCTCAGGGTATTCCTTCTGTATTAAATGAAGCATAATATAAATTTTAAAAAATATATCAACAGTTAAGACGTTGTTCACAACACTTCGTATACAAAACACTCAAGTCCTTAAAAAACGCTATCCAGAAATACAATTATTATCAATATTAGTACCTATTGATAATAATTGTATGACTTTCCAAATTATAATAAAAAAAATTTCCTTCTATAATGTAAAATTAACGTTATTGATATATATATATATATATATATATATATTATAATATATATATATATATATATATTTTTTTTTTTTTTTTTTTTTTTTTTTTTTATTTCTATACTTTAATACAAAAAATAAATTTCCTCGAATGCATATTCTATAACAGTCTAGTACACCCAGGAAATCAATTAAACACAAACATAAGTATATATGTTTATGTACAAATCCTTAAGAAAATTTGTGCTCATTTCAGAGAAAATAAACAAATAAAACAGAGTGATACGTTTGTTTATTTACTTTATTATTATTTTATTTTTAAAATTTAACATAAAATATTATTTATAATTGCTAAGTTTTACAAGACGCAAGATTAACTGATACATCACTTCATATAAAATTCAGAGGCATTGCTTATTATTATACCCAAACTGTATATTTTCATTTTATTTGTTTATTTAATAAATTTTATTTTAAAAAGTTCAGGGGCATTGCAAATTTCTTCTTATATCCAAACTGTATATATATTTTTTTTTATTGTACATTATGATCGGAATTTGTCTCTCTTTTTTATTTGTTCATTTAAATTGTTTCTTTTTTTTTTTTTTTTTTTTTTTTTTTTTTTTTTTTTTTTAGTTATTTAACGATAAGACTCTAAAGGCCAAATATTACTCTAAAGGGACTTATTAAGTAATGAATTATTATTAAGAATATATATAAAAAATTCGGAACGGGCGACACACGACTTTTACTTACCTAGGTTGTTAAAATCAATTTATGACCTATTAAATAAAGTTAGATTTAAAACGTTTAGAAGGCTTAGTTTCTTTGGAAACATATAACAATATTAAATTGTTATGTGCAATAATCACTTAAGTTTATGCCCTATTCGTCACTTTACATTACCTTCCTCAACTCTTTATATAAGGTAACATACTTCTCATATATGTCACTTTCGAACAGTACAGTATACATCTATATCAGTATTCTTATGTATTTTGAATAAAAATACTTAAAAATATCATAAATATGTAAGTGAAGGTACAATATTAGGTTGAAAAATAAGTTCGTTGCGTTTTTCAAAATTTCAATTTTAATCCTCTCTGAGTATCAAATAAAATAATTTTTATTTGGTTAACAATGCTTACATATTCTAAAAAAGGATTAGTTAAGGTGCTTTTATTCATCGGTTTTAACCGTGATTACTTATCTTTATGATATTATGAATGCTTGCTCAAAATAGGGAAATCCGCTGCACAAACAGTTAACGAAATTAGCAGTTTGCATGGCGATGCCTTAAGAGAAAGCACCGTCCATAAGTGGTTTGCTCATTAAAAAAATTACCTAAAAGACGGTATAATAGATCAAAATGATTCATATATAATTAATAAAAATATTTACATTTTTTAAAAGTGTTTATTAAATCGCCATTAAAAAACTTACTTTACAACCCAGCATTTATATAATTCGGTCATAATGATATAGCTTCCACATTATCTACACACCTGTATATAACGCCCCCGTTTCGCTTTAACGCGAACCGTTACCGCAGCTTTTGACAGATCTTTCCTTATCCGATGCTCGTCCGTATGGAATGCTATTTCTTCTTATATCCGTCACAACCTTCAAACATTTCTTATATTCTTTGTTCATACACTTCATGTCTATCCAATTTTCAAAAGACTCCAACTGATTTGCAAATTTCAATAAAAATGAGCGAATAGAGCAGAGAGAAACGATTATTTATTATATTTTATTTTTCATCGTATTTAAAGATTTTGTATTTTATTTCACACATTTTCATAAGCATTATAAATTTATTTTGCACTGTATTATAAGAAGCTACCTATTAATTTATTACTATTATTCATTATTTTTGTTATTTATGAAGGGACTTTTCCCAGAATAAATAAAGAATTTATTATTATTATTATTCTCACATAAGACTGAAACGAGAAGAAAATGCTCGAAGACACCGATTACTTCAACACTTACTAGACAAACGTTCAAAACTTCCAGTATATTACAGAAGACTCATTTACATCACTATTATCAGACCTATTTGGACATATGGAATCGAGCTATGGGGCTCTACTAAATCATCTTATTCCTCCCGCATCCGATCCGCAATCCAAAATCCTTCGCAAAATCCTGAATGTCCCTTATTTTGTCACAAATAAACTACTCCATAATGACCTAAACATCCCATTTGTTGCAGACATAGCCCGGGATGGATATACCTCTTTATTCTAAACTCCCTGCTCACACAATCCCACTTGTCCGTAATGTATCTTCCCTAAATATCTCTGATAACCCTCCGAGGCGATTGAAAAAGAAGGTGGCCTCGGGACCTACTGCTTTAAAATAGTAAATTGCTACCACTAGGTAGTTCTTTCTCAAGACATTTTCATGACTTTTCTTCATTCTGTATATTTACTTATTGTATTGTTTAATATTGTTGTAGATTAAAATAAATAAATAAAAATAAAATTATTATTACCTATGTCAATAGTTGGGATACACAATGTGATACTATTTTTATTGGTTAGGATAAGTCGTTATCTATAAAATTTTCATTTCAGCATGATTAATTATTTTTACTTTCAATGACTTATCCATACGTATTTTAAGCTAAGGTTTTCACGATGAAAGTGCTTTTTGCCAGTTTTGGGACTCGTGGAATTTGAGCGTAGCGGGTTGGGAGGGTCGGATTCCCCAGGGTTGGCAAGCCATTCATTATGGATACAGCCTAGCAACAGATGAATGCTTTTACCCTAGACCCCCACCAAATGTCATAGTCCTGACTCATCCCTTATTAATAATATTTCTACTACACGTATTGTCGATTATAAAACCTTCCTCTTACGGTGAATGTGAGGAGGGAGGATGTGTTATCCATTCTGTTCGTTGGAGGCTGTCAATGCCCCAGTGACATCTTCTTTTTCTTTTTGCCATATTTTAAGCAGTACTTCTAGTCCTTCGTATAGGTGATAAAAATCCAAATTCATAATCATACATACTTTACTAATTACAATCTAGGCGTTGATTTCCAAAAACTACTAAAAGACATTTTTTTCGAAATTGATATCATGACATAATTTTATACTAATGGTTTAGTTTTATCCAAATCCATCGTCAGATTTTATATAAAAACATAGAAATCCTTTATATCAATATGTTCTAAACACGGAAGATCTCATTTAATTATTAAGGTTGATGAGGGGCTGAATAAATCTTCCATTAATACTGATCATTTATTTCTTGACGTTTCGGGATATTCTCCCATCTTCAGAAGTCTCGTTATAAATTCTGTAATCCAACTTTTTACTAGTACCACCTTCAACCAGGTAAAAAATAAATAAAAATGAAGTCAAATTCTAAACACTTCAGATCTGAGCAAGAGTATTGCTCAGATCTTTGTCCTCAACTTTGTCCTGACAGTTGAGGACAAAGATCTGAGCAATACTCTTGCTCAGATCTGAAGTGTTTAGAATTTGACTTCATTTTTATTTATTTTTTACCTGGTTGAAGGTGGTACTAGTAAAAAGTTGGATTACAGAATTTATAACGAGACTTCTGAAGATGGGAGAATATCCCGAAACGTCAAGAAATAAATGATCAGTATTAATGGAAGATTTATTCAGCCCCTCATCAACCTTAATAGAAATCCTTTAAAAAGTATTTGAAAAAACTTGAATTCGGAAATACCTTCCCAGACTGTATAATTCAAATAAAAATGTATTTTGTAGGCAAACAAGATTTTTGAGAATAGAATTTATTGAATTCAGTTCCTTTATAAAATACGTAAATACAGGATGAAAAACTTATAGAGCCCTAAACATAAAAATTAGAATATTCGACCAAATGTTACATTAATGTTAAAAGCAAGAAAATTATTTTATATATAGGTAGCTGAAAATAGAAAGATATATCTATTTTACCATTAAACAAAAATAAATAAAAATAGTATTAAATAAAAGAATGAAAAAAAAACAAAAATTGCCACGGGAATCCTTAGTTAATTCCCTTGTTTATGTTATCCTCTCTCTTTGTTTTATATATATATCAGAACATATTAAAGAAACGCACATTAATGAAATTTTCATGCTCTATGACAGGCTTATCATCAAGCAATACTCAGATAGTCTCAAACTTTGTAAAACATAATGAAGAATCTCATTTTCGATAATTGTCTGCGTGTTTTTATTATATTGAGATAGCTCAAACCATTACATACCACACATAAGTTACTTAACAGAAAATGAACTATTTATTGTACAAGACTCAGTACAATTGAAACAGCTTCACTATTATATTATTAATTGTCTTAAAGTAAGATCATTCACCATTAATGAATGACTGCATTTGTTTATTTATGTATTACTAACATTGGCTAGTATAAACATAAGATGTAAACAAAAAGCCGAATGTATATCTGTATAGATATATGAAAATGAATCGCCTTTTCTCTTGGTTATCGGATCACGCATGAACGGCTGATCCGATTTCTCTAATTCTTTTTTTGTTATGTTTTATATCAGTCAGGAGAAGGATCTTATGAAAGAAAAAAAGAGAGAAGTTACTTTGGTGGATATATATATATATATATATATATATATATATATATATATATATATATATATTAAATATTTTAAAGGTAATAATAATTGCTCTATCTATCTATATAAAAATGAATCACCTTTTCCCTTGGTCATCGCATCATGTTCATATCAGTTAGAAGAACGATCCTCAAGAAGAAAAAATATTAAACGTTACTTTTTTTTTAAATTTTTTAACACAATCTCTTTATCGACATATATAAAAATGACTTCCTCTTTTCCTTGGTCATCGCATCACGCGTGAACGACTTGACCGATTTCGCTAAGGCATAGTTCACACAGGACATCGTCTGTCGGGTCAGCTAGTAAAGTATAATTATAAATATCGTATAGTTGGACAATATATTTATGCGTTTACTTGTGTGTATGTATACAGGGAGTCTCATAAATGTATCGTCATATTGTTTTGTATATATATTGCTTTATTGAGTAATAATACAATCTGCCACTATCTTGGGCAATAAGTATTAGAGCTAAAAGAAGTCATTCATTCTATATGTACGAAGTAAAACAAAAAAAAAAAAAAAAGAATAAATTAACCTAAATAACAAATGAAAAAAATAAAATAAAATAATAAAATGAAATTTAAAAAAATAAAATAATGAAATAAATTAAAATAAAATGAAATAAAATAAAAGCTATATTGTTAGTGGAACAAAAAAATTCATATGGCCCACTGTCTGATTCACAACGGTTTGGGAGGAAAATAAAATTTTGAGTTGTTAGCTGCTTTCCTTTTCAAGAATAGTAAAAATCTCAAAATTTTAATTTTTCACCCTTACCGTTGAAAATCGAACTGAGTCGAATAAATTTTTTCGTTTCTCTTGAGGTCTAGTAACGGCTCCCACAATATGACAAGAGATATATGAGACACATATTAAGCCCGCAATTTTCTTTTTCGGTCCTTTTTATTTTTTAAATTCATGCCTCCTTCTATCTATGCCTCCTTCTATTATCTAATGAAGGTAGGTTTGCTTTGCACCATTTTAAAGCTAATTAAATGAAGATGTTTTTTGGGAATCAGGAAAATTTAAAACCTAACGACAGAAGAATAATATCTCCTTAAAATGTCCGAAAAGTCTTAGAAATATAAAAGAATTTATTTTCTGTATAACTTTTTGCAATACTTAATTTCGTTTTTTGAAGTTTTGACTTTCTCTTCTTTCATTTGGTATGAAAATTTTATTTTCCTCCATAACCGTTGAGAATCGGATTATGGGTTATATAAACTTTATTGTTCCACTTAAGTATAGTATCTCCTCTCATAATATGATGAGACACCCTGTATATAAGCGTATTGTAAATTAATTTATTAACATTTAATTATTAATTTAATTTTTGTTATGAATAATATTTAACAATATTAATTTTTACACTGAAATATGCGCTCCTTAATAATAATAATAATAATAATAATAAAAGCCTTTATTTATATGTAAATACAAAGTTATTAATAATCTCCATTATGTATAAAAAAACAAAACAAAAAAATGAATATTTACATATAGACCTTCCCAAAGAATGGGAGATTAGAGACTTTTGGGCGGAGACTAGCCGAACCTAAAACTTGAGTTGCTGGCACTTAGTTTTCCATAACACTCTGTCTTGTGCGTGTCTCATCCACAAAGAACCTTCCTTTTTTTTCAATTCGTCGACCCAGCGCTTGCGTTGTCGGCCTCTGCGTCTTTTTTTATTGATAGGGATCCATTCGGCAGCTCGCTTTGCCCAACTGTCTTCTGTTTTTCGCATGAGATGTCCTGCCCATGTCCACTTCATTTTTCTAGCATAAGCAATAGCGTCTGCGACATTTGTTAGTTTTCTTATTTTATTTGCGTTAATTTTGTCCCGCAGGAAGATTCCTAACATAATCCGCTCCATTCTTCGTTGACATACGTTTATTTTCTGTTCTAAATTTTTTGTGAGTGACCATGTCTGGCATCCATATGTAAGCACTGGGATGATGCAGCTGTTAAAAGCTAGTGCTTTATATTTTATTTCCAGTTGGCTTTTGAATATAATCTTGAGGCTCCAAAATTTTTTCCAAGCCTTACCTATTCTGGACTCTATTTCTTTTGCGTCTCTATTTACAAATGATATTTTTTGTCCAAGATAGTAGGCTTCTTTGGAAATCTTCATGTCTGGGAGTTGGTGCTTAACTATTTCCGAAGACCCGTTGGTCATTATTAGAGACTTTTCAGGGTTCAATATCAGACCATGGAGAGAGCTCTTTTCTTTTAGTTCATTAACCATTATGACGAGTTCATCCTCCGAACTTGCTATTAGGACTACGTCATCCGCGAATTTCAATGAATTTAGCTTCGTTCCATTGATAGAGATTCCCATATCTTCCCAATCTAGGGCTTCGAAGATTCGTTCTAATTCTGAAAGGAAAATGGTTGGTGATAGTGGGTCTCCCTGCCTAACTCCTTTCCTAATCGGAAATGTATTGCCTTTCCTTTCCATTTCTATGTATCCTTTGTTATCAGTGTACATCTCTTCTATTAGTTGGACATACCCTTTGTCTATTCCTCTACGTTCCAATGCTGTCCCTATATTATTGTGATGTATACTATCAAACGCTTTCTTGAAATCTAGGAATCCCAAATATATTGTGAAATTATATTCGTTCGCTTTCTCTATCAACTGGTTTATTGTAAACAGATGGTCTATTACTGACATGTTCTTTCTAAATCCTGCTTGATCTTTTGGAAGGCTTTCGTCTATTGTTTTAAGTATTCTAGTATTTATTATTTTAGAAAAGAGCTTGCAAAGGTTGGAGCAAATTGAAATGGGGCGGTAGTTATTGATATTTTTTCTGTCACCCTTCTTATGAATTAGAATTATCTTTGACATTTTCCATTCATGTGGTATTTCTTTTTTCTTAAGAATTTCGTTAAAGACAAAACAGATTATCCTATTTAAGTTATCACCTCCGGATTTCAGAACTTCGTTCGTTATTCCGTCTTCTCCAGGGCATTTGTTATTTTTTAAATTTTTCGTAGCTGCTTCTACTTCATTTTCCATTATTGGTAATATCGTATAATTTGTTTCATCGTTCTTCTTTTTTATTTTGGTTAGGTATTTATCTGAAGAGTACAATTCCTTAAAGAAATCTGAAATCGAATCTATGATCTCTTGCCTATTGCTTTCCATGACTCCTTTCTTGTTTTCTAAATTTGTAATCCAGAATTTATCCTCGTTTAGTTCGTTTCTAATCCTTTTTATTGATCTACTATTGCTAAGTATATCAACCATTCGTTGTTCTTTAAATGATCTTAAGTCCTGTTTGATATGGTGCCTGATTAGTTTATTTAGGTGGGACTTATTGGAATTAGGTGAGTTTGAAATCGATATTTTTCTTTTTTCTATCAGTTGTAATGTAGTCTCGGACAATTTTGAGCGATAATCCTTGGGTTTGTATGATTTTAATTTAGCCTGAGTAGATGCTTCCTGAATTCTGTTTCTAATATCTATATACAATTCTTGGATATCATTGTGTTTTATGTTTTCAATATATCTTCTTATTTCTTCCATCTTCTTATGCAGACATTCGGTATTTATGTTTCTTACAACTGGTGTGGAGTAAAAAGGTCTGCTTTTCTTCATTTTATCCAGTCTTAGGGTGGTCCTGATCATTCTATGGTCTGAGTTGAAATTTATATTTGACAATACCTCGCAGTTTTTAATTATGTCAATTTTGTTACTTAGGATATAATCTATTTCAAATTTCGATCCTGTAGGAGACTTCCAGGTCCATTTGTTTTTTATTTTCTTTTTGTAAAAACTATTTAATATTTTAAGCCTATTGCTATGAGCGAAGTTGATGATGCGATCACCGCCGTCGTTACGCTGGCCGAACCATGATTTCCCCATGATGGATTCTTCTCCCGGTCTGTACTTCCCCACTCGACCGTTCCAGTCTCCCATAACTAACAGAGTGTTCTTAGGGCCAACTTTTAGTTCATCTACAGTATTTTGTAATTCCTCGTAGAATTTTTCTTTTTCGTTCATTGTTGAGGAAGCTGTTGGAGCGTAGACCTGAATAATAAATAGACTTTTATTATTAGCTATTTCTATAATTAATACAGCTATTCTTGAATTGACCTCTTGGAAATCTATTATTTTTTTACAAAGTTTTTTGTTTACTAAAAATCCCACTCCAGCTAAACCTTTGTCCGAATGAGTAAAACAATCACAGAAATGAAAGATGGTATGCTAATCATCCATGCGCTCCTTAACTTCCTTTTATTATAGAAATAGAAATAGAAATAGAAAATAATTTTTATTCTGGGACTGGGTCCCCTAAGAATAACAGCTTTGAACAGTTTAATTATACAGCATGTCTGGCCAACAGACCGAAGGAACATAATTTCTACTAATTACATTTATGGGTTAATTTATGTGTGTATATTACTCACGCATATACACACATATATACAAGAAAAAGAAAAAAAATATATACAATGATAACATAAAGTAAAAACAATTCCTAGAAAATATTGTGTTGAACAAACTTAAATATAAATGAATAGATAACATCGTTTAAATATATACTATGAACAAATATCACTTTCAAAGTGTGATGTAAGTAATATAAATATCACAGTTTTTAAGCGTCTTTTTGGGATAATAAAAGGTATTGGAAAAGTTGGGATTTGAATGAGGAGAGAGAAGCAGCATGGCGGATATGAGTAGGTAGAGAATTCCAGAAAGTTGAGGAGCGGACAAGGAAGGAACGATCAAATGTTTTAGTTCTATGGGTAGGAAAGTAAAGGTCGGAATGGCGAGATCTTGTTTCAAGTGAATGGACTGAAGATTTAAATTGGAGGAGACTGTAAATGTATGGAGGGTGTTGGGAGTTAATGATTTGGTAAAGGTATGCTCCTAGGAAATATTGTCTGCGGATTGGGGGAAGGAGCCACTTCAACTCGCCGTAAAAATGGGTTACATGAGACCTCTTCGGAGTACTGAGGACAAATCTTAATGATATGTTCATAATTCGTTTTAGTCTGCCCTCAAGCCCCGTCGGGAGGCCACCATATCACTAAGCAGCAATAGTCAAAGTGGGGAAAATAAGTGCGGATATAAGGAGGTTACGGATGGATAGTGGAAGAAGATGGCGGGAACGATGGAAATATTTGAGGGTACTTATTGTTCTTCGGGAAATTTGGGCAATATGGGGTTTCCAGGAAAGGGTTTGGTCAATAGTAATACATTATTTACCTGGTCAATAGACCAGGTTTATACATTTATTTTCTTTCACAATTTGTTACATTGTTTTTCTACGTTTCAGGATTGTTTAACCATTATCAAGACTTTTTTTAAAACTCATTTAAACACAACATTCACAGCTTACTGCTATTCGTCCACTTAGATGTTCATTGGCTGACTATGAACATGTAAGTGGACGGATAGCAGTAAGCTCTAAATGTAAAATAATGAATGTTGTGTTTAAAAGTGTTTTTAAAAAAGTCTTGATAATGGGGAAACAACCCCGAAATTTAGAAAAACTATGTAACAAATTGTGAAAGAAAATAAATGTATAATAAAAGGAAGTTAAGGAGTGCATATTTGAGTGTGAAATATTAGGTAAAACTTCCTAACAAATTATAAAAGAAAAGATATTAATTTTTATTTATATTTAAATTATATTACTATTATTGCTTATAATTAGTACTATTTTGCTATGATTGTATTATTAAGCCAGGCTCTGTTGGTAAAGGAATTCTCCCCTTATCCCAAAACGGATATATAAATCTATCTATCTATCTATCTATCATATTAAAATTCCAATTAAGAACGGAGAGCAGGTATCGTTGGTAAAATACCTTCACCATAATTGAAATATTGATCGAATTTCAGCGCAGGCTCGCAACATATTTTACAGAAGTATGAATTTGCGGAACGATTCCTTGAATTTGGCCGTTTTAGCTGAAAATATCAATCAGTTTTGAAAACAGAATGCTAATTAAAATCAATGAACTAGCTTTTAATTAATTGCCATATTAGGAAACTCAATTATTATTAACTGTAATTAGAGCAGTGTTTTAATGAATTATTAAGAAGAAAAAAATGAGTTACTATATTGCAGGTTACGATTAAAATAATCTAAATTTCCATGAGAGCAGCTTTTTTTCTGGGTAATTTTCATGATTATGTAGAGAATGTAAAGTCAAGTGTTGTAATTATCGTAGGTAGGAATAATCGGGAGTCGTTTTTTTTTTTTTATATTTTAATTTTGCCGACACTTCGGCTCAAACTTGTGAGCCATAATCAAGGCTAATTTTACATATTTTGTTTTGTTAATCCTTTGTATAATTTTTAAAAAATATTAAAAAGACAAGATGTAGTATTTATAAATAAACGGAAAAACCGTTAAGAGTTTTTACATCAACCCCATCCATCCCTCCTATTGATGTTTTCGGTTTTCCTCAGTTTATGCTTTACATGGCTCAGTAATGTTACGTTTATATATATATATATATATATATATATATATATATATATATATATATATATATATATATATATATATATATATTTTTTTTTTTTTTTTTTTTTTTTACCACTATATTAAAGCCTAAAGTTTTGTTTTCATACTTATCATCATCATATTGTTTATCAAATCATTATTTGTATCAATAATATTTATGTTTTCAGTCTTGATAATGGGGAAAGAACCTTGAAACGTAGAAAAGCTATGTAACAAATTGTGAAGGAAAATAAATGTATAATAAAAGGAAGTTAAGGAATGCATATTTGAGTGTAAAATATTAATTAAAACTTCCTAAAAAATTATAAAATAAAATAATATTTATGTATATCGGTATATTTTTTATTTTATTTTAAATTGTATCATTGTCACTAAATTCATAATTTTTCATTACCATATTGATACATCTCTCTTTTGTTCTGATGTTAGCAGCAAAGATGATGGCTCACAAGTTTGAGCCGAAAAGTCGGAAAAAATAATTTTTTTTTTTTTTTTTTTTTTTTTTTTTTTTTTTTTTTTTTTTTTTTTTTTTTTTTTTTTATTCGTATATATTACAATTTGTCATAATAGACAATAATAATAGTGCTACAGGATCTCATTCATACAATATTTACAATATAAACAAAAGGAAAGTCAAATTACATAAAATAAAATCAAAATAAATAAACGTATACAATAACAAAATTAATAGACAAAATAAATACAAATAAATGAAGTTAACAAATAAATAAACAAAACATGTCTCATTCATACCTATGTACAATATTTACAATCAGCTCGGGAACCCTGGACGGGGCTTGTCCCCCCACTTGTGGAAGGACAAGCAGAGCCCAAAGGATCCCAGCGCCTCCCTCTCAGCCGCATCACTGGTAAGAGCCAGCGGAAGCTAAGTGAGGGCGCCACAGCCACAATCACACCGCACATGAGAGGAGAATCTGACCAGTGTCAGAACTCCAGAATAGATGTTTACAATATGTCTCGGGGCCACTGCCGTTTCAACCTTCTAGGAGGGTTGTATGGATGAGTGGAGCTGGATAGGGATTGTGCTAGAGGATTAGGATGATGAATGAGGTTCTGGTGGAATTCGGAAAATTTAGATGGAATCAGGTCTGAAATAAATGGAACATTAAGGTCGTGGTGCAAGGTATAGTTGGATACATAATAAGGAGCATTTACTATTATTCGCAGGACTTTGGATTGAAAGGATTGAATGCGTTTGATGTTAGAACGTTTAGCTGTCCCCCACAGTTCAAGTCCGTAGGTCCAGATTGGTTTCAGTATTGTCTTGTAAAGTAATAATTTGTTGTCAACTGTAAGCTTAGATTTTCTGTTTAGTAGTCTGTATAACTGTCCGAATCGTCTGTTGAATTCTTTTCGTTTAAGTCTTGTATGTGGGTTCCACGTCAATCTTTTGTCTAGTAGTAAGCCAAGATACCGGACTGTGTCTGAGGAAGGAAGCGGTATGGAATTGAAATGAACCATTGGACAGGATTTGCGTCGAAGGGTGAAGGTGACGTGGGTGCATTTGCTTTCATTAACCTTAATACGCCAAGGATTACACCAGTCCTCGATAAGACAAAGGTGTCTTTGCAGGATTAAGGATGCTGTTTCAGGATCGGAATTGGATGATAGGATGGCGGTGTCATCTGCAAATGTTGCCAGAAAGGTGTCAGGATGATTAGGAATATCAGCAGTGTAAAGGATGTAGAGGACGGGTCCCAAGACGCTGCCTTGAGGAACACCGACCTCAATGGGATAAAAATTAGAAAATTCTACACCACAGCGAACTCGGAAGGAGCGGTTTGAGAGATAGGATCGTAGAATGAGGTATAGAGACTGGGGTAAATGCGTTTTAAGCTTGAAGAATAATCCGGTGTGCCATACCCGGTCAAAAGCTTGCGCTATGTCCAGAAACGCACCAGAACAATACTCTTTGCATTCAAGGGCTGAGGAAATATGGTATACAACTCGGAGTCCTTGTTGAACAGTGGAATGATGAGCACGGAAACCAAACTGATGGGAAGGAAGATTTTGTGATTCTAATATAGGCAGGATTCGTTTTAGAAGGAGTTTTTCAAAGACTTTTGAGAGGATGGGGAGTAGGCTAATAGGTCCGTAAGATGAAGTGTTGCTGGAAGGTTTACCTGGTTTTAGGAAGAGAATGATTGTGGAATGTTTCCACAAGAGCGGAAAATAGGTGGTGCGTAGGATGCAGTTGTAGATATAGGTTAGGAATATAATAGCTTTCTGCGGACGTTGACGGAGGATCTGGGGGGTAAGGAGATCATGTCCAGGAGATTTACGGAGGGCCAGTTTCTGGATAAGATATTTAACCTCAGAGGGATTAATAGCTTTAGGAGGTAGGGAAAGAGGTATTGGTGACAAAAGGAAGTCTTGTACTGCTGCGGTATGATTGGTTTGGGATTCCGGGTGAGGAGTGAATACTTTGGAGAGGTGTGTGGCGAATTCCTCGGCTTTATCTTCATCAGACGCAGCCCAGGAGTCATCACCACGCCGGAGAGGATGGGAAACTTGATGGGATTTTAAAATCTTCTTCGTGACATTCCACAGGGAATTGTCACTAGCTGACAGAGAGGAGAGGTAGGAATTAAAGGACTGGGAACGGAAGGTCGCCAACTCCTGCTTCAATTGTCTACAATAGAAGTTATAGGAGCGGCGATCTGTTGGGTGTCGGGTGCGCTGCCATAATGATCTGGCACGGCGTTTTGCATGGATTAGGTCTGTAAGGTGTTGAGGCAAATGGTTTTGGTGAGGAGTTATATTGGAGTGCTTAGGAGAGGAGGCAGTCCAGACAGCTTGCTGAATGGCGGTGGTGAAGGAGTAGACGGAATCGTCAAGGTCTTCTGGGGTTTTGAGGGTCGCTCTGAGGTTAATATTATCGGTCAGGATTTGGCGAAATAGGTTCCAGTTGACAGGGCCTCGGATAAATGACGGTGGGATAGGTTTTGGAATTGGAGTGAGAGATAGTTTTAGGATCAGTGGACTATGGTCTGAGGATAGTTCATCAAGTCGAGTTACAGATAAGTTGAGGGAGCCTAATCCGCTGTGAATGAAGAAGTCAAGGATGTCAGGATTACGGTTGGGATCGGTTGGCCAGTAGGTAGGGGAATCAGGAGGTAGGAGATGACGGGAGTTGAGTGCAGACAGCAAACTTCGTCCACGAGAATAATAAAATATTAAAAAAAAAAACGACTGAGGTAGATTGGTTTTTGTTGGTCCATTGTGGGACCAATAAAAATAATGACCTACTCGCCCAGGTGTGTTTCTGTCCGTTTTATTAAACTATTCAACTTAGAGGAACTAAGGTCATTATTATTATTTTTTTTTTTTTTAACTAATTGCTTACTAAATTTAAATTTCTACAAAGCGCGCCTTGGAATCTTCAAACAAGACATAAACGACAGGAAACAGCTCGATACTGATAACTACAACACTTAATTGTAAAACGTTCAAAAATTCCACTCTGTTACAAAAATCACATTTACATTACTACAATAAGGATCCATGGAATCGAGGTTGGGGCTGTACTAAACCATCTAATTCCTCCCTCATCTAATTCCCCTTACTATCCAAAATCCTCCAGAATGTCCCTTATTTTGTCACGAATTAACTCGTCCAGAATGACCTAAACATCCCATTTGTCCCTGACCTGGTCCGAAATAGATATACCTCTTTTCATTTTAAACTCCCTGGCCACACAAACCCACTTGTCCATAACCTGTCTTCCTCAGATATTCCTGACTGGCAACTCACCAGTCACCTGCTTCGCTCAGGTGCTATTTGAATGAGGTGTCGCTTATGTTTAACAATGCACTGTTTGACCGATTTAGTGTTTATCACAGAAACCAAAATTTGTGAGATGACTTTATACATAGATAGAGAAGAGAAAATGAGACTTAAGAGCAGGGATATTCAATACTAACTTTTTATAGATAATATTAAATTTTAAAATATCAAGTGGGTAAAATAATATAACAAAAAATATGTCTTCTAACACCGGTGAGGTTATGCTGTGTATTTTACAAAAAAACAAATAAAAAACGGTTCCAATTTTATTAGGTTAATTTTTATTTTATTATTCAAATGAGATTTTTAAACTACATATAAAAAGTTGTTTTTTTAATATGTTTATTTATTGATATTTGCCACTGTATTGATTTGATCTGAGCCGGAAGAAATTTTTGACCAACCACAGATCAAACCACGGTGTGTGCAATGTGCACTTGCATCGCACTGGGGTCCTCACTCCTTTAAGTGTGATATATACGATAAGAATGGGACTCTGAAGCACATAATTCTGGAGTGCTCAGTTTACGAGTACAAGAACAAAAGAAAAATATGGACTTTTTAAATAACTACAGTAAATTAAATAGGTATGGGTATTTATTGACATCAAGAAAATCTGATGAAATCTTAAGGGTGACACAGTTCCTAAACGCAATAGAGAAATATATATATATATATTTCTAATATAAAATATATTTCTATATATATAAAGATATATATTTTTCATTAATTTCTTTGTTATTTCTTATGTATGGTATCTTTCTCATTGTAAATAATTGTAATTTTTTGTAAATAATAATTAATCATGCTTCTTGTCTGTTGGCCAGACATATTACATATTTCTATTGTACATAACTGTTATTCTTAGGGGACCTAGTCCCAGAATAAATTTTTTTTTTCTATTCTATTCTATTCTATTCTATTCTATTCTATATATATATATATATATATATATATATATATATATATATATATATATATATATATATATATAGGAAGAAATTAAAAATTCTGATTTATACTTAGTAAATATTTAGTAATGATGTGCTGGTTCTGGTCGTATGGAGAGCTCCAATGCCAAGAAGAAGAAAAAAAAAAAACTGTATTGGTTAATACATCTAGTGAATTAGCTGTTAGATGAAATACATGAAGAGAAGAATTTGCAGCACTCCAGTAGGTAAACTAAACTAGAAAGTCTCGAGGCCATCTTCTCTTCAGACGTCTCGGAGGATTGTCAGGATTGGAAGAGGAAGCAAGGATTGAAACTATTGGGTTAGAGAGGGAGTGGAGTTTGTCGTGGAAGGAATGATACTTGGTTCGTGCCTGATCAGCAACATATGGAAGGTCTTTATGGATGAGCTTATGCGGGACGAAGTAAGGAGCGTTAAGGATTTTGAATTGTAAGTATTGGATACCGGGAGAATTTGGTGGTTTAGTAGAGCCCCAAAGCTCAACTCCGTAAGTTCAGACATGCCTAATTATGGTTATGTAGATGGGCCTTTTGTTTGGAAGGTTAGCGTCCAGTAAGTGTTAAAGTAACCGAAAGCGACGAGCAGTATCTTGGCGTTTCAGTCTAGTGTGCGGATTCCATGTTAGACGTTTGTCAAGTAGGAGTCCTAGGTAGCGGATCTGAACTGGGACATATACAAAGTTAAATTTAGATCCAATGAAATTTCCATTTAGTTTAAAGTGAAACATCTGTTTTCATGAAATAATCTTTAAAGTATTAATAATAAATAACAATATCAGTTTATGGATTTATAACAAATTTCCATTTATTTCAACAAATTACTTACGATTGGGTATGTGATATTGTTTCAACAATGTTAATAGCCAACTTTATGGAAGGATATAACTTGTACGATAGTGTACGGTGGCAATACTGAATCTCATAACTTCCTCATAAGTGTATCATACTATAATTACATTTTAGTTTAAGCTTGTATGCCTGAAATGTTACAGCAACTGTTTTACTGAAATCGATGCACCAGTAGAGACACTTCATACCTTGGATTTTGCACGTTTTTACGATTTTCTCAAAAACAGCTCAAACAATTTTGTTTAAACTCGCTATATTGATGTAAAATTCAATGGACTTTAATACCTTCAATCTGATCGAAAGAGTCAGACAAGGCTCAAATTCTGAATTTTTCAATTTTTTTCTTCTAATGTACCTTTAATTTTATAGATTCAAAAAAAATTAATCATATCATCTTATTAGGATTGACATAAAAAAAACTAAAAAAAAAAACTGTACAGCTACAACCGATGAAGGGTCTTGGGCTCTGAACATATAGAGATTCGTGCTGTTTCTAGGCCAACGGCCGTGCAATGAGGTGACTAGGCCGAGATCACGCTCAGCCGCCAGGTTTTTCCTCATTTGGGTATCCACTTTATCGAGCCTGGGTCTGCCCCAGGGGGTCTCCATGCACTAGGGTCGCCCCCCGACTGATATAGAAGAATAAATAATATTCCGCCACAACTGGGATTCGTACCCAGGACGTGGAGCACAGTAGACTAGTGCTCTATCCACTAGACCACGCCGCTCCCTTAGGATTGATATGAAGCGGCTAAAAATAAAAGTTGAGCGAATTTTATTATCAACTATAGGATGAAGAGCAAAAATATTTATTTTACATTCTTGTTTTTTCGATAATAAGAACAGTAATATGGACGTATAATTTACCATTGGAAAGCTAAATATTTTAATATTTTATCTAAATAAATGATATAAATAAATAAGTGATAAATAGGGCATAAACTTATAACTGATTATTGTACGTAACAGTTTAATATTGTTATGTTGTTTATTCTAAATCATATTTCCGACTTATAGAAACGTTCGTCTTCGTTGTTGGCTAAAAATTACAATGTTTCGGGACAATCTAAAAATATTCTAATCCCCGTATAGCGCTGATAATGACGATTCCGAGACGCAAGACAAGTTGCAAGACATAAATAAAAAGAGTGGGACGCGAAGGAAGATATAGCCTGAGAGAAATCCCTTTCTGATTGGACCCCTCACCACCCCCAAGGGCCCAATAAAGCCAGCCTGAAAAATCCCATTTAATATAGTGCTGCCGCTAATGCTTTGGGGATTCAGTGTGGGGGTGGGGATAAATAAGCTTTGAATGGTCATTACACCCCTCTGTTCAGGTAAGACCAAATAATGGCTCCCTCTCTCCTTGTGTTTTAGCCGGCAGATATTGCCTCGTCACCGGATCCCTGGGACCCGTTAAATCTTCCACTAGATTACACAGTTCTAACACATGACACGGCGCTGGCCACTTGGCTTTATTCCATCGGGTCAAGGCTTGACGTTAAATGACTTCTTCAACAATAAAAAATCTAGTGCACAACTTTATTACTTTCGCTTACCTATATATTTCACAAATAGTAAGGAAAAAGTATTAAGATCTTGAAAATTTTCAAATGAATTTCCTTGAGTCCAAATAACCAAGTCACTCAAAAAAATCTATTTGTTCGTGGTCACCAGAATCAGAACCAGAAGAGTAACTGTAAACCATACAGTTTGCACCTTATTAAGATTTTCTCAAAAATGACTTTAACTCGCTAAATCGATGTAAAATTTAATGGACTTTAATATGGTAGGCTTTAATATTTAAGTAAACTTAAAGTTAAAAAAAGTTTGAAGTTAATTTAAATAAAATGTATATTCTTATGACAACACAGAGAGACCTTTTTATGTTGTTGTGTTAACTTTAACTTTTTATGTTTATTTGGACTCAAGGGGCCCTAAAACGTGTTTTTTAGTTGAAAACTGGAATTAGAAAACGTTCGCTATCGCAATACTTTTCCTAAAATATATTTCATATATGGGTAAGTGAAAGTAATAAAGCAGAAAGTTACGTTTATTTATTTAATTTTCATTTTATTCTGTACGTTCAACGCCAAATATTATTTTAAATGAATAACTTTTTAATGATGTAAGGTTTTTTTTTTTTTTTTTTAATATTTATTTATTGGAATATACAACTGTATAACAAGTAAATTTGAATGAAATATAAAAAGGCATGAAACACAAGTAGAGAAGCTTCCCAATGGAAGCACTCTAAAAATATTTTAAACTAGAAGATCCCGGGGCCATCTCCTTTTCAGACGCCTCGGAGGATTGTCAGGAATTGAAGAGGAAGAAAGGATTGAAACGAAAGGATTAGGGTGGGATTGGAGTTTGTCATGGAAGGATTGATACCTCGTACGGGCCAAATCAGCAAATATGGGACATTAAGGTCTTTATGGATGAGTTTGTTGGTGACAAAGTAAGGAGCATTGAGGATTTTGGACAGTAGGGATTGGATACGAGAAGAATTCGATGGTTAGTAGAGCCCCAGAGCTCAACTCCGTAAGTCCATATCGGTATTATGGTAGTCATGTAGATGAGTCTTTTGTCTTTAAGTCGTTTGTAGTTAAGTGGAAGATTAGAACGTTTGTCTAGTAAGTGTTGAAGTAATCGAAAACGTCGTGCAGCTCCTTGTCGTTTCAGTCTTGTATGAGGGTTCCATGTAAGGCGTTTGTCAAGGTGCAGTCCTAGACATAGGATCTGTTTAACCGGGCAAGAGGAGTATTATTGAAAGAGACAGTAGGGCAGGATGTCATAGGTTTACGATGAAGGGTAAAGGTGATTTGGTTGGATTTGTTGGAATTTATTTTAATTCACCAGTTCTGACACCATACTTCAACGTCTCTGAGGTGGGATTGGAGAGATTGAGAGGCACTAGTTGGATCATTATTGACTGATAACACACAAGTGTCATTAGCATAGGTAGAAAGGAAGGTGTTAGGATGGTTTGGGATATCAGCTGTATAAACTGTGTAAAGGTTGGGTCCTATAATGATGTAAGGTTAAATTATATATTATTTTATAAAAATTAAGAAGAATTATAATTCCCTGTTCTATCAAAACTTCATATTTTTACTTTCACTTACCTATAAATAAAATATACAATAAGGGTAAGTAATGCGATCGTGAAAATTTTCGAACTCCAGTTTTCAAAAGAAATATTTGTTTAGGGGACCCTATATGTATATGTGTGTTAAGTCTAGCACAATAATGAAAAGTCGTACGAAACTGAAATATCAAATTTAAGACAACTTTAAGCCCGAGTTGTTACAACAACCTTCTCACGAAAATCAGCGAAACAGAAGAGCAACTTTATACCATGCATTTTGCACCTTTTTGAGATTTTCTCAAAAATGGCTTTAACGTTTATAATTGAAATCGCTAAATCGATGTAAAATTTAATGGACTTTAATATCATAGGTTTCATTCTGACATAGCTTAAATACCAATGTTTTAAATTTTCTTTTTCTAAAGTAACACTAATTTTGTTGATTCGAAAAAACTAAAAATATCATCTTACTAGCATCCATAAAAAACGGCTAAATATACAAGTTAAACGAATTGGATAACTAACTAAAGGAGAAAAGAGCAAACTTTTTTTTTTTTTCATCACTACATATGTAAATCAGTCATTCATAATTTATTATAAATAATGATTTATTAAACAATCTATTTTATTTTCATATACAACAACCAGTTAGTCTGTTAAGATAAAAAGATGCGAATTATGAAACTAAAGTTTCATATTTTAAAAACGTACAGTCGTGGCAACAGAAATTGTATCACTCAATAAAACAATTTTCTCCGATTATATTCAAAATTAAAGAAAAACACATAGAATTCAATGAAAAAAAATATAGAAATGTAAATTTTATAGTTAAGTGAATTATAATATTGATTTTCAATACTGTGACCACTATTGTTTTGTGTCACCGTTATTTCCCGGAAAGATTCTTACACTCCACTTAAATTCACAATGTTAATTTTTTCTGATAGAATAGAATATACTTTTATTGCAATCGGGGATGTCCCCATACAATAGGAGTTTGTACATAAATTATATTTTTATAAACAATATTCTACTTTTTGGTGTAACAAACCAGAGAAAATATAAAATAATAAATATATGTAAATTGTCATATAAGAGTACAATAAAAAATAAATTTAGCCACAATAAAAAAAAAAAAATAAATAAAATAAAATAAACAACAATAATTAGCAAAAAATATATATCCATTTCTTATGACTTCAAGAACAGAACAAAATCAGAATAAATAAATTGAGATACATTTTTTAAGTTAGTGATCTATCACAAAACCTCTTAAATTTAGACTTGCTCTGGTGTAAAAGTAAAGTTTTTTAGTATTTTCAGAGGTTATATTTTTGAGATATAGTCTGAAGTTTGAAGGTGTTAACTGGGCTATGGCTGGTATGATGGTTGAGCGGTAGGAGGAGTAGGCTGGGCATGATGTGAAGAAATGGTGAATATTGTCAGCTTCTTTCTTATTGCAGATGGTGCAGTTTTCTATTGGATTGAATCTGTGCGTTATGTTTTTCATTGTGATTTGCTGGAATTTATTGTTAGCAGTCCGGATTTGAGCCATAAGTTTTTTATGCGTAAAGGGCAGGTTGGTTGTGAGGTACATTTGAGTTATTTGGGTTCCATCAAACATTTCTATATAATTCGGACAGTAATTCGACATTTCCATTTTGGTTAAGTCAGACATTTTTAAGAAATTTTTATGTTTTTTAATTAAATTTTGAATTATATTTTTCCTCTCTTTTGTATCCTTACAATTTGTAATGGTGTCTTTTTCTTTACATGTGCTGATTAGTTGTTTCAGTTGTAGTAAAAAATTCTTTTTTGTATTATTCGGAAATTTCTCAGCTAATTTATTAAGTTTGGTAAGACATATTTTTGGATACCTAGAGTCTTCCATGTTTAATATTTTATCGGTCCATTTCAGCGCTTTTCGGAGCACGATAGTTGAGACAGGAAGGACTCCACATTCAAGTCGGACAATGAATTTTTTCTGATAGAAAAACGCTTAAAATTCGACATAATTACTTACTTGGTAGTAGTTAACCATTGAGTTATTTCACATGAAATGTCCGTTTTTATAGTTTCTGAAATACATAAAGGATTTTGCAGGTCTCTGTTGTTTTTTTCCGAATGTTTACATATTTAAAGTAAACAGTTACTAATCCTCTACCTTTGTATGATAAACATTAGCTCCCCAATCAATTACCCACTTTTTTGTATACCACCAAATATGAACATGGAAACGCGCGATTTTCGAGTAATATTTTTGTACGAGTTTAAACTCGGCCATTCAGCAGCTGAGGCCGCTAGAAATATTTGCAAGGCGTTTGGGGAAGGGAGTGTTAATGAACGGACCATTCACCGTTGGTTTGCTAAGTTTTCAGCTTGGGATACCGACCGAGGAGGACCTTCGTCCGTAATAGACAACGATGTCCTCAAACATACAGTAGAAGGAAACCCCTACCAAACAGTTAAAGGACTCTCAGCACAACTAAATGCAAGTGCATCTACCGTTTCCAGACATTTAAAGTGTATTGGGAAAGTAAAAAAGCTCGATACATGGGTACCTCATGATCTCACTGAGCGGCAGCAATTGAAACGCCTTGAGACCTGCGTTTCTTTGCTTGTAAAAACTAGGCTACGACGTTCAGGAATTTAGACAACTTCGTCAAAGGAAAACTTTTTTGAAAATGATGATCAAGTAAAAAGTACGTTTTCAGATTTTGTTTCACTTTAAAGCTCAGAGTTTATCAGTTTGGGGATAAAAAATTTGGTGTCACGTTGGGAAAATGTGTATAAAAAGAAGGTAAATACTTCGAATAAAATTATCTTGTTTTCATATCGTATTTTTAATAAAAATCCTTTACCTTGAAAACGGACATTTCATGTGACACAACCCAATACTAACCAAGAACTTAGAAACGTTATTTGTTTTTATTTTACTAAGTATAAATAAGTAGTCTAAAACTTTTTTTCTCTCGATTGGATCAATTTTAACACTATAAAATTTAGGTGATGCGATTTCTATGACCAACACAGTGTATGCGCATGATTTCTTTTACTTGCACCTTTTAACAAAATGATTTCTCCAAAACTGCTATACCTATTTTGATTTTGATATGGGTATAAAATTTAATGGGCTTTATTATGATTAATATCATTTAGGTTTCGTTCTGATAGAAAATAGTCTGACAGAGCTTAAGTTCCGAATGTTTTAATTTTGTTATTACCTTCGATTTAGTAGACTTCAAAAATTTACTATATCACCTTGTTATAGTTGATTAAAAAAGGCTAAATATGCAATTTGAACAAATTTCATCACGAAATAAAGGAGAAAAAGCGAAAATATTGTTTAGGTAATTTTTATTTTCTGGACATAAGAATAGTAATATAGATATAGTAATACGATTGAAAAGCTAAAGATTTGAGAAAAAATGTTATATACAACGTAGTGGAAGGTAATGTAAAGTAACGATTAGTACATAAATATAAGTGATTATTGTACATAATAATTTTATATTGCAATATGTTTCCAACACAGCTGAATATAACTCCTTCAACATGTTTCAACTATAACTTTATTTAATAGCTGTTAAATTAATTTCAACAACCGAGACAAGTAAAAGTCAAGTGTTGCCCGTACCATATTTTTATATTTTGTAATTATTTGAAGGCGATTATATAAAAAAATCGATCCATTTGAATACGATTACGTTTAAAATAGTAAATAAAATGCACCAGTTAAAATAACTCAAACCATTGAGACGTTGATTTCCATTAGGTAATAAAAGACATTTTTAACGAAATTAATATTATGACATATTTTTACTCTCGTCATTGAGTATTATTTAAATCTTCAATTTGATTTTATCTGAAACTCAATTCCTCTAAAAACGCGATTTAGAAATGCAGATATTTTCTAAAGGTACTCATTACACATTTAGTTTCTTTCCAAATCATAATAAAACAATTCATGTCATCACTTTAGTAAAAGTGCAATTAATATAGTAAAAAAAAAAACAATGCTAAAATAATCAAATAAGTTGGTTTAATAACATAGTAATGAGAGATGTTTTCGCTTCCTGTAAAATTTCGTAGAATGGATATAGTACCTTTTGGGAATCAACGTCTCAATTCGTGTCTCATATTTTACTTTACTTTAAATTTAAATTAACAATGACGGTATTTCCGTAAGTTTTTAAGCTGTCCAATTTCTTTATATCTAAGTTTAAAATAAATTCAGAAACACTGGTAATATCGTCTAATGATGCCCAACTGTATCAAATGCTTTGTTGCAACACATCAGGGACAACGAGGGATCACTTGTAGCTGGGTGGCTAGCGTAACAGCCTCCCATGCTAAAGGTCACGGGTTCAAACCCGCAGGTGGTCCTAGGATTTTTTAATGGGAGTAAAAAATCCTTGGTTACGCCGTCCTTCGGAGGGGACGTTAAAAGGTGGTCCCGAGCCTGTGCGATGTCAGGTACTCGTTAAAGATCCCTATCCTAATAAAACCGGGATAGGCAAAATTTAGGACTCCCACTGTAGCATCGTCCGATTAGCCATAGTTGCATAAAGTGACGTCAAATAAATAAATAAAAAAAAAAAATCAGGGACAACGAAAGATGGCAGTTTCGACAAAGTGTTACATATGTAGCAAGGGCAGTGTGTCAATTAAAAGTACTTAATAAAATTCATTTATTTATATTAACACGTGAACAAGGTTTTATACAATATTTATTAAATACTTATATTTCTAATGAATAAAACACATGTCATCGCGTTTTTACCTCACATCGTATTTATTTATTATTCTAATTTTGTCGAATTAACACTCATTTGATTCAATACAGCTCCTACTTGGTGTTGACAGCCATTGAAGATATTTTTTTACATTTATTAATTTTTTAAAATAGTTTTTCTAATAAATATGAAACGATTGTGTATTGCTAATTTTATATTTCGATTTCAATGCTACTTCAAATTTGTTGATATATTGATTGAGGACTTCTTTTTCTTTCTTGTTTTTTAAAATGAGACTACTTATTCCGAAATTTATTCAAATTATCGACTGTGTTTAATACAAATTAATCGACTAAGAAGTATGAAGGTTACCTTTTAAATTATTAATGATAGTTTCAGTTCTTATAGCACTATCGCGATAGTATCAGGATAGGAGTAAGATTTGATTATTTTTATTAAAGGCTTACAACAACACTAAATATTACTTGAAAACCTTATTGTACAATTAAAGATTATGTTAATAAAATATTTTTTTTAATAAATACATCATACAACTTTTCACGTATACATCATGAAAAAATGATGTTTCAAATTAAAAATAAAAACTTATGATGCTAACAACACACGACTTTCACTTTTATCCGCTTTTCAAAATTAAATTTAAGAACTTTTTAATTAATTCGAAAAAAGTTAAAGAATTAGACTGAGTTTCGTTCGAAACATTTATTTTTGATTACATAATTTTAAAATAGAAATTTTTTAAAACTATTATTCCATAATTTGATCCTCTTTTCATAATTGTCTATTACTTTTTAGGACATTTTATGATAGATAACATTTTTCTAAACTATTCAATTTTCAACTGGATATTATATATCTATATTTATATTGTTGTTTGCGGAAGTATATTTGTATATACTTGAAAAAATATATCAGCAATTTTACCTTCAGGTGATTACTGTATTCTTCCATGTTTCATACCGTTATAACTATTAACCATTTTTTTTATCAATACAACCGATAAATAAATTACTTAAAATAAAGAAACCTAAATGTAATTTAGAGGAATAATTTTTAAAATTCGAGATTTATTCCCCGTCAGCATATTCTTGTAAGGAAATAATCTATATCTTAATAATTCTTATTCCTATTTAATATTACATTAGCTTACGGAGTTCAATTAAAATCATTCCAGCTGTTTTCGATAAAGTTGCATAAATTTACAAAATGCATGATATAAAGAGGAACTCGTTGGCGTTTTTAATGAAAAAGTTGCAGGAACATCCCAGCCATATACTTGTCTGAAATATGAAAAGTTTCGCACGACTTATCAAATAACTTTTGGATATTTTTTAGACTAAAACGAGTATTTCTGCTGCAAATTAGAATTCCAAGATTGTCACGATCATAATATTTATTATAATGATTCCCTTATTGTTTGTTAGTTTATTCAATTAATGTAAATTTATGCTAAAGAGGAAATAATAAATTTAGTCTATCCAGGTTTAATTAGGATAGGGATCTTTAAATAGTATCTGACATCGCACAGGCTCGGGGCCATCATTTTACGTCTCATTCGGTGTTTGATAAATATATAAATACGAAAAATTAACAAAACAATAAAGATTAGAAAGCTGTGAGTAGTGTGTTGAAGAGTGATAAAAAAAGGAAATAAAAAAGAGTATAATAAATTAACATGAGTTAAAAGTAAAATTAGAGTGATTACAAATTTATATAGTTAAGACAAGTATATGAAGGTAAAGAAAAGATACTTTTTTTACATTTATACTTTACTTAGTTATCTTTACTCTACATTCATATACTTTTCTTAACTATATTAATTTCTAATATCACTAATTTTACTTTTAATTCATGTTGATTTGTTGCAATCTTTTTTATTTCCTTTTTTTTATCACTTTTCAACTCACTACTACTGATCTTCTCACTACCCACTACTTTCTAATCTTAATTGTTTTGTTAATTATTCATGTTCATATATTTATCAAACACCCACATTGTATCTTGTTATTTTCTTAGCTCTGATTATGACTCCCTCGTCGTGGGTCGCAACGTTAGATAACTAATTTTTTTTTTTTTTTTCATCCGAACCATTTTTTCCTTCATAAAAAGTAATTGTTTCCTTTATTCTCTGTCGTACGAAGGAATATTTAATCGAAATATATAAAACGTTATGGCAATAAACTGACATAAATTTATCGGCGCATTTATGATTTTTACCACCAGAAGCAGTCAAAAGCAGCAGCAGCATCCAACCCACGGGCATAAAGCAACCATGCCTGGATTATTGCGCATGCGCCTCTCCCCCCACCCACCCCTGCCTAAGCTTAATCAATAGAGTATTATCTACTTCTCCTACGAATTTACTTAAAGCATCAACTACCCTGTCAAATGAAAAGAAACCGATGATCCCCTTTTCCTGAACAATTACATTCACTTGAATACTTTCCGGGGGTTGGCAACCCTGGGCGGAAAAAGGGTTTTAATTCAAAATTAATTTCATTGTTATGCAAAACATCAGGAAGAGTTTAAAGTTCTCATATTAAAGATAATTAAGTTCATTTAATTAGTAGCATATAAAATACCACAATATTTATTTTCTTCGTCACTTTTAGGAATTTAAATTCACGGAGTTATTATTTTTGAGAACGAATTCTTTTCAAACCTCAAAATACAGTTTTTTACTTAGAATTTATATAGACCATAACACACGTGTACAATGCATCAATATTATTACTGTTTTCAATAGGCTTTATCAATTTATTATTAGTAAAATTTTGACTAAAAAAAAAAATAAATTGATGCGCGCAACTCACGACTTTCACTTAACAATAGAGCTAAAATGAATTTAAGAATATTTAAATACAGTTATAGATGAAAAAAGGTTAAAGAATCAATTACATTTAGTTTGGATAGAAACGTGTGTTTTATTAAAAAGTCTATTATATTATTATCCTTGACAATCAGTTAGTTTTATCTACTTTCACTCTCCATTAACTTTAAGAACTTCGTATTAAGTATAATATTTTTTTCTAAAATCTCTAGCTTTCCAACAGTATGTTATACATCTATATTACTGTTCTTATGTTCAAAAACACATAATTTGCAACAACAAAAAATATTTTTGCTATTTCTTCCTTTAGTTGGTTATCAAATTCGTTCATCTTATATATTTAGCTGTTTTATAGCAATGATAATTAGATGATATGGTTACTTTTATCGAACCTACAAAATTAAAGGTACTTTAGAGGAAGAAAATTTAAAATGTCGGCATTTAAGTCCTGTCATACTATTTCAATCAGAATGAAACCTACATCAATTTAAAGCCTATTAAATTTTACATCGATATAGGGGGTTTAATCAACATGTTTAGAGCCGTTTTTGAAAAAAACTGTAAAAAGGTCCAAAATGCATTATATAAAGTAGCTCTTCTGGTTAGCTGATTTTGATGAAAAAGTTGCTGTAACATCTCGGGCGTATAGTTAATTGAAAAGTCCATTATATTATCATCCTCAACAATCAGTAAGTGTTATCTACTTTTCATCACTCTCCATAAACATTTAGAACTTCGTATTTAATGTAATATTTTTTCTAATTTTTTTAGATTTCCAGCACTATAAAATTGTTCTTTTGTTCAAAAACATAAAGTGCATAAAACAAAAAAGGGTTTGCTTTTTATTCCTTCAGTTGGGTATAAAATGCTACCACATTGTCTATTTACCAATTTTTCATCAATATTAACAAGAAATGTTCAATTATTTAGAATGTACCAAACTAAAGCTACTTTAGAAAAAAATTATGAAAATTTGGCATTTAATCTCTTTCAGTCTATTTCCATCAGAATTAAACCTATATATTATTATAGCTCTCTTTACATCGATATGGCGAGCTTAATCAAAATCGTCGAAGCCGTTTCTGAGAAAATCTTAAAAAGGGGCAAAATGAAAGGTATAAACTTGCTCTTCTGATTCACGGATATTGATGAAAAAGTTGTAGTAACCTCTAGAGCGCATAGTTGTCTTAAATATGACATTTCATTTCTGTACAACTTTTCGTTTTCATGCTTTTCGCGCGACTAAGTGCTTTGTACTCAGGGAACGCAATAAATACGTATCTGCATTGAAAACTGAAATTCGAAAATTTTTTGAGACACTTCCCCTTACATTCATACATTCATACACTTCCCTATTTCATACATAGGTAAGCCAAAGTAATAAAAAATCTGGTGCGGGCAACACACGACTTTCACTTACCTCGATTTTTAAAATCAATGAAAGAATTTTCAAATACAGTTAGAGATAAAAATACGTGAAACTATTAAGGAATTAATCAAATTGAATTTATATAGAAACATGTGTTTTATTAAAAAATCTATTATATTATTATCTAAAATAATCAGTTAGTTTTATCTTCTTCTCATCACTCTCTATTAACTTCTAAAAGCTTTTGTATGAGATGATATTTTTTCTAAAATCTTTAGCTTTCCAACGGTATATCATACATGTATATTACTGCTCTTATGTTCAAAAACGAAAAATTTCATTAAAAATATATTTTTTCTGTTTTCTCCTTTAGTTGGATATCGAATTTATTCAATTTATATATTTACCTGTTTTTCATCAGCGTTAACAAGATAATCTAGTTATTATTATTGAATCTAAAAAATTAAAGGTACTTTAGGGGAAGAAAATTTAAAATATCGGCATTTAAGCCCTGTCAGACCATTTTTATCCAAATAAAACCTACATGATATTAAAGCCCATTAAATTTTACATCGATATAGCGAGTTTAATCAAAATCGTCTGAACCTTTTTTGAGAAAATCGAAAAAAGGTGCAAAATGCATGGTATAAAGTGCCTCTTCTGGTAAGCTCATTTTGATGAAAAAAGTTTTGTCACGTCTCGGTCGTATAGTTGTCTTAAATATGAAATTTCAGTTTCATAGGACTTACCGTTTCCGCCCGGGAGTTACCACACACACACACATACATAGACACACACACACACACAGACCTTTTTGCGGGACTTGGTTATTTGGACTCAGGGGACCCTAAAACGTGTATTTTCGTTGAAAACTGGAATTCGAAAATTTTCACGATCGCAATACTTTCCTTACTATATATAGCGAGCAACGAAAACATTAACTTGAGTGACTTCCGTAATTAATAGTTTCTGTTGTTTAACCACGATTAAAAATAAATATTTCCATAGAAACATAGTAAACTTTTGGATTGTATTTATCTATAAATGGAATACAAAATACGGAAAATCGTGAAAAAGTTTTTTGTGATCAAATTTTGGAATATTTTTTTTTCCGGGCTCAAAAAAATCTATGTGGTAAGCCTAACTCAATGGCGGAAAGTCTTACAATACTGACATTACATATTTAACATTAGTATACGTCTGAGAAGTTACAGTAAATTTTTCACCAAAATCGGCTAATCGAAACTGCAAATTTACAAAAGATTTTATTAATTTTTATCATTCTCTTTATAACACATACCCATATCAATATACCTACCAGGTTAGAAATCCGCGAATCATTAGAGAAAAAATCGATTAATTTACTTTTAAGTACAAAAAATCGAATTGAAATATCATAAAATAACAAGTTTACCAAAATTAACGCATATTATAATTTAAAAATGTGGATAGGAATGTGAATAGTTTCATTCATATCTCTAAATACAAATACGTATTCCTATTAACGGTTCAGTTCTGCGCAAGCGCTACTTTTATTAACCACATGCTATCTCGTCTCTCTAAAACTTCATTATCTCATTGTGATATAGTTAGTTATCAAGTGATAAACTTAGTGTAGTAAAATCACATCACCTCTATTTTCATTAGAAACTACAATCGGTGAGTAATCAATTGATTATTAAGTCGTATTGACCAGTTCAATAACAGTCTATGAGATAAGGCTTGGAGACACCTGGACATCTTGGACATCCTCCCCACTCCCACTTGGAGCCAGTGAGCCTTCAGTGGCCCAAGAGAGAGGGTATCTCTCGCCAGTCAATTTTCTCCGCGCATACGTAATTACTTACGACTACTGGACAGATTATTTTATTTATTTTATTATTATTATTATTATTTTTTTTTTTTTTCCTCCGCCTTTTCTTTCACAATAATATTTCATCGCTCGTAGTCAATATGAAATGAGATATTTTCATATGGTGATGTCGAGTAAAGCGACTAGCAATAAACGAAGTAGGAGCTTAGGGACTACTCCTACTAATTCTCCGCCAAAAAATAAATCTAGAAAATCACAACGGAAGGCTAATAACACCGTAACACCAGGCAGCTCAGTAGAAAACATGGAGCCCCGACCTGGCACCTCTTCACAGGCTATGACAGAAGAATCTCCTTTCTTCACCCCCAACCCATATCAGGCGTTATCTAACACCCCCGAAGACGGCATGGAGGCAGCACCAGCTCCCAGAGAGGCTAAACCGCCTCCAATATTTATCAAAAATATCAAAAATTTCAAACTCCTTTGTCAACAATTAAATAATATCGCGGGCTCTGGAACATACATTTGTGTCAGTCGTATAAATGACACAAAATTGATGCCAGACACCCCAGAGACTTACCGAAAAATAGTCAAATATCTGTGTGACACGAAAGCTGACTTTCATACATACCAGCTACAAGAAGATAAAGCTCTTAGGGTGGTGATAAGACACCTGCACCCCTCGACGCCTACAGATGCCATCAAAGAAGAACTGACATCTATGGGATTTGAAATCCGCCAAATTGTCAATGTTACCAAGGAAAATAGAGAACAGCCCGGACAAAGTAACAAAATACCATTACCTCTCTTTTTTGTTGATCTTGAAAGATCCCCCGGGGTTGAAAACATCTACTCCGTCAATCGCCTATACTACACAAGAGTTGTAGTAGAAAAGCCATATATTAAAAAAGACATAGTTCAGTGCCATAACTGCCAGGCATATGGACACACAAAACGGTACTGCCATCATATATCCCGGTGCGTCAGATGTGGTGGACAGCATAAGACTGAGGAATGCACCAAAACAAGACAAACTCCTGCAATTTGCGCACTCTGTCACCAAGGGCATCCAGCTAACTACAAGGGGTGCCAGACCTACAAGCTCTTAAAGTCAAGACTGCAGGCAGTACCTCGTCAAGACCTCACTCCTAGACCGCTAAGAAAACCCTCCAGAATCGTTAACTCTGGGGTCTCATATGCCCAAATGCTGGAAGAAGATGAGACACCACAAGCTCAGGCCCAACCGCAGCCTCGACCTCATCCCCAACCTCAAGATTCCTACCCTCAATATCAACATCCACATAATCCTACCACTCAACCTAGGACCGATACCCAAAAGTCCAACCCACACAGAATTTCCTACATTCCTCCTCCTACCACCTCTACTGATATTACCGCCACCATGAATACATTCCTGTCTGAGCTCAAATCTCTTATTACCCCTCTCATCTCTTTGCTAACAAACTTAGTATCCAACCTGATCCAAGTACCTAGAAATCCATAAATGACACCGATAAAGTCCTTCTCCATTCTCCTTTGGAATGCGAATGGTGTTCGAAACCACGTCAACGAACTAACTACACTACTACATGACAAACATATCGACCTAGCCCTCATAACTGAAACACGACTGACTAACAAACGATCATTCAACATCCCTGACTACCAAATATACAGAACTGACCACCCTGATGGGACAGCTCATGCCGGCACTGCGGTCATTATCCATAGCTCCCTCTCCCATCACCCATTTCCCCTACCAGTTCATGATTTTCTTCAAACCACTGCTATAAAAATACAAACTAGTTACTTTCCTTTAACAGTGGTAGCAGCTTACTCCCCACCTAAAATACCGATCTCCGCAGTCCAATTCAATTCCTTCCTCAATTCCCTAGACCATCATTTCCTCATAGGTGCAGACTTAAATGCTAAACACCAGCAGTGGGGAGCCAGAACTACGAACTCTCGGGGGCGAACACTGCAGTCTGCACTCTATACCACCCATAGTAACATCCTCTCTCCCGACTCTCCCACCTATTGGCCCACCGATCCTAACCGTAATCCCGACCTTCTAGATTTTTTCATCCACAAAGGCCTAGGACCGCTAAATCATTCTGTATCCCGGCTCGATGACCTATCCTCAGATCACAGCCCTCTTATCCTAACTCTTTCATTATCACCTGTACTAAATCTCCCCCCACCGTCATTCCTAAGAGGCCCAGTTAACTGGACTCTCTTCCGTGAAATCATAACCGACGCAATAGACCTCAGAGTATCCCTCAAATCTCCTCAAGAACTAGATGATGCCGTTAATTCCTTCACTACCCTGATCCAACAAGCAGCCTGGAATGCATCGTCACCCTCTCCTTCCCCTCTGTACCACAAGAAGAATCCAATACCCCAAGACCTCCTAAATCTCATCCATACTAAACGACGCTCCAGAATCCTCTGGCAAAGAACCAGGCACCCAGACGATCGGAAATCCTACAACTATTTTACCAAATTAGTCAAACAGAAATTAGATTCCTTTAGATCCCATTCCTACAATTCTTACCTCTCCTCATTATCCATTACCGATAATTCTCTCTGGAGAATAACCAAAAAAGTTCTTAAACGCCACACTATCACCCATCCTCTCCGACGTGCCGATGGTTCCTGGGCTTCGTCAGAGGAGACTAGAGCTGAAGAGTTTGCCCAATACCTCTCCAACATATTCACCCCCCATCCCAACCACAATCCCACTCATACAGCTAGGGTACAAGAATTCCTCTCTTCACCAATACCTCTCTCTCTACCTCCTAAAGCTGTTAATCCCTCTGAGGTCAAATTCCTTATAAATAAACTAAAACCTCTTAAATCTCCTGGCCACGACCTCCTCAGTTCCAAGATCATTCGACAACTACCTGAAAAAGCAATTATTTTCCTTACTTACCTTTATAATTGTATCCTCCGCACAGCCCACTTTCCTCTGTTGTGGAAACACTCCATTATTATCCTCTTTCTTAAACCTGGTAAACCTCCCAACAACTCCTCATCCTATAGACCGATCAGCCTCCTCCCTATCCTTTCAAAATTATTTGAAAAAATCCTACTTAAGCGTATCCTACATTTAATTGAAATTCCTTCCCACCAGTTCGGATTCCGCTCTGGGCACTCCACTGTACAGCAAGGTCTAAGAGTAGTAGACCATTTATCCTCTGCACTCGAAAACAAGCAATACTGCACTGGTGCCTTTCTGGACATTGCTCAGGCATTCGACCGGGTCTGGCACGATGGCTTGCTTTTCAAACTAAAATCCCAATTACCCCAATCCTTATATCTAATCCTAAGATCCTATCTTGCTAACCGTTCCTTCAGAGTCCGTTGTGGTTCAGAGTTCTCCACTTGTTACCCAATCGAGGCCGGCGTACCTCAAGGAAGCGTCCTAGGTCCTATCCTCTATATTTTATTTACAGCTGATATACCTTTAGATCCTAATACCTTCCTAGCATCTTTTGCCGATGATACTGCCATTCTTTCAACCCATCCAGACCCAGAACTGGCATCTTCCCATCTACAGAGCCACCTCTCCTTGATTGAACATTGGTGCGACAAATGGCGTATCAAAGTCAATCAATCCAAAAGTAAGCATGTCACCTTCACCCTCCGACGCAAATCCTGTCCACAAGTTCATTTTAACTCCATACCACTTCCCTGTTCCGACACAGTCCGGTATCTGGGTTTCTTACTAGACAAACGACTGACCTGGAACCCACATACTCGACTTAAAAGACAAGAGCTCAACAGAAGATACGGACAACTATATAGACTACTGAACAGAACATCACAACTTTCCATTGAAAACAAACTATTGATTTACAAGACAATTCTCAAACCAATGTGGACCTACGGAATTAAACTATGGGGAACTACTAAATTTTCGAACATCAAACGTATCCAATCCTTTCAGTCCAAAGTCCTTAGAACAATAGTCAATGCTCCCTATTATGTTACAAACAAGACCTTACATCATGACCTTAAGATCCCTTACGTCCTTGATCTCATCCCATCTAAATTCTCAACCTTCCACCAGAAACTTACTCTTCTTCCTAATCCTCTGGCACAATCCCTATCTAGTACCAACCATCCTTACAACCCTCCTCGTAGGCTGAAGCGGCAGTGGCCGAGAGATCTCCTATAAAAATGCAACTGGAGTGCTGGCAATGGCCAACTTCTCCACTCATGCCTGAGAGTGTGTGGCTCTAGCGCCCTCACTCAGTCTCCACTGGCTAGACTGGTGACGCGGCTGAATGAGAGGCGCTGGGAACTCATGGTGTTGTGCCACTCCATCCACTTCTGGGTGTAGGGGTTCGATTCGGAGTTCCCAGGGGCAGTATGTAAATAATGTATATAGGTATGAATGTGGCCAAGATTTTATTTACTTTATATTTTATTTTTAGTTTACTTATCTTATTTCATCTTATGTTATTATATATATATTTTTTTTTGTTTATTATTATTATTTATTTATGCATTATTTTATTATTACTCCTTTTTTATTTATTTTATTTTTTTTTATATTTATTTTTTTTTTTTTATTGTTATGTCTGTTTTGTTTTGTTTTTACTCTGTACATATGGTATGAATGACTTCTTTTAGCCCTAATACTTATTGCCCAAGATAGTGGCAGATTGTATTATTTCTCAATAAAGCAATATTTATTATTATTAACGGTTGTCAATACAAATACGGTTGTATTGAATCCTTTTTTTTTTAATATATTTTTTTTTATTGAAATTTACTACTGTATATTGTAATGCAACAATTAATATGCTACTAAAAGATAGTGTACATGAAAAACATTGGCAGCACTCTAGTAGTCAATCTAAACAAGAAGGTCTCGAGGCCATCTTCTCTTCAGACGCCTCGGTAGATTATCAGGAATTAGAGGAAGCAAGGATTGAAACTAGTAGTAGACTAGAGTGGGAATACAGTTAGTCATGGAAGGAATGGTATCTGGTACGGGCCAATATTTAATATTTTAAAATTTAATACATACACGGTTGAAATTACTCCTCAAAATGTGAATATATACTGATTTACAAATGGGAAATCTCATTCAGTTCTATTCTCTAAGTTCCAAGACAACTCTCCTTTCCACTCAACCCGCTTTTTTCAACTTTTGCTTCCTCTACGATCACCGATAATTAATTTTCTAAAAATCTGAAGATGACATAGGGACATTCTACAATAACTGAATTCTACTCGTATTAGTTTAGTACAAACAGATGAAATCTACAGTTTATTTTTAATGTTAATGATCTGCTTTATTTTCCTTATGTTAATAAATCATTTGATTTTTTTTTCACTAAAATATTTTGTATTGTGTAGTTTTTTTACTTTCACTTACCTATATATGAAATATATAGTAAGGGAAAGTATTGCAATCTTGAAAATTTTCGAATTCCAGTTTTCAACGGAAAAACACGTTTTAGGATCCCCTGAGTCCAAGTGACCAAGTCCCGCAAAATGGTCTGTGTGTCTATGTGTGTGTCCGTGTGTGTGTGTGTGTGTGTGTGTGTGTGTGTGTGTGTGTGTGTGTGTGTGTGTGGGTGTGTGTGTGTGTGTAGTAGGTCCAGCGCGAAAACATAATGTCCTATGAAACTGAAATTTCATATTTAAGACAACTATAAGCCCGATATGTTACAGCAACTTTTTCATCGAAATCAGCTAACCAAAAAGGCCACTTTATACCATGCATTTGGCACCTTTTTACTCAAAAACGGCTCTAACCATGTTGATTAAACTCGCTATATTGATGTAAAATTGGACGTGATTTAATACTATGTAGGTTTCATTCTGATTGAAATAGTCTGACAGTGCTTAAATGCCGATATTTAAAATTTTCTTCCTCTAAAGTACCTTTAATTTTGTAGTTTTTATGAAACTGGCCATATCATCTGATCAGAATTGTTAAAAAACAGGTAAATATATAAGTTGAACGAATTCAATATCGAACTAAAGGAGATAACTGCAAAATTATATTTTTAATGCAATTTTTTGTTTTTGAACTTAAGAACAGTAATATAATGTATAATATACCGTTGGAATGCTAGAGATTTTAGAAAAAATATAATCTTAGATATAATATTGTAAAAGCTTGCGGAGAGTGATGAAAAGCCGATAAAACAAACTGATTTTCGTGGATAATAATAAAATAGATTATTTAATAAAACACATGTTTATTTTAAAATCCAATGTAAATAATTCTCTAACAATTTATTTTCGTTTCTAAATTTGTTTAAAAATTCTCAAATTGTATTGAGGGTGTATAGTCGACTGTAGAAACTATTATAGGTGGAATAGTCAGGAATCAGTCATTTTTGAAAAGTTTTTAATTTTTAATTTTGCCAACGTTTCGGCTCAAGCTTGTGAGCCATCATCTCAAACTCAGAGTTTATGCTTGGACATGGCTCAGTAATGCCCTGATGATGGCTCACAAGCTTGAGCCGAAACGTTGGCAAAATTAAAAATTAAAAACTTTTCAAAAATGACTGATTTCTGACTATTCCACCTATAATTCTCAAATTGATATAAATAACGAAGGTAAGTGAAAGTCGTGTGTTGGGCGCCCCTCATTTTTTTATTTAAAAAAGATTTTTTCTACTGTTTTAAACCTAAATTAGGCAAAAATAACCATTAACACTTACTGTAAATATCACTTAAGTGTAACATGTAATTGGTGTAACACCACAGATTGTTTAAGTTCTGAGGCTTGTGGCCACATGTAAAAAAAATAGAAATAAATATTTTTAAAAAAAATTAATTCTACTATTGGAACATTCAATAAAGCACCCACTACCTTCCATTCATCATCCAATTACTTTATTTCCTAAGTCTTTTAACACCTTTTTTTTTCCATCTTAGTCGACGTTTCGGGGTTGTTTCCCCATTTTCAAGACTGAAACTTATTCCTTGCTACATTTTTCATTATTCATTACTATTATATTTTTAAATAGATGGAAACAGTGAGCCAATAGACAAGTAGCAGTGTGCTATAAGATGTAATGAATAATGAAAAATGTAGCAAGGAATAAGTTTCAGTCTTGAAAATGGGGAAACAACCCCGAAACGTCGACTAAGATGGAAAAAAAAGGTGTTAAAAGACTTAGGAAATAAAGTAATTGGATGATGAATGGAAGGTAGTGGGTGCTTTATTGAATGTTCCAATTAAGAAAACTTCCACAAAAATTAAAAAAGAAAAGAAACTTAATTCTACTAATATACCGAATAAAATATCTGTTACTGGAGTTCTACGAATGGGAAGTATATCTACATGTTTTTGAAGTCATAAATATCGAAGTTATTCACATTCACTAGTTGTATTTTAATAAAAACAGTTTTAAATTTATGTAAATAAATTGAAATTATATAATGTTTCAAATTGACTTATTAAAGCTGTATAAAAAAAAGTTAACCATTAGTAAATGCTAAAAATAATGATAAAATGCCGAGGATAAATCTGTTGAGAAACTACCTATTAGCAGGGCTACAATAAAGCGTTTGAATATAAATAAGTTCCACGGCCATCTTCTTTTCAGATGCCTTGGATAGTAATCAGGAATCTAAGAGGAAGCACGAATTAAAAGTAACGAGATAGTATCAGAATAAAGTATATTATAGAAGCAAGATACCTGGTTAGGACTAATCCAGCAACGTATGGAATATCATTATTGTCATAAGTGATTTTATTCAAGACAAAGTTAGGAGATTTGAGGATTTTACGAACAAATTTTGAATGATGAGGATTTTATACGGGTATAGAGGGTGGGAATGGAGATTCTTCTGGGGAACACCCAGCCTGTAACCAAAAATTGGGAGAAAAACTGGAGGCTGATTGTGAACTTGGCCTAATCACACCCTTGCACGACCGTTGGCCTAGAAACATTATGAATCTCTATATGTATTAAACCCTATACCTTTCATTGGTTGTAGTGTTACTGGAAAGAAAGGAAATAAAGCTTTAGAAAGTTCAACCCCGTTGGTCCAAGGAGGTCTTATCAAAGTCATGTAAATGAACCTTTCTCATTTTATGAAGTAATAGAAAACGTTGCGATGCAGAATGTTCAAAAGTAAGTTGGTGAGAAATTTTGAAAAATTAGGGATGGTTCGTTAAAAGCTACGAGTTCCGTTTCTTGAATGTCTTTAAAACTATTATTTAGTTCATTGGAAATTTGTTATAATCCCTCAAGTGATAAATGATTCTTATATTCTCTTCATGTCTTCGACTATTTTTAGACGGAGACTCGTTGAGTGCGCCTTAAACCTTTCAACTCCTAGCAAAGTAGTTCATTTTCCCTTCCCTAAGATCCCTTTTACTTCAGTATTATTATTATTCCCTCTCCCTATCATTTTCTTCAGTTTCCCTTCATACTGTTCAAAATAAAAAAATCATTTGTTTCTGTATAAATACATTATTCTTATAAATATTATTAAAATGTTAAGATGTAACCTTTGTATATCTGTAGTAATAGGCACAAACACACACACATATATATATATATGTGTGTGTGTGTGTAAAAATCATTATTTTGTCTGTAAGAAAGGGCCTCAGGCACCTAAGATAATAAAATCAATCTCTCTCTCTCTCGCTCTCTCTCTCTCTCTCTCTTATAATAAATATATATATATATATATATATATATAAAATTTAGATGCCGTGAAATTTGTTTTCGCGAACTCCTTCTTAACTTCTCAACGATGTTTTTTTTTTTATAAGGGAAGATTAAATGTTCTGTAATCAAGTCATCAATCAAATATTTTATTCCTGAAATATGAGTAATAATATATATGTTTAAAATACTGTTGGAAAACGAAAGTTATTAAAAAAGTTAGAATGCAAAATAAGCAGTAGACGTTGGTATATTGGTAGAATTGAATTATCGTAATTGTTAAGCGTCTGTTTGGAATGACTGGAGGTACAGGAAAAGTTGGGATTTAAATGAGGATAGAGAAGCAGCATGGCGGATATGGGTAAGTAGAGGGTAGTAGAACGGATAATAAAGGAATCAAAAGTTTTGTTATAAATACAATAATAAATATTTATTTTTTGTGCTACGTTCCGGCAAGGACCTTGGTCTCTCATGCAATTCTTCTTCACTCGGTCAAGCATACGCCATTTTATAATATTAATCTTATTTAGGACATCCTCAACTTTTTACTGTCAACTCAGACTTGGTCTTCTTCTACCACGTCTAACATCAGATCGCTCCTCAAGAAGGCGTTTGTGAATACCTTGGATTTCCAAGACATAAGTGCTACATGCCCCAGCGATCGGATCTGGTTCCCACTCACTATAGAGACCAAATCCGGTTTTTCATACATTTGGCGTAGCTTTTCGTTGGTACGGATTCTCCACTGGCCATTTTCGCAAACTGGGCCATAAATTCCGCGAATAACTCTTTTATCTCATGCTAGTAGCTTCCGATCCGAAGTCATGGAAATCAACAAGGTTTCTTAACCATACGTAACAACGGGTCTCAATAATTTTTCGTACAGCATGTTCCTCATTCTGTGAGACAACGCTCCATAATTTACAGCCCTCCGCGAAGCAACATTTATTTCCGTTGCTTTTAATTCATCCTTCGTTTCATTATTTGTTGACACTAGTACCCTTAAATACATAAAGCTTTCAACTGTTCTCAAGTTGTGGTTACCTATTTTGACATATTTATATGCAACACAACATTTTCTTGAAGTTAACATGTGAACTGTCATGTGTTCATAGATTTATAGCTTTTCTTTTGCTTCTGTTATTTCAGATTCTTCAAGAGCTCCTTTCAAGGGTGTTACATTTTTGCAGTTCTGACGACATCGTCCGCATAAGCCATAAAATTATAATAATAATCCGCAAGAATCTTATAAAATAATCATTTTTTTTTTTTTTTTTTTTTTTTTTTTTGGCCGCGTGCACTATACGTCATGATAAATTTCTAATCCCAAAGCGACCCAACAGAGCTTTTTTTTAACATAAATGACACAGCATTGAAATTGTTGCCATGTGAACTAGGTGCAGGTTACTAGTCCCAGATAAACGGGGTTCAGCTATACCCATTAAAACCACTAGATCATTAGATGAGGCCAACACCTCGATTAATTCGAATCGAACAGTTCCGATCCACACCACCGGAAATCCTTCCTCCAATCAGAATACAGGAAGTTGGATTACCCGGCGGCGGTTGGGTGGAACCCCTGCGAGTAATAAGTGATGCGTCACGGCCTAATGGACCAGTAGCCTCAGCACACTTCGTCTTATCCTTAATTGCTGGGAGCCCGGTGATGTACTGGCTACGCATCACTCGAACGGTCTGTTTAACAAATACATATACAGAAATCGCTGAGTAACGTATGTTTATATTAAACAATAAATCTATACTCTCGTGCGTTACTAAGCAAAGCGAGAATACGAAGGTTCTGAATTCCCCAGTGGCCTCATCTCACTTTGAAACAAATATTTAAAGAAGTACCTGATTCTCGAAACCCTAAAGGCGTCGTTCATCCTTCAAAGTAAGCGACCCCGTTTCCCATCCATATAGAACCATCGGGATGATAACTGTTTTATAAATTCTATCCTTTAATTTTCTTGACAGAAGCAGCAATATAAGTAATTTCACAACTAGATTAATAATACGAATTTTCCGCCTTTAACGGCGAATTTATTTCCTCCTGGATTTCGTTTTTTCTATTTACCATAGAACCTTAGTACTTAAATTTATCTGCGTGTTCAAACGTATATCTTGATATTGTCGCCATTTCTACTACTAATCATACATATTACCCAATTTATAGAAGCTGGGTGTGCCCCAGGAGGATCCATATACCTCAGGGTCACCTCATGACTGAAATAATATCATAAATAATATTTTGCCACAGTCGGGATTCGAATCCGAGACCAGGAAAACAGTAGACTGGTGTTCTAACCACTAGACCACGTCGCACCTTTGTATAGAAATTTCATCACACTTACATAAAACATTAATACGAAAGCTCGTAATGTCTCAATGTTTTTTTTGTTTTTTTTTTGTTATTCGAAAAATGACTATTATTTTCTGTTTTAGGTATGGTTTCAAAACAGAAGAGCCAAGTGGAAAAAGAGGAAGAAGACAACCAATGTGTTTCGAAACCCTGGCTCATTGTTACCCTCCCATGGTTTGCCTCCGTTTGGAAGCATGACGGATAGTATTTGCCCATCTGGCATGTTCGCAGCCCCCGAAGCTAGGTGGGGAGTATCCACAGGTAATTAATTATATTTTAATTTAATTTAAAATTTCAACTAAAAAATACTATCAATATATTAGACTAACAATTGAGATGTTGGTCCTAAAAAAATCCTTTAAAAACTTATTTAAAAAATGAATTTCATCCCAAAAGGTACTAAATCCACATTTCATTTCATTTCAAAAAGTACTAAAAGCATTTCCTTCCAAAACGTACTATATCCTTTGTAAACAGATAACCTTTCCTTTCATTTCATTCCAATAGGTACTATATTTCCTACTATAACAGCAGAAGCACCTAACCCCGTAATATATTACCAGAATTTATTGTTTTCTTCATTTTAAGCATTTTTATTGGTTTATTTAGCACGTCTTGGATCACCTGTAACATTTTGATCAATGGTTTTAACCTAATAATCATTTATTAGGCTGTTTTAAACAACTTAGCTGCGTCGCTTTGGTTCTCAATTAAATTATGTTTTTTCATAGTATTTCTTCTCACAGCAACATAAATTTGTTTTAAAAATGTTCAGAAACTCATATTTTATCAGAATAATGGTATTGATCCAGCAATTAGTTGGGATTAGTATTCCACGTTCTTGCTAAATATGAGGAAAAAAACTGTGACTGACCTAACCTAGTAGATTTTTATTTTTATTTTTATGTAAAATAAAATCTTCAAAAATATATAACAGTCTAAAATATATATCAGAAATCAACATCTCAATTCTCCCACCACTAAAAAAATTCCATGCAGGGCAAATGTCCACTATCCTTAGTGGTAAATCTGGGTCTGCTTGAGGTTTATTTTTCAGGGTTTTTTTTTGTTTTTGTTTTTTTAAAAAAGCATATTGGATATTAAATAGCAAGCTTTCCTACTTAAACCGAGAAGCCCTTATGGAGACATAGGTCAAAACATTGGTTTGATAGTTTTTTACTATTTTGTAATAATTATTGACCGTCACCCACATCATCTCATCCTTCATAAAAAGAAACATACTTGAACAAATACATAAAGATAAAAATAAACTCTAGTTCAGAAGTTTCTTTATATATGACTAATAAACATTCATTTTTAACAGTATACATTTACAATTTGCTATATAACACTTCTCTTTTTTTGGATGATAATTGTGAAACATTAATTCACTAAATAATTAAAACATCCTCTTTGGTCCAAGCATGCATTTTTCTTTTATTTCTTCATAAGTCACGAAACCAGATATGAAATTAAATGACGGATATCACATAGTTTCGCATAGCTAATTTTAAGGCTCATGTTTTACAAAACATTCCGAGGTATGATGTATTCTGAATTTATGATGCTTTAGAAAATCGTGGAATGGACGTGATTACTAGTTATCGTGTTAGAGTAATCGAGAATTTTCAAAATAAAATTACTTAGTAGCCTAAAAACCTAAAATAATAGCTTAGATTTTCTTTACTCCTTTACATATTGTATTTTATTTATTATAGGATAATGGTTCCCTACAAAATTGTTTCGCCTACTCAATCATTCTATAAGTAAACTAGCAAGAGTCCTTAAATTTTAAAAAATTGGACATTATATATATGTATATATAATATTATATATATATATATATATATATATATATATATATATATATATATATTATTATAATGTTGAGATAAATTTTTTTATTGGGTTCTGTTGTTTCTTATATTTATTCATTGAAAGATTTGTGCGTGTTGTTCTAAAGTTTCTCTTTTTGTAATTCGGTTGACACTGGCAACGCTGCTAATTGTAACCTACCCAACTTCTACAGCAAGGTTAATTAACCAAGCTCATGCCCTCATGGTGTTTTGTTATGAGCTTATATGTAATGAGTCTTTTTTATAATTATATTCAACTTTTATCGACTCTGCTAGTTTTTATTTCACCCATTTACCTCAATAATATATATATATATATAGTTGTGGTCATAGAAATTGCATCACTCAATAATTTTTTTCACCAACATAGAACATTAACGCTTGTTTAAAAACAAAATGATGAATACACAAAAAAATAAAATTATATATTGAAAATTAAAGAAAAAATCAATTAAAACAAATATAGAAATTATGGCAAAGTGAATTACAATATTAATTTTCAAAACTGTGACCACGGTTGATTTGTGTCACCGCGTTTCCCGTGATAATTCTTCCACTTGATGTATTCTCACAATTTTAATTGACAATCAATCCTCACAATCTCATAGCGACAATTGTTTAAAATTCGACATAATTACAGATTTTATCCTGATAATAGTTAAAACTCCCCCATTAAGGGAGCGGCGTGGTCTAGTGGATAGAGCGCTAGTCTGCTGTGCTCCGGGTCCTGGGTTCGAATCCCGGCTGTGGCGGAATATTATTTATTCTGTTAATTCAGTCGGGGGGCGACCCTAGGGTATGGAGACCCTCCTGGGGCAGACCCAGCCTCTACAAAGTGGGTACCCAAATTAATTGGGGAAAAACCTGGCGGCTGAGCGCGATTAAGGCCTAATCACCTCATTGCACTGCCGTTGGCCTAGAAACAGTACGAATCCTCTATATGTACTGATCCCAAGACCCTTCATGGGTTGTAGTGGTAAAGGTTTTTTTTTTTTTTTTTTTTTTTTTTTTTTTTTTTTTTTTTTTTTTTTTTTTTTTTTTTTTTAGTAGTTAAAACTACTAACCAAGAACTAATAAATGTTATTTGTTTGTTTTTTTAATTTCACTAGGCTTATGATATAAACTTGTAGACAAAAACAAACGTATTTGATTGAACCAATCACCACACGAAATTAAAGCATAGGTGATGCAATTATATGCCTAAATACAATATACAATACAGGGTGCTCGAATATATTAGGTAAAAGATATGTAGGTAGTAGGTACGCATCATCAGTTATATATATATTATTTACTATCAGTTATCACGCACAATTTAAGGAGTGCTGTGTGGGTCATAAAGGCTTCATTAATATTGTTCATTAAGGTAATTTAAAATAATTGTCCTATGACATCTCGCGGACCCCTAGACCTTCGTCTGCAAAGTCGGACCCAGAGCTCCGCGGACCATTCGTAGCAAATCACTATTATAGTGTATTTCTATATAGCTAATTTCACACAAAAAAAAAAATTTATTATACAATCAAATACCGGTAAATCCATTCAAAATTCTTGCAGACCATGCCGCTAAACATTTTTGATTTTCATGATATTTTTATTTATTCTTCATCTTTTCTTCAATATGACATCGTAGATAAAAAATATTTCAGACTAATACTTTTGGTTTGCCAGCCATTTTAAGTCAGCTTCGCGGCTGATAAAATGTGTTGAGAAAACCTTTAATAATTTTGAAGATATCAAAGCAAAACGAAATCTAAAAATATGATATATTTGTGCTTTAATTTTTTTCCCCACACAATACATTGCCCAAATGATGCATTAAGTAGTTTACAAAATTCTCGAAAATTAATAAAAACCGAGACATTTAGCGAGGTAAAAATTTATAAAGGAAATATAGTTTAGTCATAGTCCTACTTTCTGTAAAAGTATCAATCTTGAAAAATAGACCTTTTTTGGTTATGAATTTTCAAAAATGGCGAAAATTCAGTTTTAGGGATATTTACACGGAAATATCTCAAAAGGAACTGATTGAAAAATTATGAAACCAATACAGATTACAAATCTATATCAGGAGTTCAAGCAATATAAATTTGGTGACTGAGAATCAGCTCGAGTAATAATATTTACTTTGCTTTTTTAAAAATAAAAGTTTTCTTTGAACATTAATAACTCCGGTAATTGTTCATATTTCCGAACGAAAGAAAAATTAGAAGGATGATTAAAGTATTACCTACGTTTTTGGTACTTACTACAAACTGCTTAAGCATGGATTTTTAATATTAAAAAAAAAATAAAGAAAAGCTAATAAAGGTATTTATTGACAGGTTTAAGCCAACTAAGTCAACCCACTGTCCCAATGGGAAGTTTCAGCCAGTTATCCTCGCATCAGGCATCACTGAGTTCTTCTCTTCCTATTTCCACCTCGATGGCATCCAATGGTTCAGCAGTGTACCAGGCTCATTATGGAATAAATCCATTAGGTAAATTTATTTTCTAATTGAATTAATGCTCTTGATTGCATTCATCAATTATATGGTGTGTTTTAGATTCTCTATTATTAAAGCTCTTAAGATAAAATGAGCGCTAAAGGGTTGAACTTTTTGGGAACCTTCAAAGAGTTGATGAACTTTAAGTGTAAGAAAGTGATTCCCGTTTATACGGCTTCTAATACGAATAATTAATGATAAAATTGATTGATTTTTGTTTTGTTAAAAAAAAAAAAAAAAGAAAGATCGGATTTACTAAATCAAAAATTATTTCCTTTATTTTTTTAATTTATATGTTTCAGATCCTGTATTTTACGGGCATGAGACTAGTACAAGTGACACTTTGAATTAAGAGGAGAAAAACTAGACAGAGACTTAATATAATGTAAATTTTCTGAGTTATTCAGAATATAATTTAAATATCTATCAATGGAAAACGTGAATATCTTGTTTTTCATCAAAGAAAAGTGGATTGTAAATATTTAAAATTAAAAAAAAAAAATTAAAAATACAGCTTAGTAATTCTAGAACATTTTCAATTAGGTGGAAAACTTTAGTAATTTATTTCAGCAATATGACAATTATCAATTTAAAATTGTTTTTGAGGTGATTTGAATTATTAAAAGGTACATACAAGGTTAAACTACCATTGAAAACCAAGGCAATTTACACAAAGGGATGGAAAAGTTTTTGTCAATTTAATATTAAAATGCCAAGGTAAGTGATGGACAGAAAAAGTTTATACAACAAAATTTAATATTAATAGCTTATGTGAAAAATAAAAGTAAACGAAAGATGTGAATAATAATGCTCTATATGAAACTATAATCTATGAGGATGTATTATGCTGTGTATGTTGGAATGGAATTTATCAAGAATATGTATAAAATTTACTATCGATAATAATTTTAAAAGATGGTGTAAAAATTATAAAACGAAAGTTGTATGAAACTGTATAATGTTCGATAGACGTTTTGATTATGAATAATAAACGCTGTAAATATTTTTATTATTAACAAGACTGTACTATATGCACTAATAAATTATATGTCATTTTATTGTTTTTTGTTTTTTTTTATGTGATGTGATTTACAATGAATAAATATATGTTGAGATGAATGTAATCTTTAAATATTTAATATGATATTTAAATAGTTGTTTCTTGTCCACAACACTTAAATGTTCATTTTTTAAAATAAATTAATCAACAGAATACATTGTTTTATAATTTAATAAAAATGTAAAATAATATTATGTACCTGTACCTCCAATTGTAATATAATAATTTGTTTACCTATTGTTCGACTAATTTATTAAAGTGATACGACCTGTTAAATAAAACTTTAATTATCCTAATAGAGACAGGTGTTTCTCATCAATTAAATTTAAAAGAAGAATAAGGATTTGTTTTTTGTATTTCTTTTTGATAATGTTATTTTTAAAAAAGTGTATATATATATATATATATATATATATATATATATATATATATATATATATATACATACACCATGTACAAAAATAACACTATATTATTCTTTCTTTTTTTTTATTATTATAATATGGTTATAATTTTAATAAGAACCATTATATAGGTGTGTCTAGTAGTTGGCATTTTTATCGCTCTCAGCCTTATCTAACGCCTTTCTTTAAGTACTCCGCAGTAGCCTTCTTTTCAAATCACATTGACGACCCCTTTTTAGGACGCCGAAGATGAATATAATTACTTTTTTATATGTTGCTTTTCTTAAAACAAAAATATTTCTTTTATGCAATTTTTCGTTTTTGAACATAAGAACTGTATTATACATGTATAATATACAGGTAGGTAGGTAAATATTTCCTAGTATACAAAATTATAAAAGGTGATGTAATATAGGACATAAAATTATTAATGATAATATTACGTAACCATTTAATATTAATATTTTTTTTCTCTCTGGCGCGACAGGCCGTGTAGGCCCTTGGCCTCGTGGTGTAATCTCCTGGGAGAATACAATCACGATACCCGATGAGATTTTACAGGGTAGGGTCATCACTCCTTACGCCTATTTTTGTGAGTGGCCACCATTTGGCTGACGGGTCTCACATACCCGGGGGAGAGTCTGTGAGTGAATCCCCATTTAATTATATCCTTATAAAAGCCCTGCCGCGACTGGGATTTGAACTCAGAACCTTTAGCATGAGAGACTAACGCGCTAGCCACTCATCCACGGGCTTCCCTGATACATTACTATATTGTTTAATGGAAATCATATGTTTCCAAAGAACCTGAATTAACTTTTATTTAAATTAGCATTAAAAATTTAAAATTAAAGTTTATTTAATAGTTCTTAAATTGATTTTAACAAGCGAGGTAAGTGAAAGTCGTGTTTGTCCGCAGCAGATTTTTTCGTGAAAAAGCTGTACAGGAGAAAAATAAAATTGTTTTTTTTTTTTTTTTTCATAACTTCCCTCCTATATCGAATAAGAAGTAAAAAAAAAAAACTTTGCAAAAGCTATTTTTCTGGTATTACATTCGCTTACCTATATATGAAATATATTGTAAAGGAAAGTATTGCGACCGTGAAAATCTTCGAATTCCAGTTTTCAACGTAAATACACGTTTTAGTGTCCCCTGAATCCAAATAACCAAGTCCCGCAAAAGGGTCTATGTGTGTCAAAGTTTGGTAACTCTAGCGCGTAAACGAAAAGCCTTATGAAACTGAAAATTTATATTTAGGACAACTATACGCCCGAGATGTTACAAAAACTTTTTCATCAAAATCAGCCGACCGGAAGTACTACTTTATATCAAGAATTTTGCACCTTTTTATGATTTTCTCAAATCAAGCTCTAACGATTTTGATTAAACTTGCTATATTGATGTAAAATGTAATGGGCTATTATACTATGCAGGTTTCATTCTCATTGAAATAGTCTGACAGGGCTTAAATGACGATATTTTAAAGTTTCTTCGTCTAAAGTACATTTAATTTTGTATATTTGAAAAAATTAGGCACATCATCTTATTAGCATAGATAGATAACAGCTAAATATGAAAGTTGAGCGAATTTTGTAAACAACTTAAGGAGAAAAGTGCTATCTTTTTATGCAATTTTTGTATATTTTTTTTTTAAACACAAGAATAGTAATATAGATGTATAATATACCGTTGGAAAGCTAAAGATTTTAGAAAAAATATTATCTTATGCACGGAATTGTAAAAGGTAATGGAGAGTAATGAAAAGCCGATAAAACTAACTGTTTCGGGTTCCCGAAAACGGAAATCTATGTTAACCGTGCTGTCACTGGACGGCCTGTCAAAGAAGCAGAGCGCATCTAGTGGCCTAAAAAGAAACTGAGTAGTGGCAGGTCTTATCGCTTTCAACAGCCATGGAGTAGAAGAATTAAGAAGACCTCCCGGCCAATGGGGAGGATAAGAGGAGAGAAAGTGCAATATCACCCTTATCACCATCACTAGACAGCATCTTCACCATCTAAGATTTCTACAACTTAAGTCGATTTACCCAGTTATATAATTGTCAATAGTTTCAACATTGCTAACTTACTAATCCAATAAATTAACACCTGACCATCAAGTTTAAATGTAGAATTTTCTGTTGTAATAGAAGTCATTTTTTTTTTTACCACTCAGTGTTTCACTGATCTAGGTCCAGCCTTTAATTACTTAAGTTTTTATATTTACATACAGTCCACTATTCAAATAGGAGTGATCATCTTGACACTGAATTGGAGGTGATTACACCTAACACTAACTTATTGTTGTAGATAAAAATATTATAGATTATTAAATAAAACTCATGTTTCAATTGAAATTAAATTAAATTAATTCTTAAACAATTTATTTTTATCTCTACATGTATTTAAAAATTCTTAAATTGATTTTAACAACGAAGGTAAGTAAAAGTGTGTTGCGCGCACCAGATTTTTTAGTATACAACTACACTACTGGATTTAAATAAATCAATTCTTTATTATCCTGGGACATGTCCCTTTAAAATAAAATTTACAGAATGTACAAAATGTGCTTTGGATTCTTAGAGTAAATTAAACACATATAAATAAGTTAATAATTACTAATATAAAATAAACTTGTTTAAATGAGAAGAAAACAACAACAAAAAAAAAAAAAAAAAACTTATTTACAATTCTATTAAACCTGGATTAAATATGCGGGATTTGAAGGTAGAAAGAGAGTTGGAGTGACGGATGGAAGAAGGGATAGAATTCCATAGGATTGAGGGTCAAATGAGAAAGGGTTTGTCGATATGTGCAGTTTGTATAAATCTAAAGGCGTGGAGCGTGTACAACGGTGATGGTCATAGGATTTGAATTGTAGAAGGTCAAAAATGTATGATGGACGGCGGTATAGGATAACTTGGTAAAGGAATGAAGCAAGGAAATACTTGCGGCGATTGGAAGGGTTGAGCTACTTCAACTCACCATAAAATTGGGATACAGAGGTGTATCTAGAGACCCTGAAGATGAATCGAACAAAGGAATTAATTAAGCGTTTCATTTTTACCTCGAGATACCCAGACACACCACCGAATACCGTACAACACTAGTCGAAGTGGGGAAATATTAGAGAGGTAACGAGGAGTTATCGGGATTCATGCAGGAATAAGTGACGGAGGGAACACAGTCGATTTAAGGTTAAAAAGGTATGACGAGAGATTTCAGAAAAATGATTTTTAAGGATAGAGTTTGGTCGAAGGTTACGCCCAGATTCCTGACAGTCGGGTGGAACTTTATAGGATTACTATTTAGGTACAGGGTTGGGATATGTGGAACAGTTTTCAGCAGGTGGGGGATCCGATTACAATTGCTTTTGTTTTTTCAGTATTTAGTTTTAACTTATTAACTACAGCCCAGGGACTTATTCGATTCAAGTCCTCTTGTAGTCTTTTTGTAGCTGGTAATAGTTAGGAAGGTGGGAAGGAAAGGTATATTCGGAAAACTTCAGCATAGAGGGGGCATTTAGAGTGGTGAATAAGGGGAGAGAGGTCATTAATTAATGTAGATAGCGAATAGGATGGGGGATAGAGACGACCCCTGCGGGGCACCGCAGGATAGAGGCAGGGTACTGGAAGGAAGTTGATCCGGCACTACAACATACTGAGAACGATCTGAGAGGATGAATTGAAACCAGCTCAAAGCACTGTTTGATACTAGAAGATTTTGGAGTTTCGTGAGAAGGATACTATGGCTAACCATTTTAATCGCCTTTGAGAAATCTAGGATAAGCATAGTAGCATTAGGACTAGGATAAGCATAAGTATAGTCAATTTTTGGTAATCAATGGCATTTTGGAAGACTTATATTATTTTAAGAAGAGGGGATTGGGGAGAATAACCAGTTCGAAAACCGGATTGGAGAGGACTAGGGAGGGAGTTTGGGTTTTCTTCAAGAAAATTCGATAGCTGGGTTTGAACAAGGCGTTCCAGCGGTTTTGATAAGTTACAGAGGATAGAAATAGCACACATTGCGGTGAGGAAGGATTTGGAACTTTATTTAGTGGTCGGACGATGGCGGTTTTCCAGGAAGAAGGCAAATTGGAATTTTGCAGAGAGACATTAAAAATATGATACAGTACCGGTATGATTACTGTGCTGGTGTTTAGTGTACTGGCATAGTATAAACCTGCAGATTTCACATGCTTAATCCGGTAGGCCCTTTAGAAACACTATTTGAAGAAAGTAAACATTATTTATAATGAAAATTAAGATAAAGTTATTTAGAAACACTTTATTGTATGTTAAATATAATACCTTAAAAGAGTGTGAAAGTACACGATAATTCACTATTGCCAATGTACCTCACATTTTCTGTCTTCATTTATATCTTCTCTCGCCGACTCTCATATTGCGCGGCATTTAAGGTCGTCGGTACGGAGCATCTAGTTAGTAATAAAGGAGCTAGATAGCGCTCGTGAGAGTGAAAAAATGTTAGCATCTAAACACTCCTCCATTTTATGGTCAAAATGTAAACTAACCAATCATATCATCAGTTATCTAATAAAATTTTCCCCTTCTTCATACATATACAGGTTCCAACTTTTTTTCTTTCTGTCTTACTTCAATCATGGTAAACCGGATGTTAACCTATTCTAACCAGAATGGGAAGGTAGATATTCATTGCGTGGGTGCGCCACGGAATACATTATAACTCGCCCACGCTGGATGACTTGCTTGCTGCTTTTAAAACATCGCAAGTTGATTTAGTTCGTTTACTTCTTTTAGTTGCTTCTAGTTCACAAGTAGCTTTTTAAACATCGCAAGTTGCTTTTAAAACATCGTCTCTTAAAAGTGCTAACCACGTACTGCGGAAGAAAACACTATTCGGTAAAACGTGTGTATTTGTTTTAATTTCCAATCCAATTCAGGTAATTTGAGCTTCTGCCTCTACTTTACCATCAATATTCTTCACATAAAGTCAGCTCCGAGCAATTATTTTTTGTTCGGAGCTTAAAGCCCTCATCCACTACAATTAAACCAACACAGATTTTGTTATCCATCCATCGAGACTGTCATTAAATAAATATCAACACTGGATTCAAACCGGCGCCTAATGAATCAAGGTTGCTGGGGACACCACTGCCTCTCTAATCCAAATTCCGCATAGACTTCTCAATGTATATCACTACAGAATTTATATCACAACTTTAACAAAGTTACTCTTGGCAAATACATTAATTTATATGTAATTCATGATAACCCACTTATATTTTAAGAACTTATCAACCAACCTCGCATACCAAATAGATCTCAGCCATAAACAACCACCCCGATAGATCTCCGGTCAGTTGCTGCCATAATTGACCTTTCTCAATTCAGGGGAACCTGTGACTGAGTGGCTAGCGCGTTAGTCTTTCATGCTACAGATTCTGAGTTCGAATCCTAGTCCCGGCAGGGCTTTTATAAGGATGTAAAAAAATGGAGATTTACTCACAACCTCTTCTCCGGGTATGTGAGACCCGTCAGCCAAAGGGTGGCCACTCACAAAAGTAGTCGTAGGGAGTGATGACCTTAAAACAACTAAAAAAAAAAATGCATCGTGAAACGTGAGTGTACTCTCGCGGGAGTTAACACCACGAGGCCCAGGGCCTACACGGCCTGTCGCGCCACTGAAAAAAAAAATACAAGTACACCTAGGTTTCCAAAAACCATCTTCTCCTTTCTTTTAGCGTCAGCTTTGTTACATCTCCCATACTAAATTCTGAGAAATAATTTAGGTCTAATCCAGTTCTGGCCTACAAGGATACAGATCAAAAATAAATACACATATTTGATATATGTTGCTCGATAAAAAAAAAGACAGTAGAAAACGAAAATAACATATTTATGATCCCCAGTTTTAAGCACATATAATTATTCCACCACGTCAACATGATCCTGGAAAACTATGTTTTACTTACTAAATGTTCCTCTTCATTTTTGCATAAGTAATCATTGGGAACGTCTTAGAAATCAAGATTAACACTAGTTTTCGCCAGTAAAACCCTTGGTCAAATTGTGGTGGATCTAGAGGTAGTTTTCTTAGGTGGGGAAGGAAGATCTTTTGCTTTGAGGAGGAGGATTGTGAGAGGAGAATAATATAACATAGTTACCAACTTCATTCATGGCGGAGTTGTTATATTACAATAACTCATGGGTAATGCCACTAGAAGGCTGTTCTATTTCCATAATTGGGGTATAACTAGGAAGAACATATAAAATAGTATTTAACACATGCTTTAGTATTTTTATAGTATTTATTTTGTTCCCTTGATGGTCATTTCATTTAAGACATCTCCCTCCAGTGGTTCTTCCATTAGGTTGAAGACACATTTTAATTAACCGGACAATCTTGGAAGAATTTCAGTACTGTAATGTTTTTAAATAATCTTCTGGACTTCTAAAAGTTTTAAATTTTATACACTCCAGATCTGTTGGAATATGTTATTTTTTGTTCCTCAATTGCACTCAGTTAAATCCCATCCCACACATATTTAAAAGATTGATCAAAACAACTTAGCCTTTAATGCAAAGAGGAGAAATGAATTAATTAATATCTGTTGAAATTCTGGACAATTAAACTCATTTTCAAACTTCTTTAATTAAGTATTCACATAATAATCTAGTCCATTTAGTGCAAACCAAATGAACATGATGATACAACTGCAAAATATTAAAGCATGGAAAATGTTGAATATGATTTGCACTTCCAAAACATAGTATAACCAGAGATTTTAATTAAAAAAGGAGTCTGAAGGTGGTTTAAAGTTTTATCATCCAGAATTCTAACAGGTCTTTGTTTATTCTAGATTTTAACCTTCGAATTATATATTACTAAAAATTAATTGATTTTATAATTTATGAAATTAATATATTTTCATATATAGGTATAAAATTAAATTGAAAACAATCATGGATTAGGAGTTATTAGTACATACTCAGTATTTTATAAGTACATATTTACTTTAGTTATAAGTATATATTCAGGTTTACATGTATTTTTGTTGTTATGTGATAAAATAAAGCTATAATCCTTAGATTTTTTTCTTCTAATTTAATAACATAAAATTTAATTAAAAAACATTATTTGGCAATGTTTTCTTTTTCGCATTAATTGTTTTTGTTCTGGCAGTGTGCATAAGTCAACATTTGTGATTGAATTAAAACAATAATAACTTTAATAATTTAATAATTATTAATAATTTAATATTTTTTTCCGATTAGCCATAGTAGCATAAAGTGACGTTAAATAAATAATAAATAAATAAAACTTTAATAATTCCAATGAATATTAATCTTTAATGGCAACGTATTATGTTTTAGTTTTTAAGACATTTTTTTAACAAATGCATTTTAGTAATGAAATAAAAGGTAAATTGATTGTTTTTAAACCACTACAGAAATAGCCTCAAATAAAAATAAGATTAATCGATTGATAAATGATTGATTACATTTGTTCATAATATAATTACATTATATAAACTTTAAAGAGAAAAAGTTTATATAAAGTATAGATGTTAACTGGGAATCATAAAAAATAAAAGTTATAAAATCCACTGATCACACAGAAGATAAATAATAAAACCTAATGAAAGAAGGATTTAAAACTAATTCTGTAGTTTAATTTCTCAAGTACCTCATTGGGGAAGTGAAAATGAAGCCACAACAAAAATATCTGGGAACAGGTAAAATAATGTGAATAGTGCTCCATAAAATAAAATTGTACTACAATTAAAGATACATGGCAATGATCAGGGATAAAAACTATCTTCCATTTGTATATCGGATAAAATGACAGAAAGATGCTAAACTAATTAGCAGATTTTAGAATAATCAAGGAAATACTTAAACTTTTTTAAATCATGAATATTATATATGTATATATATAATATTAGATGCCACCTCCCATCATCGCACGTTTTGTCAGGCAATCGCTACGGGACGAAGTGCATCAACGTAAAGTGAACAGGGACATCTCCACACGGGACATCGGTTAAGAGGAAAATGACTTCCACCGAATATATCTCGGCGAAGACATGTCGCCAACAAATAGGCATTTGTACTGGCTCGCCCGTCAAGTAAGATCTGCGAAAAAAATCAAATACGTTTGGTTTACGGGAGACAGAGTACGCGTCTGAAAGGATGATGGCCACCCGGTTATCTATATCGACAGGTGTCAAGAACTCGACGTCTTTTGCTGAAGCTCTGGGAAATGTCTACCTTCTGGCGATCATCTAAATGCTTCAGTGGTCTTATATCCTAAAACCCTTTTTTTATTTATCCTGATTTTAACAATACATTTTTTTCTTTACTATTACAGAGACAAGCTATTAATTTAACTTATGTTGTTTTTATATCTCACAGATCATTTTATATCATCTCTTTATCAACGGTATCTTTCTTGCTCATTTATATTCACAATTTTGTTTTACCCCAAGCGTCTTTCCTTCTTTTTTTTTTTTTTTTTTTTTATTTATTATAGAGATATTTACAACTGTATTAACACAAAAAATACATCAAGTAAATGTGACTGTTCACACATGATAGGCGTGAGAAGAATCTACCCATTGGTAGCACTTCAAAGGTTTTTCAGACAAGAAGGTCTCGAGGCCATCGTCGTTTCAGCCGCCTCGGAGGATGATCAGGAATAAAAGGAGATGAGAGATTGCGGACAAGTGGGTTTGGGTGGAGTGGTAATTTGGAGTGAAAGGAAGTATATCTAATTCGGGCTAAGTCTGCAACTAATGGGATATTCAGGTCTTTGTGGATTATTTTATTGGTGACAAAGTAAGGGGCATTTAGGAGCTTTCGGAGGATTTTGGATTGCAAGGATTGGATGCGAGAGGAATTTGATGGCTTGGTGGATCCCCATAGTTCAATTCCATATGTCCAAATAGGCCTAAGTATGGTAATATAAATTAGTTTTTTGTAGTAGGTGGGAAGTTTTGAACGTTTGTCAAGTAAATGTTGTAATAAGCGATATCTGAGAGCTGTTTCTTGTCGTTCCAGTCTAGTGTGAGGATTCCAAGTAAGTCGTCTGTCAAGATGCAGTCCAAGGTATCGGATCTGTTCAACTGAGGTGAGTGGAATATTGCCAAAGGATATAGTGGGACAGGCAGACATAAGTTTGCGGCGCAGGGTAAAGGTAATTTGGTGGGATTTAGTAGGATTTATTTTGATCCTCCACTTTTGACACCATTCTTCAATGGAAACAATGTGAGACTGAAGAGTTTGGGAAGCAATAGTTGGGTCATTGTTTACAGATAACACACATGTGTCATCGGCGTATGTAGTGAGGACAGTGCAAGGATGACTAGGAATATCAGCTGTATATATGGTATAAAGGATTGGACCCAGGATGCTACCTTGGGGCACACCTGCGTTCTGAGGAAATATGGCGGAGAAGGAAAGGTTATGGTTTACTTTAAAGGTTCTATCTGTGAGGTAGGAACGGATTAATAAGAAGTAGGTAGGAGGGAGGAAGTGACGAAGTTTGTAGAGCAGTCCTGGATGCCAAACTCGGTCAAAAGCCTGTTCCACGTCGAGGAAGGCTCCAGTGCAATACATTCCGCGCTCCAATATGGAAGATATCACATCCACCACACGGTGACACTGCTGTATAGTGGAATGGGATGAGCGAAATCCAAACTGGTGGTCAGGAATAACGTGATGAATGTCAAGGATTGGATATAGACGTTTTAGGAGGAGTTTTTCCAGTATTTTGCCCATGATGGGCAAAAGAGAGATAGGACGGTAGGATGATGGATTTTCTAGAGACTTTTTAGGTTTAGGAATCATTTTGATAATGGAAAATTGCCAAGGATCGGGAAAGTAGGTAGAACGAAGTGTGGCATTATATATGTAGGTGAGTAAGAGTATGGCTTTTTTGGGGAGCTGTTTCAGGATAAGGGATGTGATGAGATCATGGCCAGGAGCTTGTTTGGATGGTAATCTTTGAATGATATTAATGATTTCGGAAGGGTGAAAGGCCTTAGGAGGAAGGGACATTTGGAGAGGAACAGTTAGTTCTGCTTCAACATGTTCACTATGGCTGCGATTAAGGATACCAGGGTGCGGATTAAACGTGTTGAAAAGGTGTTCTCCAAAGATTTGGGATTTCTCTTCATCGGATCTCGACCAGGTTTGGGATTTAGTGAGGAGAGGATGATTAAAGGTTTTAAATTTCAGCAGTTTTGCGGTTGTTGTCCATAAAGATTTGTCTGAAGTGGTCAAGTTCTCTGTAAAGTTCTGAAAGTTTTGTATTTTGAATTTTCTTATTTCTGTTTTTAATTTGTTTGTCAGGTGATTGTAATGCTTTTTGTCAGATGGATATCTTGTGTTGTGCCATTTTTTCCTTGCCCTACGTTTGTCAGTTAGTAGGAGTCGAATGTGATTCGGTAAGTTTGTTTTATGAAGATGTCCAATTTTGCGAAGCAATGTGTTGGTGTCTATGACAGTTTCTATCGACTTTGTAAGTTCTTGTATGGCGGAGTCTATGTCATGTTTAGTTTTTAACGGAATGTTTAAGTCAAGTTTGATCTCTAAATCATTACGAAAACAGTCCCAGTAAACGCGACCTTTAATCAGGGAAGGAAGAGAGGGTTTAATAACTGGTTGTGAATGCATGAGGAGAAGAACCGGACTATGATCTGAGGAGAGGTCATCGAGGGATTTGATTGTAGTTTGAACGGAGGGAATTTGGGAACTAATAAAGATGTCAAGTATATCTGGACGTTTTTTAAGGGAAGTTGGCCAGTACGTGGGATTCTGGGGTGACAAGATGGAATAGCTATTGGAGGTTGTGACGTTGGAAAGAATCCTGCCACGAGTGTTGGACGTTCGGCATCCCCACCGTTGGTTTTGGCGTTGTAATCGCCCCCAGCAATGAAGCGCGGACCAAAGGATCGGAATAAGGATTCAAGGTTGTTATAGGTGACAGAAGTAGCAGGAGGGCAATATACAGCTGAGAAGGTTATGTTAAATGGTAGGACGGATAAAGTAACAGAGGTCGACTGAATGGTGTCGGTTGGAGTGGAGGGAACCAGGGAGTGGGGTAAGGATTTGTGAATAAGGATACATGAACCAGCGTGGGATGTGTTGTCTGGGTGATCTGATCTGTAGGTAATGTAGTCACGTATGTAAAAGTGAGAATGAGTAGTGAAATGAGTTTCTGTAATCAGGGCTATGTCTATGTAATTGTCATGAAGAAATATGTCAAGTTCGTCCCGGTGATTTTTCAAACCATTGGCATTCCAAAGAAGAAGAACTAGGGTCTTATTGTTCATTGTGGGAAACTAAGAGGGAATGCTGAAAGGAGTCTTGTAAGGAGAGTGATGAGGGGTCTGATTGTATTTTGTAGATCGAGAAGGAATGAGGAGAGGATAGACGTTATGTCAGATGGGTGTTGGCTGGGATAGGAATAATTGGCGGTATCATGGGATGGAGTGTTAATTTGGGAAGGTGGTGGTTGAATTTTCCTTTGAGGCCGTTGTATAGGTTCTATATTTGAAGGTACAGCTGAAGAGGGTGGGAACTGAAAGGAAGGAAGAGAGGAGACTGGAACTTTGGGAGGAGGAATAACTGGAGGTAACTTAACCCGCTGGGAAGCGTTTTTAGGGGTGAGGTCCGTTTTCGGAGATTTCGGCTGAGAATGGGAGGCCTGGGGAAGGAAATAAGAGGTCTGGGGCTGTGGTTGGATAATCTGTTGTTGAGGATGATAGGAGGTTTGAGGTTGGGATGTTGAGTGTTGAGGCGGTTGAGGGCGAGGTAGCAGTATCGTTGAGTGTTGTTTTACTGAGCTATTGTAGGTAGCTGGTCTTGGGTTGAAGGTTGCAGTCCTCTGAGGAGTAGGATCAGTTCTCGGTGAAGGACCGGGTATCTCTTCTTCTGGAGCGGTATTTCTCTGGCTTTGCAATTTATATGATAAGTTTTGAGCTTTTTGCCTACACATAGTTTTATAGACTATGCAGCCTTTATAATTTGCAGGATGTTCTTCGTTACATAAAAACACATTTTGCTGGTGTGTCTCGAGGCTTCTGGCAGGTGCCTGATGCGTGCGGACCTGCACATTTGACACATCGAGACTGATGATGACAATATGCTCTTGTGTGTCCCAAATGTTGGCAGTTAGTACATTGCACTATTTCATTTCTCCGTCTAGGCTCCTCGAATCGGATAACTGAGTATACTAAGCGATTTATTTCGAATATATCCTTATTGTTAGGTGCTGGCTCAAGGTCGACAAAAAATAAAGGAAGTGGGTACTTTTCTTGAGGATGAATCACACAAGAAATGTTCCTGACATTGTGTCCCAACTCTTCGAGGTCCCGCTTGATGGCACTCGTAGGTGTTGTGCTGTGTAGTCCTCTTAGGACTACCCTAAATGGCTTTTCTTCTCTGAGTTGAAAACAATGAAAATCATAGTTGTTAGCAGTCAAGTGACTAACCACTTTTTTATAATTTTCTTTGCCGCTTGTGCAGATTTTGATGTCTTTGACTCTTGAGAAACATCTAAAATTTGTTTGTCCAATTAAATTGGCGATTTCCTTTCCGAATTTCATGAAGTCAACAATATTGCTGACAAATATTGGTGGTGGTTCTGGGTCCGTGAAGTTGCTGGGTACAGATGATTCAGTAGGTAGATCTTTGAGGACTTCAAATTTATTGCTAGTCGGTAAGGCTGGTAAGATTGGTGGATTGCTGCTGGTTGAAGGTAGACTTCGATTTTCAGACTGTTGTTTCGTTTTAGTATGTTTATTCTTTTTTTTGTTAGGCGATTTTGTAGGAGAACCAGGAGTCAGGTTCCTTTGGCGTTTTTGAAGAGTGCGTCTTTTGAGGTATTGTGAGTCTGTCTCACTCACCTCAGAGAAAGCGGTATCATCTTCAGTGTCCATGCACGAATTTTTTTCAGAAGACATTACGACGTAATTTTAAGAAATAAAATAAATAAAATTAACTCTCTGAATATTTACAATTATATACAATATAGAAAAATAAATAAAAGTAAAACATTTCTATAGAAAAGAAAATTAAATAATTAAATAAAAAAAAAAATAAAAAAAAACTTCTGGATACGAACTCGCGGACGAATAGATACTGCGTACTGAATGCAGCGCTCCAGCCGACTGCGCTACCAACGATCTGATAAGAGATTGCTCTAGTGAGTAATAGCCTCAGTACGGAAGCGGGCAGGTAACGGGAAGCCCCACCACGTGGCAGACACTCTAGGCTAGGTTCACAACGTCTCACTATTAATAGATTTAATTAAGCACTCACCCAATTAGGAATAATAGAAATGTTCATAAACACTTAACAATAATGTTTATAAAATATGGACGTAATCCGTAGGCTAACACCACTAAGGATTGAAAGTAAATGCGGATCGACAACAAAGTTGAACTACAGTTGCGGCCATTGCACTCGCACTCTTTTTCCTTCTTAAAACTTTATTTCCTTTCCTGTATGTCTAACGTCCTTACCGCCTGTCATGTAAACGCTGAGTCCTTACCCGCTTATTATGAATAATTCCCTAATTATTTCACCAAAGAATTTTACCACCTTATTGCAGTCACTGAAACCTGGCTAAAATACTATATTCCTTCTTCCTCAATTTGTATTCCTGATTATTCCTTTATCCGGCACGATCGTATCGGTAAGAACGGTGGAGGTGTAGGTCTTTATGTTCATAAAAGTCTCAAATCCCGAATCCTTGATGTCTCATTTCCATACGATCACCCTAATGTTGAATTCCTACTTGTTGTAATTCCTGTAGCTCAAGTTATCTCCTGTTTATTGTAGTATATCGTCCTCCCCTGGTTCCTTTTGATCAATCCTTCGAATCAATCCTCTACAGCCATGTTCCCTTTTACAACCATATTATAATCTCTAGCGACTTTAATACCAATTTTCTATATCCGACTCCAATGATAAACTCTACCTGGAAAACCTTTTCTATTCTCGCCATCTCTACATTGTTCCTTATGCTTCAACTCACCATACCTTAAGGTCCTTTCCTACCTAGAACGTTCACTTTTCGTAACTTGGACGCTCTGACCCGTGAATTCCTTTTACCTGACCTTGAAAAGATTAACTGGAGCAAAATCTATTCCTGCACCTCTATTGACTCCATGGTCGATATCCTCACCGCTAATCTTCTTCATATCCCTACGTCGTAATATACGCCATGCTTCTTCCTTATCCACATTTAAATATCTCCTTTTCCAGCATCTTAATCCCTCACAGACGCTTGTTGATCTTAAATCTGATACTCGATGGCAGAAATTAATCATTATAATGACTAAACGCTTACTTTATTTTGCTTTTTTTTTTTCTTTTTTTTTTTTACAAAATAAGTTGCTTTTATTTTCTCATTCTATTGTACTTATTATTATGATTATTACTTCGTTATTTTTGTATGTATGTATATTTTTTTTTACCTATGTAAATAAATAAAAAAGTAAATTTTTTTTTTCTTTTTCGGTTGGCGCGACAGGCCTTGGATGTCATCGAGTATTCCAGTTTATATTCCACACCGCGATACTCGATGACATTTTATAGGGTAGGGTCATCACTCCCTACGCCTATTTTTGTGGGTGGCTATCAATTAACTGACGGTCCCACATACCCGGGGAAGATTGTGAGTGAATCCCCATATATTTGTATGCTTGAAAAAAGTCCTTCTGGGTCTGGTATTCGAACTCACAACTTCAGCGTGGCAGGCTAGCGCGCTAAATACTCAGCCACTCGCCCGACAGAAGAGATCGCCAGGAAAACTAAAATATGTTTGGTTTTCAGCCGGCAGAGTTCGCTGTCGTAAGGACGACGGACATCCCGTGGTCTTCATCGACCGAGCGCAGGACCTAGAGGTCTTCGGCTGACGTCCTGGCTACCGTCTACCCTCTGGCTAGGAACGGACTCACACCACGGACTCCATATGTAATTTACTGAGTTTAATGTTTAGTGTCACGATATATTTTTATTTTTATACAATTTTTATTTTCTTCACTAGTCATTATTTATTTAATTTTTCAACTATTCTTCTCTCAACACTTTTGATTGTTTTATTTTGTATTTATTTTCTTCTAATCTTTAAATTTAACCAAAATTTAGCTATGTCGTCTTCCTACCATCAGTGTTTTTCTCCATCTCGTTCCTATGACTAGTATCCTAAATATCTGCCACGTCAACTCCCAATCCTTACCCGCTCATTATGATGAATTTCTTCAATACTTTACCCAGAACTTTTACCATATAATTGCAGTATCAGAATCTTGGCTAAAACCCTACATTCCCTCCTCTTCTATTTCCTTACCCGACCACTCCTTCTTACGTCATGACCGTTTAGGCCGCACTGGCGGAGGCGTCGTACATAATAGCCTAAAATCCCGTATCCTAGATGTCTCAACCCCATCCGATCATCCTCATATTGAATTTATTATCCTTGAAATTATTTGTAACAACCATCCTCTCTTATTTGCAGTAGTGTATCGCCCTCCTTTAGTTCCGTTTGACGCTGCTTTTGAAACCACCCTCTACAATTACGTTCCTCTCTATAACAATATTATAATCTCCGGTGACCTCAACACCAATTTCCTTTCCAACTCCAATGACAAACTGTACCTCGAAAATCTCTTCTTTTCCCTAAATCTTTTCATTGTACCTTTCTCATCCACCCATCATACTCGTTGTTCAGATACCTGGCTCGACCTTCATGTAATTGATTCAGCACATAGCCTCCTCTCTTCATCTCAATTACCAGTCCCATTCTTATCCTGTCATGACCTAATAAACATATCATACAATATGCAAACTCCAGCAATCCTTCCTAAAACTACAACTTTCCGTAATATCAACTCCCTTACTCGTGAAATCATCCAACCCGATCTTGAAGTCCTAAAGTGGGACGATATATATTCATGTACATCTATAGATTCAATGGTCGATATCCTCACCTCTAACCTTATCAGTATCCTTGACAAGCATGCTCCCCTCAAAACCTGCACCTTCCGCCACCGCCCCGCTCCTTGGATGAGTCCAGAAATAAAAGACTTACAAAAGAGGCGTGAGGCTGCCCGTAGACGCTTTAGACGTACTAGACTGACGGAAGAATATCAAGCGTTCAGGGCGCTCCGCAATCTGACTAAGGCAACCATCAGACAAGCAAGATCTAACTACTTTCACGAAACTCTCTCCTCTGCTCCCGATTCAAAATCAAAATGGCAACTCCTTCGCCAATTATCTCTTTGCAAATCCTCTTCCTCACCATCATACCAAGCCTCACCAGATGAATTAAATATATATTTTTCATCTTCCTCCTCTGATAATCATTCCCCACATTCTTCCGACTTTTCTTCAGTTACCTCATTTAATCCAGATAATTTTTATTTTTCCGATATCACACCAACTGACCTTATCTCCTCTGTAATGAAATCCCATACCAACTCTATTGGATTTGATGGAATACCCGTTAAATTATTAAAATTATGCCTTCCCGAAATCCTACCAGTTCTTCTATTCATATATAATTTTTTCCCTCAAAAATTCAATATTTCCATCCACTTGGAAAAAAGCAATAGTCCATCCTATCAATAAAACCTCTAATCCTACATCCCCTAAAGACTATCGCCCAATTTCCATTCTATCTAAACTTTCCAAGCCCTTAGAAAGAATAGTTGAATCTCAATTATCTAATTTCCTTGAAAAGTCTAATCTTCTTGATCCTCTCCAATCCGGTTTTCGACCTGGCTTTTCCACACAATCCGCTCTCCTCAAAATCACCAGCGACATACATACTGCTATGGATGAAAAGAAACTGACTGTACTAATACTTCTAGACTTTTCAAAAGCTTTTGATTCTATGGACCACTCCATTCTCCTCTCCAAACTACAATCCCTATCCTTTTCCAACAGCACTATTCGTTGGTTTCACTCATTTCTCTCTGGTAGAACCCAAGCTGTCACCATTCCAAATCATCCTCTATCTTCCTTTCTTGGCCTTTCGGCAGGTGTGGCCCAGGGTTCAAGTATATCTCCTCTCCTTTTTAACTCCTATATCAATGACCTTCCCAACTCTATCCACCATTGCTCCCACCATTTGTACGCTGATGATTTCCAGATCTACCTATCCTTCTCCCTCTCTGAGACACAAGTAGCATTTTCGAAGATTCAGGAGGACCTGGATAGAATCAGTGCCTGGGGAAATCTGAATAAACTCAAGCTAAATGCCATGAAGACGCAAGCAATAGTAATAGGTTCCAATTCCCTTATCAAATCTAATTCCAAATTTCCAAATCTAATCCTTAATAATTACCCAATTACGTTCAGTTCCAGTGTAAAAAACCTAGGTATCACCATCGACCAATCCCTCTCCTGGAAACCCACATCTCCTTCAATTTAAATCCTCAATCCACTGTCTTGAAACTAGATCGCGACATTCTGACCTTTACCTTCCTACCCACAGAACCAAAACTTTTGATCGTTCCTTCATTGTTCGCTCTACCACACTCTGGAATTCACTACCAGTCCATATCCGCCATGCTGCCTCTTTATCCTCATTCAAATCCCAACTTTTCCTATACCTTCTGTCATCCCAAATAGACGATCAGCAAACGTGATATGTCAATTCTATCTAGAAATCTACATTGAATAAATGAAGATTACTGTCTACTGCTCAAATTTTAATTTGCTTATGTTTAACTAGAATTTATTTTCTCAGAAGATAAAGTTTAGAAGATATATATATATATATTTTTTTTTATTAGTTTCTTTTTTTTCTTTTTTTTTTTTATTTCTTTTGCATAGTATTTTTCCTCATTGTAAATAATTGTAATTTTATTATAATCATTGTAAATAATAATTAATCATGTTTTTTTTTTTTATGTTGCCAGACATAGTATATATCCAAAATGTACATACTGTTATTCTTAGGGGACCTAGTCCCAGAATAAAATTTTTTTTTTTCTATTCTATTATATATATATATATATATATATATATATATATATATATATATATATATATATAGAGAAAGAAGAGAGAGAAAAGAGAGAGAGAGGAGAGAGAGAGAAATGCTTTATTTATTGGAAATGCTTCCCCAATCCATCAAGATATCAATCCCTATTGGACATATTGCACATATATTTTCCTTTTGTTTTATTTATTTAATTTTTTACTAACCTATTCCAGTTACTAAATTAGTATAATATACAATTTTTTTTCCTTTGGTTGCTTACATCAACTTTGTTCATCTCTCCTTAAAATCTTTTTTGTTTTTCTCTTTAACTAGATTAAAAATTACAACCATTTGTGCAAATATTATAAAATCAAAATATAAATAAATAAAATATTTTATTGTTACTTGTAACAAGAGGTATAATAGCTGTAACAAGTTCATGAATAAATTAGTAATTTTGGATTTGATTACATATTTTTCATCGAACATATTTTTATTCCTTGGTAGATGTTCTTTCCTACAAAAATTTTGGCGAAAAGGGCATTTTTAATAGAAGTATATATAACTTCTAACCACAGATCGTGTAAGCACAGGCTATTAAATAAATATATTAATATCTAATTAAAACCAAGATAAATCATTTAACCACAAAATTCCAAAAATTATTCTATTATATTAAGTTACTTAAAATATTATGTTATTCAAGAAATTCAATTTACTTAAATTATTTTGCTCAAAATCCCAGCATAATGATTATTTAAGTTCTTTGTGTCCGTTTTTTAGTTTATACTATAGTCAATGTGTTCTGAAATATAAATTGCCTCCAAAATTTGTCTTTTAAAATCATTGCTTTCTTTATGTACTATCATAGTATTTTCAAAGTCAAATTGATCCGTAAGGAGAGGCCTGTAGGGATAACATATTGTAAATATCTTAAGGAACTAAGGAACATTAATTATATAGTTTTGTTGTGTTTTTTTTTTTCATTTAACAAGTATATGCATTATTATTATTTTTCACATAGCATTATATTTTTTTTTTCAATTATATGGAACTTTTTATTAGATTATATTACAAACTATTTTAGAACTAAAAGTAAATATTATAATTTTTAAATGTTATCCTTGCAATAAAGGCTTTATTCATTCATTCATTCATTTATTACATGCTGTACAAAAGCAGTCTTTTTGATATTTAATTTATAAGTGTAATAGTGCATAATATAAGTAACTAAAAGTTATAGACATTTTTTATTATTGTTGGGAGCTGGGATTAAAAAACTTTGTTTACCTTAATGTTGAGAAACTGCCTGCCATCATTAATCCAGTATGCCTTATGACTCTTAAGCACATTGCCTAGTGCTGTCCTGTATAAGCTGTCACTGATGGCCTGTACTATTGCGAATCTATTACCAACACTGCTGTTACCACGTCAGCCAATATTGTGTTTCTGCCATCTACTGAGCTAATAAGGCATCAATCCTTTTATGTTTTATGGACAATAGTTAAGTTAGAATTTAATTTTAGTTAGATCAGTTAAGTTCTTGATCTAATATCAAAATAAGAGATTCACATTTTTTTTTTCTTTTTTGTTTAGAATTATTCAATTTTGTTTCATTTTGATTTTATTAATGTATTGTAGAAGTTTTTGTTTTGTTCCTTATTTAACTGTTCTTACTTTTATTTTTGTAAGTATTCTTATCATAATAAATGTTGTTCTTAGTTTAGTTTGATTTATTGTATAATTAAGCTCAACTTATTTTATCAAATCTATGCTATTTTATTATATTTTTGTTTACAGCTTTTAATATAATTTCTCCTTTTTTTGCCGCACATTTCAGTGATTGGGGAATTCGGTATTAACCACGTTTCAAATAGAACACATCATCACATGTATGTTATCAATTACCAAACCCACAAAAATAAAAAATATTTCTTATATTTTTATTACAATTAAAAGTTGTTTGAATGAATAAATGTATTGTTAAGTTCTTTTTTTAATTAAAGTGATTGATTTTCATTCAACATATTTTATTTCTTATTTCCTTCTCCCTATGTTTCGGCTTTTTGCCATTTTTAAGGGATCTATAAACATCATTTATTTTAAAATTAAAAGGTAAACAAAATTACTTTTTTACATTGTTATAAGGCAATTTACATACCTTTTAAAATTCCTTCATAATGCACCTATATAAATATACATTAAAAAAAAAAAACTATTATAGGCTGACCAGCCCTCATCATGATTGTTATCACCCACTGGATTAAAGCAATGTATTCCTTCACTCTTAACACTTGATATTAAAACCAATATTTTTCTTTATCCTCATTTATAATGTAATCATCTCAAAACTATATCATATAATAATCAATTTAATATTTTACATATATATATATATATATATATATATATATATATATATATATACACACACATTGTTTTATTTCCTCCTCCTCTAATCAATCAAGTCCACATTTGTTTTCACAGCCAAATTTTTCTTTTAAAAATTCTTTAAAAAAGTATTACTATATATAAACATATACATATGCACACATACATACACTTATACACATACACACAAATACACTACATATGTATGTATTACTTAGTTTCCATTCTCCCACCATGCGCCTTGATGATCACCCACAAAGGGGGTCGAAACGTTGGAAAACAATAAATAGTTAAAACTATTTAGTTGTTTCATTTAATGACCGCCACCCGGACTAATTCCTTCCGGCATTAAATAAATATATTAATATCTAATTAAAACCAAGATAAATCATTTAACCACAAAATTCCAAAAATTATTGTATTATATTAAGTTACTTAAAATATTATGTTATTCAAGAAATTCAATTTACTTAAATTATTTTGCTCAAAATCCCAGCATAATGATTATTTAAGTTCTTTGTGTCCGTTTTTTAGTTTATACTATAGTCAATGTGTTCTGAAATATAAATTGCCTCCAAAATTTGTCTTTTAAAATCATGGCTTTCTTTATGTACTATCATAGTATTTTCAAAGTCAAATAGATGTTGTTTTTTATTACATGCTGTACAAAAGCAGTCTTTTTGATATTTAATTAATAAGTGTAATAGTGCATAATATAAGTAACTAAAAGTTATAGATATTTTTTATTATTGTCGGGAGCTGGGATTAAAAAACTTTGTTTACCTTAATGTTGAGAAACTGCCTGCCATCATTAATCCAGTATGCCTTATGACTCTTAAGCACTTTGCCTAGTGCTGTCCTGTATAAGCTGTCACTGATGGCCTGTACTATTGCGAATCTATTACCAACACTGCTGTTACCACGTCAGCCAATATTGTGTTTCTGCCATCTACTGAGCTAATAAGGCATCAATCCTTTTATGTTTTATGGACAATAGTTAAGTTAGAATTTAATTTTAGTTAGATCAGTTAAGTTCTTGATCTAATATCAAAATAAGAGATTCACATTTTTTTTTCTTTTTTGTTTAGAATTATTCAATTTTGTTTCATTTTGATTTTATTAATGTATTGTAGAAGTTTTTGTTTTGTTCCTTATTTAACTGTTCTTACTTTTATTTTTGTAAGTATTCTTATCATAATAAATTTTGTTCTTAGTTTAGTTTGATTTATTGTATAATTAAGCTCAACTTATTTTATCAAATCTATGCTATTTTATTATATTTTTGTTTACAGCTTTTAATATAATTTCTCCTTTTTTTGCCGCACATTTCAGTGATTGGGGAATTCGGTATTAACCACGCTTTAATTAGAATACATCATCACATGTATGTGATCAATTACCAAACCCACAAAAATAAAAAATATCGCTTATATTATTAATGCTAATATAATGAATTTTAATAAATTAAAAATAACTTATTATGTTTCAGATATTATCTTAGTACAATTCAACTTTGGTTCAGTGGAAACTGTTTTTCATAATTTAATTATTATAGAACCCATGATTCACTGTAAAATTGTTAAAATAATAAAACACCAAAACTGAAATGAGTGAGTTATATTTAATTTTGCATGAATACTGTAGAAACTTTGCTCAATCTCTTATTCTGATACATCATGAAGTTGCCTTTCTGTTTCTTTTACTACCAAGGCAAGTTTGGCATGCATTGTAGTTTGCATTTCGATTTTGAGTCCTATCGTCTCTTTGTCAATTTCCTTGAAACATTTCCATTCTGAAACAGAAACATCATTCAAAATTACATTTTATTTATCAATAAGGGTTCCTGGGAAGCCCAAGAGAGGGCTGCAGCTCATAAAAAAATCAGCCAGACACGCTTAAAAGATCATTAATTTCCCATTGTGATTCTTATCATTGCTTGGTAAAAGCAAAACTGAGACAAAAGTTAACCATAGTCTGAGGATTGCAGGGAAGCGATCAAGTCTGGCCTGGAAGAGACTGTTTTAAAGGCCTACGGTTATCTATTAGTTGTATTTCAGTAATTACGTGAGGTTGTTGAGTACTCAAGGTATTCTTTCTAAAGATTTTTCTTTTCTTTGATTACTTTTTTAATCACACCGTACCACCAGGCAGTTCTCTTGTATTGGGCTCTAATTCTTTTTTTAACACACACCAAGGCTGATGCACAACTATTCCAAACAAATGTAATATTATTTTTTATTCAAAAAACACAATGAGATAAATATTCTTTGGTTTAATGAAGCAAAATTTAAACAATCTAGGCCAAATTTTAACTGGCCGTACAGAGTGGAGAAGAAACATATATACTAACAAATGTAAAATAGACTAATACATCATAATATATCAATATAAAAATATCAACCATAGAAACCCCATACGATAATCCTAACTATTTTAAATTGAACAAATCATTAAACCATATCATGACAAACTAATAATAGAAAAATTGTTAGGTGATGTAGGACCAATAAAAAACAGTCTTAATCATTAATATTGCTTTAAGAATTAAATAATAGACCATGTAAAATCATTGTTGGTACCTATTGACTTCAAGTAATTCCCAATTTAAATCTTTAACAGATTACTAACTAGAGGTCTAACACTTTAATATTTATTACAGTGGATATTTTAGATGACAAATTTTTCATTAATTTATTTTACCTTTCCATTGGTTTTCCTTTAGATAATAAAATAAAATCACTTTACATTGTTAAGTTTTGATTTTTTAATAACCTCTCTTTTAATTTTTTTATACCAATGTATTAGTTATCAGACTTTACCTTTATTTGAATATTTCTCTGATTTTAATTCCTGTATAAAATTTTCCTGCAATGAGTGATAATTATCCAAGAGGGAGGAAATGTAATCAGCTAAACAACTACTATCTTCAATCTAAAAAAAAAAAAAAAAAAAAAAAAAAAATATATATATATCTATTACACAGCCGAGACACTCACTGATAACATAATGAAGAGACTATAAAATTCTGGTAGGATCAGATAAAGAAATCATGACTCTGAAGAGGTACATTTCGTGTTTAATCAAACTAATGCTAAAACTTATTTCATTATAATAAATTCATTCAGCAAATAAGTAGTCTTTAGCAACATATTTTTGAGTTATTTTATTTCTACATTATATTATTTGAGATAATCTTAGTGTTTTACTGGTCCATATAACTTCAACAGCCCCAGGTCAAATTTTAGACAACATACAATATACATTGTTTCATAACTCCAAAGATACTAAGTTAGGTTTTCATTAAATAGAATTATATAGGATTGTTCAATTATAATTTAAAGTCTATTAAGTAGGATAGTATAGCTTCCTTATTAATTTTATTGGTCACATTATTATATTTCAAAGTCACTGACTCAGTGTTTTAGAATAATTTATGGGATGATTAGAGGATGGGGTTTAATAAAAGTGATAGTTGTATATTTTCAAACTGATTTCTGAATTTTTTTCAACTTTGGGCGAATATTAGTAAATTATACTTATGAAATAGAGGTTTCATGGAAAATACATTTTTAAAAAATTTAGTAAAAGTAGAAGACGGAATAGGTAAAATTATTATGAGGGCATCTAAGATATAAGTGTTACAATTCATTAAAATTTTATCAGAATTGGATGAAAGTAATTAGGTGTAATGATTATCACAAGGTGAAGAGCTGCTTACTTTAATTACTAAATAAAAACACGAGACTAATAAACTGAATGAATCAGAAGAAAAACCAAGATGTTTTGATACACTTTTTCATAGTTAGATCTGTTATATTACAAATTAACTATTAAAGCACTTTCATGTTTCAATATTTTAATGTTGGAAATACATTTAATGTAATACAGCATACTAGTTATAAACCTGTCCCAACTTATAAAAACACAAATTCTTGTCAATTTCACAAAAAATAGGCTCTACAATAAATAAACATATTTTTAGTATTGATATAAATGAGGAATATCAATTTTGATGTAGAAAAAGTTTTTCTAAACGGACATGTTTATTTGAACGATAATTTATTTGAGTAACAATTTTTTAATTAATAATTTAAATATATTCCTGTGTTATTGGGTACCATTTCAATGTGCAGGGGCAACTTGATAGATAATAGGGAGGATAAATTCTCCCATTCCTTTATCAACTCATTTCAAGGTGCTTGGCTCAACTTCAAAGACTAGAGGGAGGATAAATTACATTCATTCAGGAACTAAAATTTAAGATCTTTTTCTGATCTTATATTTTGATTCTGAAGAACTGATTTAAGGTAAAAATAAATGCTGGATTACCTTTGGGTAGTTACACAGCAGTCACTCCTGTTAAATAAGAGCTTTATAAGTGGTTGTGATTATCGGATTCATTCAATCTCTATTTTTAGCACGCTTAACCTAACAGTCTTCAAAAATAACAATAAATAAATAAAAGGGATCGGAAAATAAGATGGACCTGGTATGATTTTAAGTACATTAAAACCTTAAAAGATTTAACGCCAGGCTGAGTTGGATCAAACTTGAATGTCATCAATATATATAATAAAAGAAGATTATATTTCACTTTAGGATTTTTTTTTTAAAACCGACTCATTACTAGTATTTCTGAAGATGCAGACAGATTTGATGGAAATGGTCGATGAATCGACTGTGGGAACTAGCAAATGAATCCTCACAAAAAATTTTGTTTGCTTCACTAACTATTGATTTTCTGGCATAGGCACCTATGCATGTCGATATGGAGTTGGGAATTCAGTTTTGAATGAATGAATAAATGCTTTATTTACATAATATACAAAATAGTAATAACATATATATACATTTTTTGAAATCAAAGCCCACAAGACAATGGCGTTAAGCCGTCTGTCGAGTTGCCCCTTTTTCTTTTTTTTTCAGTTTTGATAATAATAATTTAGATTTTTAGTAACGATAGGATTTATTTTTATTGATTGTAAAAATTTAATAATTGAAATGCTGTACCAAAAAATTTCTGTATTTGAATGATTTATTTAAATATGATGCAAATTTAACCCAATCTAGCCCATTTAATCTATCTATTACCTCTTCTGGAGTTAGCTTATATTTTACCAAGTATTTCATCCTGAACTCCTTTAAGACAGGACATATTGCCAAAAAGTGGTAGGTATCCTCTGGCACATTAAGGTTGCACATAGCACAGGTAGGTATCCTATCCCTCCTCCATGGCTGACAATTAAGTCCCATCAGTTCTCCTCTTGCTTTAAATATCAGAGATTTATTGTAGAGACTAAGTTTGTTGTGGTGGATGTAGGAAATAGCTATTTCAGGAACAAGTTTTGCATATAACATATGAAATTGGATATTGCTGGCTGCGGATATCATTTTTTTCGGATTTTAGTTTCTATTTTATTAATGAGGTAGTCCAGATTCATTTTTTTAATGGTTTCTTTATTAATTTCTATTTGTAGCTGGTCACCTATTTCCATTATTTGCATATACCATGATATATTTTTTTCTATAATAACTTGTGTTAAGAAATTCGTTAATCTACTTGCAGGGTGGCTTTCTAATACTTTACGGATATATTTTAGATGTAATTTAAAAGAATAATTGTAGAGGGGAGAGGTTGCAGTTTCTAAATATAATATGTAATCAGGCGTGTCCTGTGGGAGATAAAAGAGCCTTTTTATGAAGTATTTTTGTACCCTTTCTACTTCCTGTAAATTCTAATATCCCCATACCTGAGCTCTATAGCCTACCACCGCTCGTAGGGCGCTGTTAAAAATTTACATTTTTTTATTTACTGGAATATTTTTATCATCTATAATTTTTTCAAAACACTATTTATTGCAAATTTAGCTTTTATTACCTTTTCTCTATTGTTTATTTTAAAGTTGAATGTTGGATTGATGTTTATACCTAAATATTTATAATTATCACTTTTTGTCCTTCGAAATACCATTTCTCATTTTTTATAATCTTCCCCCTCTTTTTCTGCACACCATAATTTGGGATTTAATGAGGTTAACTTTAAGATTCCATTTCTTGCAACATATTTCCAAATCTCTTATCATTAATTGTAGGGAAGTAGGTGAAGAGGCTAAAAGCACAATGTCGTCGGTGAACATAAATGTTTTAATTTTCCATTTATTTATAATAATTCCACTACATAAATCATCTTCCAGATCGTTAATGAATATTGTGAATAGTGTGGGACTTAGCAGGCATCCTTGTTTCACCCCCATTTCGCAAGGGAAGGCAGTTGAAAGTCCATTCTTACTCAAAATTTTTGTATCTGAATTATTATAGTAATTTTTTAAGATATTAATAATTTTGGTTGGAATGCCTAGCAGGGATAACTTGTAAAATAATGCTTTTCTGTCTATACTGTCGAATGCCGCTTGGAAGTCCACAAAAAATAAATAAACTTTTTCATTTTGACTAAATTTAATATTTATAATGTTGTATAAATTAAAGATATTGTCTATGGTGCTGTAGCCTTCTCTAAAACCCGCATGCATTTATTTTATAATATTGTTTTGCGTTAGCCACCTTTTTATTCTCTCCATAACCACACCCGTGAACAATTTAGCAACTGTATTAAGTAAGGATATGCCTCTGTAATTTTTTACATCATTTGGGTCTCCCTTCTTGTATGTTGGAAAAATAATACTCTGCTTAAACGTGTGGGTCCAGATAAAAGAGGTGGATTTAGAAGTTGTTTGAAGTGGTACACCCACCGGTCAATAGGTATGTTGGGGTTACAAATGTAAGTTTTCTTCCTCAAAGCATTGATACTCTCCCAGAAATCTTTGTTGTCCTTTGCACCTTCTATTTTTTCTACTAATGATTCATAAAAAGATATTTTCTTTCTTTTACATAATGTTTTATAGTTTTTATTTTCAAGTAAATACCAGTTTTTCATAAGAACTGAGTTTGTTTTTCTGAATAAATTCAAAAACTTAAAAGAGGTTTTTCTACTTCTATAACATTCATTATCGAACCATTTCTCTCCTGTTTTTGGTTTATATAAAAATTTATTTTTGCCTGCAGCTTCCTTAATGAGACCTATAAATCTTTCTAGTAACAAATCTACATCATTTACTTTAAATTCATCCCATTTTATACAAGCTTTCAAATTTTGTATGAAATTTGTTTCTTGTTCTTTGTTCCACAATAGTTTCGGTAAAAGTGATATTCGCCTGTTATTATTATCTACATTTAAACCTGCCAGAATTAATTTTATCGGTAGGTGATTCGAAAATGTTTCCGGAATAATTTCGAAATGTCTAATATTTTTTACATAGCTAATAGATGCCATGCCCAAATCAATGACGGAAGATCTTCTGGCGGATATAAACGATAGCTCTCCTTTCTCATCTCCAAGCGTTCTTCCAATTAAAATAATAAACCAATGATCTTCACAAAATTCTGCGACCTTAATTCCTCTTTCATCCATTTTACCGTCTTTTGAATTTCTGATTTCAGTTGTTAAGTTTGTTCCCTCTAAAATTTCATTAGGACATATTTGCAAGTTTCCAGTGTGAGAATTCCAGTCGCCGATAAGAACATCGTAATTTCTAGTCAATTCAATTAATTCCATTACTTCATCAAATTCACTATTCCAATTACTGGTATTTAAATAGATCGGAACCAGATATATTATGTTTTCATTAATTTTTAACTTAATACAAATTTTATTTTGAATTATGCAGTATTCAACTTGATTTTTATTGAATTTTGTTTTATTAAATCCATATAGATATCCCCCACTGGCTCTTCCCATTATCTTTCCCTTTTTAGCTCCTATAAACTTCAATTCGAAATCTAAAAAAAATTGTTTATTGAAAATAACACATTTTCTTCTACTAGAAATGTCTCTACCAACAGAAAAATATCGAATTTTTTAACAAAATAAAAAAAAAAAACATTTTCTTTAGATTTAATTCCCCTTATATTATAAAATAAAATATTTATCTCGCCTAAATTATTAATAATAGCTTTATTACTCTCACTTATATCATTTTCCACACTAACTTTCCTTCGTTTTTTGAACTAGCACTGGAGGTAGACGGTTGACTGTTATTGGGGGCCGCCTCACCGCTACGGAGATCCTCTTCAAGAACTGCTTTCATGCTCTTCATCACTTCTTCGGAAAATGTAGTTCCCATTACTTCTTCCAGAATCCTTATTCCATCTTTTCCATCACATTTAAGACCCTCATCAAAGTCCCAGAAGAACCTTTTGTTTTTAAATAAAAGGTAGAAATTTCTAATTTGGACAACAGCGCTCTTATCCACTTGTATAATTTTTTTCTTTTATCTTCCATAGGCACCTTCTTCTCTTCCTAGTTCTTCCAGAAAGATCCCTGTGTATAACGATCCCACTGCCTTTTAACTTCCTTGAATTTTTCAAAATATCCCATATAATTTTTTCGTTATCGATTTCTTCTTGAACTATGTTTTTTTGCGTGTTGTTCCTGATTTTAAAAGCATTATTAATTGTGACATTATTTACACTTAGCACTTCGTCGCATAAAGTCTTGGTAGTTTTTGGAATATCTTCGTTACTTCCTCTTAGACCCCTGAAAATGAGGTTTTTATTTTTATTTTTATTAATCAAATTCTCAATGATATTACTCATATGTTTCTCTTTTTCTTTTAATGTTTTGATTTATTTTCTTAACTCTTCATTTTCTATTAGTAATTTATTTTCTAACAATTTAAAATCTTCTTTTGATGATATCTCTTTTTTTAGAGATTCAAATTTAACGTCTAACATTTTATTAAATCGTTCCATCATTTTTTCTATTTCCATGGCTTCTATTGTTTCACTCTGAACTTTTTTATTTTTTATTTCTTCAGGGGAATTTTTATTCCGTTTTCTTTTTGTCGAATCTAAAGATTTTGGTGAAGAGATACCTTCATTAAGCTCTTTTTTTCTATTCATATATTTACGAGCCAATAGGTTTGACAAGTAAATAAACATTACTGACACTGACCTTACTAGATAAGACGATGTTACTACACTGCCAGTCTGGGCGCAACTCCCGAAGTCAGTTTTTTTCAAAGGATCAATGGAGAAGATTAAATATATTAATATTTTAAAATGAGATTCCCCAGCTGATGAAACAATGTGAGGTAAAGAATGAACATTCAGAACTTACTGTTTGTTACAGAATGTTTTTATTTTATAATACTGATTTTATGTTATTTTCAAAGATGAACCAAGCATACAAGCAATCATACTCAATAACAGAGAAATGCATTAAAAATATAAATTTAATAAGTAAATAAATTATTGGACAACGTAATGCTGAATAAAAATTTTGCCACATTTAAACTGGTGAGCCTAAGCTGTAAGGAACACTGGAGAACCTAATAGTCCGTCAGCCAGCAACGAAAAAAGACACCCATTTTACCAAAATTTTTAGTCAAAGCATCTATCACGGTAAAGCAAAAAATACACGTCTGCCAACTCAAAACGGGTGGATTACAAAATGGCGGCCATCCAAGGGAATATCACGAAATATCACTCTCTAACGTGGAAACGGCTCATCCTATGAGAATAATTGTCATAACGTAAATCATCTAGTATTTCATAAGCTTTCATTTGAGTGGAGTAAGACAATTTATATATAATAAATGACTCAACGATATAAAGGTATTACGAAAAAAAAAAGTTTGGGGAAAACGAGATATAACACTTTTCAAACATTAGTATGGCTACAATCACGGAAACGGCTCATTCTATGAGGATCTTTGTTATAAAAATTACCTTTAATTTGAGTTGTAAAACACGTCTGTATGACTAATCGTTTTATAGATATGTTCTTACAAAAAACCGGAAACCGAGAAACTTCTTATTTCGTCATTAATTTGGTTGATATTATGGAAGCGGCTGTTACTAACAATGTAATGGTTATAAACTACTTTACGGGGCATAAAATTATCTTTAATTTGAGTATTAATACTTAGTATAGTCAGTGCAATGGTTACATAGTTCAGAATTTCTGTTCCTAAAAACGCGTCCGCCGCAGCTCCCCAGCCATCTGTGAATGGCAGACTAGCGTCGTTTAATTCGTATTGTCACCTAGTATTATGAAGTCAACAAAGAAAATCGTGGTCAAATGAATTAGAATTTTGTCTTATGGTCCCTTTTTGAATGACCGCTATTTTGTAATCCACCCGTTTTAAGTTGGCAGACAGGTATTTCTTGCTTTACTACGATAATGATTTCCATGAATCTTACAACAAATTGTTTTAACTGGGTTGCATTTTTCGTTACTGACTCACAGATTAAAAGAAGAACCGCCCACTTTGTCATGATTTTGTCGCCAGATATGACTCTTTAGAGGAGAACAAAAAAGAAGAAAAAGAACTGATATTATTTATACTATATTTATTTATTGTTAAGCTATTCCTAAAATATTAGTAATAACAAAGCATTAACCTTATTCATACGAAAGTCTCCAAATGATATATAAGCTCCAGATGTCAGAATTTTCTGCCAGCTTAATACTCCATCTTTAAAATTCAGTATGTCATTTTTAGGACCCCATGGTGAAACCATAGCATACTCCAAAGAATCGAAGTAATCATTGCACTCCAGATCGAGATCCTTAGCTTTTTCTTCAAGCGTCCGTCTGTTGATCTAAAAAAATTATTAAAACCTTCATAAAATTACAAGAAACAATGTTGAATTGCATACATAATGAACCTTTACCCATTATTATAAAGTTCACACCAATTACTTTGAAAAGAAAATTGTTTACATTCAACAGATAAAAACTTAACTAACAAATCACAAGATAATTCATGGAAACAAAACATTGCGTATTGATGATGAAAACGCCAAGCTAATAATAATCATTAGCAACACAGAGTTACAACTAAACATACTTAAAAACTTACGGAGTCTCTCCACACTGCCTCATTATAAACCAAAATGATGTCTACAGAGTCTATTCCATTTTGGTCGTAAGTCCAGTAAGTTTGGAGCCTGAGCTTCAAGTTATCACAATTAATGATATCTAAAGTTTCGAAAACTCTGACATAATTAATACAAACTGAAGTCATAGCTATTAATTAAACCACTACTACTTGTGAATTGATGTATTCAATTAATTCTAAAAAATAATACACTTGTCAGATGATAACATTCGAACTTTTTTTACCTCAAGTATAATGATCTTAAAAAAAAAAAGGCTGAAGGCGGTTACATGATAATAAGAATATGTTTACCAAAGATATCATAACGAAACAAGAGACTTGATCTTTCAAGAAATCACCTCGCTGTTTGTCATGACGTCAGTGGACCAAGTGAGTTGTTACACCGCGGGTGTGTTTACGTAAAGAAAGGTGGGATCGATTTAGAAGGGGCAATATAGCGGACAACCCTGATGATGTAACTGGTCTTTGGTCCTTTGTTGTTGTGTATGCTGTACTTGGTCTGGGTGATAGTTCAGTCCGCTATTGAGGTTTTTAGATGTGTTTTTCAGTGTTATTTAATTATTTTGAGATGTTGTTTGACAGTATTAAACTTAAAATCTGGAAAGCCTTGTGCGGTTGCGATTTGAAAAAAAGAATGAGAAATTATCAAGTAGAACATTTCACAGATAAGTTTAAAGGAGAAATTGTTGGAATATAGTGAATGTTTATATATGATTATGCATAATAGTAGAAACTTTGCAATTATCGAATAATTCAAACAGGATCATAAAACATATGGATGAAAAATAGAAATAGAGGCCTGTGGTCAATTTAAAGACTTTTTTTTTAAATTTCTAGACTCATATCAATCATTTTGTTTTATTTTTATATTTTAGATTATGTTGCTGACATAAATAAGTGCATAATTTGTACACCATTCCTTATTAAAAGTACGCATCAAATATATTCTCATAATCACTACTTTTAATGTAAAATGAAATGAAATTTATTTGGAGATTTATCCTTTTTACACAAATATTTGTTCTGATGCTGTTTGTGCCCCTTACGAGTTCTATAAAAACGCCCTTGACCAATTTTGAAGTAGGCTACTGGAATTTTATGATAAAACTATAGATATAGGTGAGGTACCTAAATGTTTTTAAGAATATATGATTTTACTATTGATTAAAACAGGTGATGAAAATTTTGCACTAAACTATAGAGGAATAACACTTATTAGGCTTATTGTGTGCCATCCAATCTCCTGGATATGATACAGGCCTATTCCATTGGTGAATCTGACTAAACTGTAAGGGTTAATCTTTTCACACAACTTAGGATCAACAATACGGTCGCTGCCATAATGGTAAAACCGTATTCTGGCTATCTCTGAACAACTGCATATCACATGATATGCAGTTTAATCTTTCTTCTTGCTGAATCAGCAAGTCGGTGGGATGCTTTTTAAGCTGTATACATTCCTGTCACTATCTTCAGAGTTATCGTGTACAGTAAGAGTAGTTGTTATACAAGTACACCTATTGAATCAAGGTTGCTAGGGACACCACTGCCTATCTAATCCAAATCCAGCATAGACTTCTCAATTTATATCACTACAGAATTTATATCGACACTTTAACAAAGTTACTGCTAGGCAAATACATTAATTTATATGTAATTCATGATGATCCACTTATATTTTAAGAACTTATCAACCAACCTCGCATACCAAATAGATTTCAGCCATAAACAACTACCCCGGAAGATCTCAGGTCTGTTGCTGTCATAATTGACCTTTCTCCTTTCTTATTTTTAGTTGTTAAACAAGTACACCTAGGTTTCCAAAAAACATCTTCTCCTTTATTTTAGCATCAGCTTTGTTTCATCTCCCATATTTCAATCTGAGAAATAATATAGGTCTAATCCAGTTCTGTATCCTTGTAGGCCGAGATTCAAATGCAGAAATAATTAAAAAAAAAAAAAAAAAAAACATTCTCAAGGGAGAACATTACTGTTTTCTCAGGATTCATGAAGTTGTACACTTCTTTTTAACTGCAAGATCAATGTGCACAATTTTTAAAACTCATGGGCTTGATTTTGTATCCATTCAAGATAATAATTCTCTGAACCATTCTCTTGCACTGTTGTTATGGAAATTACATACTAAACCTGAAAGGGTAGGAAATTCCTTTTTGCATCAGTAATCTTCGGGAATGTCTTAGAAATCAAGATTAAACTGGTTTTCGCCATTAAAACCCTTGGTCAAATTTTGGTGGATCTAGAGGTATTTTTCTTAGGTGGGGAAGGAAGATCTTTTGCTTTGAGGAGGAGGATTGTGGGAGGAGAATAATATAACATAGTTACCAACTTCATTCAAGACGGAGTTGTTATATTACAATAACTCATGGGTAATGGCACTATAAGGCTGTTCTATTCCATAATTGGGGTATAACTAGGAAGAACATATAAAATAGCATTTAACACATGCTTTAGTATTTTTATAGTATTTATTTTGTTCCCTTGATGGTCATTTCATTTAAGACATCTCCCTCCAGTGGGTCTCCCATTAGGTTGAAGACACATTTTAATTAACCGGACAATCTTGGAAGAATTTCAGTACTGTAATGTTTTTAAATAATCTTCTGGAGGTCTTTGTTTATTCTAGATTTTAACCTTTGAATTATATATTACTAAAAACTAATTGATTTTATAATTTATGAAATTAATTTATATTCATTTATAGGTATAAAATTAAATTGAAAACAATCAAGGATTAGGACTTATTAGTACATATTCAGTTTTTTATAAGTACATATTTTCTTTAGTTATAAGTATATATTCATGTTTACATGTATTTTTGTTGTTATGTTATAAAATAAAGCTATAATCTTTAGTTTTTTTTTCTTCTAATTTAATAACATAAAATGTAATTCAAAAGAATTATTTGGCAAACATAAATATATTTTCTTTCTTGCATTAATTATTTTTGTTCTGGCAGTGTGCATAAGTCAACATTTATGATTGAATTAAAAAAATATAACTTTAATAATTCCAATGAGTAATAATCTTTAATGGCAACATATTATGTTTTAGTTTTCAAGCCATTTTTTTTAACAGATGCATTTTAGTAATGAAATAAAATGTAAATTGATTGTTTTTAAACCACTACAGAAATAGCCTCAAATAAAAATAAGATTAATCGATTGATAAATGATTGATTACATTTGTTCATAATATAATTACATTATATAAACTTTAAAGAGAAAAAGTTTATATAAAGTATAGATCGGTTAACTGGGAATCATAAAAAATAAAAGTTATAAAATCCACTGATCACACAGAAGATAAATAATAAAACCTAATGAAAGAAGGATTTAAAACTAATTCTGTAGTTTACTTTCTCAAGTACCTCATTGGGGAAGTGAAAATGAAGCCACAACAAAAATATCTAGGAACAGGTAAAATAATGTGAATTGTGCTCCATAAAATAAAATTGTACTACAATTAGAGATACATGGCAATGATCAGGGATTAAAACTATCTTTCATTTGTACTTCGGATAAAATGACAGAAATATGCTAAACTAATTAGCAGATTTTTGAATAATCAAGGAAATACTTGAACTTTTTTAAATCATGAATATTATATATGTATATATATAATATTAGATGCCACCTCCCACCATCCCACGTTTTGTCAGGCAACCGATACGGGACGAAATAGTGCATCAACGTAAAGTGAAGAGGGACATCTCCACACGGGACATCGGTTGAGAGGAAAATGACTTCCACCGAATATATCTCGGCGAAGACATGTCGCCAACAAATAGGCATTTGTACTGGCTCGCCCGTCAAGTAAGATCTGCGAAAAAATCAGATACGTTTGGTTAGCGGGAGGCAGAGTGCGCGTCCGAAAGGATGATGGCCACCCGGTTATCTATATCGACTGGTGTCAAGATCTCGACGTCTTTTGCTGACGCTCTGGGAAATGTCTACCTTCTGGCGATCATCTAAATGCTTCAATGGTCTTATATCCTAAAAACCTTCAAGGCATAATCTTCAATCCGCTTCCCAGCATGCAGTATCATTCCTTTCATCTCATGACCTCTTCCAAATATCTTATAATATTCAAACCCCAGCTTTCCTACCTAGAACGTTCACTTTTCGTAACCTGGACGCTCCGACCCGTGAATTATTTTTACCTGACCTTGAAAAGATTAACTGGAGCAAAATCTATTCCTGCACCTCTATTGACTCCATGATCGATATCCTTCCGCTAACCTTCTTCATATCCTGACGTCATGCTAACATCGTAATATGCGTCATGCTTCTTCCTTATCCACATTTAAATATCTCCTTTTCCAGCATCTATTATCCCTCACAGACGCTTGTTGATCTTTTAAATCTGATACTTGATGACAGAATTTAATTATTAAAATGACTAAATCCTTACTTTATTTTGCTTCTGTTTGTTGTTTTGATTTTTAACAAATAAGTTGTTTTTTATTTTCTCATTCTATTGTACATATTATCATTATTATTATGATTATTACTTCGTGAATTGTGTATGTATGTATGTGTGTGTATATAATATATTTTTTTTTTGTTAAATGACTTTACCTATATTAAATAATTAAATCTATTTAATGTATTCTGGCCAGAAGTGCTATTTTTATTTGTAACATCAATGTTATTCTTAAGGGACTATGTCCCAAATAAGGTACATTGTCTATATATCTATTCTATTCTATTTATTATATATATATTATATATTATATATATATATATATATATATATAATATATATATATATATATATAATAATTTGTTTGAAATAATTTGGGTTTCAGGTCATTAAACTAATGACCTAAAATTTAATGACCTAAAACCCGAATTATTTCAAACAAAATTATAATATAAAAAAGGGTCGATGAATTAATTTCTTGTATATATATAAATATATATATATATATATATATATATTATATATATATATATATATTATATATATATATATATATATAGAGAGAGAGAGAGAGAGATGCTTTATTTATTGGAAATGCTTCCCAATCCACAAGGATATCAATCCCTATTGGACATATTGCACATATATTTTCCTTTTGCTTTATTTTATTTATTTATTTTTTACTAACCTATTCCACTAACTAAATTTCTATTATATACATTTTTTTTTTCCTTTAGTTATTTACATCAACTTTATTCATCTCTCCTAAAAATCTTATTTTCTTTTTCTCTTTAAATAGATTAAAAATTACAACCTTTTGTGCAAATATTATAAAATCAAAATATAAATAAATAAAATATTTTATTTTTACTTGCAACAAGAGGTGTAATAGTTGTAACAAGGAAGTTCATGAATAAATTACTAATTTTAGATTTTATTACATACTTTTCATCGAACATATTTTTATTCCTTGGTAGATGTTCATTCCTACAAAAATTTTGGCGAAAAGGGCATTTTTAATAGAACTATATATAACTTATAACCAAAGATCGTGTAAGCACAGGCTATGAGGGAGTGAGTTGGTGACCGAAACAGCTATTGACTGTTATTTCATCTTTCTTGGGCAGGTAAAATTCTATTCTGTTCTGATTAATTATCAATAGTTTATATTTAATTTATAAGTATAATAGTGCATAATATAAGTAACTAAAAGTTTTTTTTTTTTTTTTTGATTATCCAAATGACCTTCAAGATTTAAATCCAAATTCTATATGGTCAGTACTGAAAGTGGTAGATATTTTTTATTGTTGTCGGGAGCTGGGATTAAAGAACTTTGTTTACCTTAATGTTGAGAAACTGCCTGCCATCTTTAATCCAGTATGTCTTATGACTCTAAGCACATTGCCTAGAGCTGTCCTGTAGAAGCTGTCACTGACGGCTTGTACTATTGCGAATCTATTACCAACACTGCTGCTACCACTTCAGCCAATATTGTGTTTCTGCCGGCTACTGAGCTAATAAGGCATCAATCCATTTATGTTTTATGGACAATAGTTAAGTTAGAATTTAGTTTTAGTTAAATCAGTTCTTGATCTCATATCAAAATAAGATATTTCAATTTTTTTTTTTTTTTTTTTTAGGATTATTAAATTTGGTTTCATTTTGATTTTATTAATGTATTGTAGAAGTTTTTGTTTTGTTCCTTATTTAACTGTTATTAATTTTATTTTTGTAAGTATTCATATCATAATAAATTTTGTTCTTAGTTTAGTTTGATTTATTGTATAATTAACCTCAACTTATTTTATCAAATTTATGCTATTTTATTATATTTTTGTTTACAGCTTTTAATATAATTTCTCCTTTTTTCTGCTGCACATTTCAGTGATTGGGGAATTCGGTATTAACCACGCTTTAAATAGAATACATCATCACATGTATGTGATCAATTACCAAACCCACAAAATAAAAAATATTGCTTATATCATGCTTAAATAAAAAATAACTTATTATATTTCAGATATTATCTTAGTACAATACAACTATGGCACTGTGGAAACTGTTTTACATAATTTAATTATTATAGAACACATGATTCACTGTAAAATTGTTAAAATAATAAAACACTAAAACTGAAATGAGTGAGTCCTATTTAATTTTGCCTGAATGCTGTACAAATTTTGCTAAATCTGCTATTCTGATACATCATGAAGTTGCCTTTCTATTTCTTCCACTACCAAGCCAAGTTTGGCATGAATAATAGCTTTCCTTTCAATTTCGATTCCTATCATCCCTTTGTAGTCAATTTGCTTGTAACGTTGCCATTCTGAAACAGAAACATTATTCAAAATTACATTTTATTTATCAATAAGGGGTCATGGGCAGCCTAAGAGAGGGATGCAGTTAATCAAAAAAATCAGCCAGACACGCTTCAAAGATCATTAATTTCCCATTGTGATTCTTATCATTGCTTGGTAAAAAAACCATAGTCTGAGGATTGCAGAGAAGCGATCTAGTCTGGCCTAAAAGAGGCTGTTTTAAAGGCCTACGGTTATCTTCTAGTTGTATTTCAGTTATTACGTGAGGTTGTTGAGTACTCAAGGTATTCTTTCTAAAGATTTTTCTTAGTAACACTGCAAGGCTGCTGCAGAACTATTCCAAACCAATGTGATATTATTTTTATTCAAGAAACACAATTAGGTAAATATTCTTTGATTCCATGAAGAAAAATTTAAACAATCTAGGCCAAATTTTAACTAGTAACATTGGACTAAATGAAATCAGCCACTGGCCGTGCAGAGTGGAGAAGAAACATATATACTAACAAATGTAAAATAGACTAAAATATCACAATATATCAATATAAAAATATCAACTATAGAAATCCCCTACGATAATCCTAGCCCTTCAGAGCTGCTCCAGATGGGGAAGAAGAGCTTTAAATTTAAGTATCCTGACAAAGGATACAGCAAGTAACCTATTCTGTTTTAAATTGAACAAATCATGAAACCATATCATGACATACTTATCGTGGAAGTCGAAATGGGAACGCATAATTAAAAAAAAATATCATGACATACTAATAATAGGAAAATTGTTAGGTGATGTAGGACCAATAACAACCAGTCCTAATCATTAATATTGCTTAAGAGTTAAATAATAGATCATGTTAAATCATTGTTGATACCAATTGACTTCAAGTAATTCCCAATTTAAATCTTTAACAGATTACTAACCAGAGGTCTAACACTTTAATATTTATAACAGTGGATCTTTTATATGACAAATTTTTCATTAATTTATTTTACCTTTCCATTGGTTTTCCTTTAGATAATAAAATAAAATCACTTTACATTGTCAAGTTATTATTTTTTAATAATCTCTCTTTTAATTTTTTTATACCAATGTATTAGTTAGCAGACTTTACCTTTATTTGAATACTTCTCCGCTTTTAATTTCTTTATGAATTTTTTCTGCAATGAGTGATAATTATCCAAGAGGGAAGAAATGTAATGAGCTAAACATCTACTGTCTTCAACCTAAAAAAAACAAAGAAATCATGACTCTGAAGAGGTACATTTTGTGTTTAATCAAACTAATGCTAAAACTTATTTCATTATAATGCATTCATTCAGATTATCTATTCTCAAATAGCAAATAAGTAGTCTTTAGCAACACATTTTTAGATACATATTTTTGGGTCATTTTATTTCTACATTATATTATTTGAGATAATCTTAGTGTTTTACTGGTCCATATAACTTCACCAGCCCCAAGCCAAATTTTAGACAACTTACAATATACATTGTTTCATAACTCCAAAGATACTAAGTTCGGTTTTCATTAAATAGAATTATATAGGATTGTTCATTTATAATTTAAAACTCTATTAAGTAGGATAGTATAGCTTCCTTATTAATTTTATTGGTCACATTATTATATTTCAAAGTCAATGACTCGGTGTTTTAGAATAATTTATGGGATGATTAGAGGATGGAGTTTAATAAAAGTAATAGTGGTATATTTTCAAACTGATTTCTGAATTTTTTTCAACTTTGGGTGAATATTAGTAAATTATACTTATGAAATATAGGTTTTATGGAAAATCCGTATAAAAAAAATTGAGTAAAAGAAGAAGATGGAATAGGTAAAATTGTTATGGGAGCGTCTAGATATAAGTGTTATATGAGTATCATCATTATAAAAATTACCTTTAATTTGAGTTGTAAAACACGTCTGTATGACTAATAGTTTTATAGATATGGTTCTTACAAAATACCGAAACCGAGAAACTTCTTATTTTGTCATTAATTTGGTTGATATCATGGAAACGGCAGTTACTAACAATATAATAGTTATAAACTACTTTACGGGGCATAAAATTATCTTTAATTTGAGTATTAATAGAAATCCGTAGGTCTAATACTCACCGATCTATAGTCAGTGCAATGGTTACATAGTTCAGAATTTCTGGCCCTAAAAACGCGTCCGCCGCAGCTCCCCAGCCATCTGTGAATGGCAGACTAGCGTCGTTTAATTCGTATTGTCACCTAGTATTATGAAGTCAAAAGGGAAAATCGCGTGGTCAAATGAATCAGAATTTTGTCTTTTGGTCCCTTTCTGAATGGCCGCCGTTTTGTAATCCACCCGTTTCAAGTTGGCAGACCTGTATTTTTTGTTTTACCACGATAACGCTATCCATGAAACTTACTACAAATTGTTGTAAACTGGGTTGCATTTTTCGTTACTGACTCACGGATTAAAAGGAGAATCCTTACTTTGTCATGTTTTTGTCGCCAGACATGACTATTTAGAGGAGAACAAAAAAGAACTGATATTATTTATGCTATATTATATTTATTGTTAAGCTATTCCTAAAATAATAGTAATAACAAAGCATCAACCTTATACAAACGGAAGTCTCCAAATGATATATAAGCTCCAGATGTCAGAATTTTCTGCCAGCTTAATACTCCATCTTTAAAATTCAGTATGTCATTTTTAGGACCCCATGGTGAAACCATAGCATACTCCAAAGAATTGAAGTAATCATTGCACTCCAGATTGAGATCCTTAGCTTTTTCTTCAAGCGTCAGTCTGACGATCTAAAAAAATTATAAAACCTTCATAAAATTACAAGAAACAATGTTGAATTGCATATATAATGAACCTTTACTATTATCATAAAGTTCACACCAATTACTTTGAAAAGAAAATTGTTTTACATTCAACAGATAAAAACTTAGCTCACAAATCACAAGATAATTCATGGAAACAAAACATTGCGTATTGATGATGAAAAAGCCAAGCTAATAATAATCATTAGCAACACAGAGTTACAACTTAACATACTTTATATACTTAAAAACTTACGGAGTCTCTCTACACCGCCCCACTATAGACCAAAATAATGTCTACAGAGTCTATTCCATTTTGGTCGTATGTCCAGTATGTTTGGAGACTGAGCTTCAAGTTATTATAATTGATCATGTCTAAAGTTCCAAAAAATCTACCAACTGAAGCCATAGCTATTAATTAAACTACTACTATTTGTTAATTGAAGTATCTAATTAGTCTTCAAAAATAACACACTTGTCAGTATAATGATCTTTAAAAAAAAGGCTTAAGGCGGTTACATGATAATAAGAATATGTTTACCAAAGATATCATAACGAAACAAGAGACTTGATCTTTCAAGAAATCACCTGGCTGTTTGTCATGACGTCAGTGGACCAAGTGAGTTGTTACACCGCGGGGTGCTTACGTAAAGAGAGGTGGGATCTATTTAGAAGGAGCAATATGGCGGACAACCCTGATGATGTAACTGGTCTTTGGTCCTTTGTTGTTGTGTATGCTGTACTTGGTCTGGGTGATAGTTCAGTCCGCTATTGAGGTGTTTAGATGTGTTTTTCAGTGTTATTTAATTATTTTGTGATGTTATTTGACAGTATTAAACTTAAAATCTGGAAAGCCTTGTGCGGTTGCGATTTGAAAAAAAGAATGAGAAATTATCAAGTAGAACATTTCACAGATAAGGTTAAAGAAGAAATTGTTGGAATATAGTGAATGTTTATATATGATTATGCATAATAGTAGAAACTTTGCAATTATCGAATAATTCAAACAGGATCATAAAACATATAGATAAAAAATAGAAATAGAGGCCTGTGGTCAATTTAAAGACTTTTTTTTTTTAATTTCTAGACTCATATCAATCCTTTTGTTTTATTTATATATTTTAGATTATGTTGCTGGCATAAATAAGTGCATAATTTGTACACCATTCCTTATTAAAAGTACGCATCAAATATATTCCGATAATCACTACTTTTAATGTAAAATGATATGAAATTTATTTGGAGATTTATCCTTTTTACACAAATATTTAAATATAATTTTGTTTGAAATAATTCGGGTTTTAGGTCATTAAACTATAGGTCATTAGTTTAATGACCTAAAACCCGAATTATTTCAAACAAAATTATTATTATTTTATATATATATATATATATATATATATATATATATATATATATAAATATATATTATAGAATAGAATAGAATATAGACAATGTACCTTATTCTGGGACATAGTCCCTTAAGAATAACATTGATGTTACAAATAAAAATAGCACTTCTGGTGAGAATACATTAAATAGAAAAAAAAAATGTATATAATAGAAATTAAGTAAGTGAAATAGGTTAGTAAAAAATAAATAAATAAAATAAAGCAAAAGGAAAATATATAGGGATTGATATCCTGGTGGATTGGGAAGCATTTCCAATAAATAAAGCATCTCTCTCTCTCTCTCTCTCTCTCTCTCTCTCTATATATATATATATATATATATATATATATATATATATATATATATATATATTTATATATATACAAGAAATTAATTCATCGACCCTTTTTTATATTATAATTTTGTTTGAAATAATTCGGGTTTTAGGTCATTAAATTTTAGGTCATTAGTTTAATGACCTGAAACCCAAATTATTTCAAACAAAATTATTATATATATATATATATATATATATATATATATAATAGAATAGAATAGAATATAGACAATGTACCTTATTCTGGGACATAGTCCCTTAAGAATAACATTGATGTTACAAATAAAAATAGCACTTCTGGCCAGAATACATTAAATAGATTTAATTATTTATATAGGTAAAGTAATTTAACAAAAAAAAATATATATATATATATATACACACACATACATACATACACAATTCACGAAGTAATAATCATTATAATAATGGTAATAAGTACAATAGAATGAGAAAATAAAATACAACTTATTTTGTTAAAAAACAAAACAACAAACAGAAGCAAAATAAAGTAAGGATTTAGTCATTTTAAGATTAAATTCTGTCATCAAGTATCAGATTTAAGATCAACAAGCGTCTGTGAGGGATAATAGATGCTGGAAAAGGAGATATTTAAATGTGGATAAGGAAGAAGCATGACGCATATTACGGCGTAAGCATGACGTAAGGATATGAAGAAGGTTAGCGGAGAGGATATCGACCATGGAGTCAATAGAGGTGCAGGAATAGATCTTTTCTAGGTCAGGTAAAAGTAATTCACGGGTCGGAGCGTCCTGGTTACGAAAAGTAAACGTTCTAGGTAGGAAAGCTGGGGTTTGAATATTATAAGATATTTGGATGAGGTCATGAGATGAAAGGAATGGTACTGCATGCTGGGAAGTGGATTGAAGATTATGCCTTGAAGGTTTTTAGGATATAAGACCATTGAAGCATTTAGATGATCGCCAGAAGGTAGACATTTCCCAGAGCGTCAGCAAAAGACGTCGAGATCTTGACACCAGTCGATATAGATAACCGGGTGGCCATCATCCTTTCGGACGCGCACTCTGCCTCCCGCTAACCAAACGAATCTGATTTTTTTCGCAGATCTTACTTGACGGGCGAGCCAGTACAAATGCCTATTTGTTGGCGACATGACGTCGCCGAGATATATTCGGTGGAAGTCATTTTCCTCTCAACCGATGTCCCGTGTGGAGATGTCCCTCTTCACTTTACGTTGATGCACTATTTCGTCCCGTATCGGTTGCCTGACAAAACGTGCGATGGTGGGAGGTGGCATCTAATATTATATATATACATGTATAATATTCATGATTTAAAAAAGTTCAAGTATTTCCTTGATTATTCAAAAATCTGCTAATTAGTTTAGCATATTTCTGTCATTTTATCCGAAGTACAAATGAAAGATAGTTTTTATCCCTGATCATTGCCATGTATCTCTAATTGTAGTACAATTTTATTTTATGGAGCACAATTCACATTATTTTACCTGTTCCTAGATATTTTTGTTATGGCTTCATTTTCACTTCCCCAATGATCAGGGATAAAATCTATCTTAGCCTGTGCTTACACGATCTGTGGTTATAAGTTATATATAGTTCTATTAAAAATAACCTTTTCGCCAAAATTTTTGTAGGAAAGAACATCAACATCATGTCCATATCTCATGTGTGAACAGTCACCTTTACTTGATGTATTTTTTGTGTTAATACAGTTGTAAATATCTCTATAATAAATAAATAAAAAAAAAAACAAAAAAAAAAACAATTTTACAGTGAATCATGGGTTCTATAATAATTAAATTATGTAAAACAGTTTCCACAGTGCCATAGTTGTATTGTACTAAGATAATATCTGAAATATAATAAGTTATTTTTAATTTAAGCATAATATAAGCGATATTTTTTATTTTTGTGGGTTTGGTAATTGATCACATACATGTGATGATGTATTCTATTTAGTATTATATTTTAGTCTATTTTACATTTGTTAGTATATATGTTTCTTCTCCACTCTGCACGGCCAGTGGCTGATTTCATTTAGTCCAATGTTACTAGTTAAAATTTGGCCTAGATTGTTTAAATTTTTCTTCATGGAATCAAAGAATATTTACCTAATTGTGTTTCTTGAATAAAAATAATATCACATTGGTTTGGAATAGTTCTGCAGCAGCCTTGGTGTGTTACTAAGAAAAATCTTTAGAAAGAATACCTTGAGTACTCAACAACCTCACGTAATAACTGAAATACAACTAGAAGATAACCGTAGGCCTTTAAAACAGCCTCTTTTAAGCCAGACTTGATCGCTTCTCTGCAATCCTCAGACTATGGTTTTTTTACCAAGCAATGATAAGAATCACAATGGGAAATTAATGATCTTTGAAGCGTGTCTGGCTGATTTTTTGATTAACTGCATCCCTCTCTTAGGCTGCCCATGACCCCTTATTGATAAATAAAATGTAATTTTGAATAATGTTTCTGTTTCAGAATGGCAACGTTACAAGCAAATTGACTACAAAGGGATGATAGGAATCAAAATTGAAAGGAAAACTACTCTTCATGCCAAACTTGGCTTGGTAGTGGAAGAAATAGAAAGGCAACTTCATGATGTATCAGAATAGCAGATTTAGCAAAATTTGTACAGCATTCAGGCAAAATTAAATAGGACTCACTCATTTCAGTTTTGGTGTTTTATTATTTTAACAATTTTACAGTGAATCATGGGTTCTATAATAATTAAATTATGTAAAACAGTTTCCACAGTGCCATAGTTGTATTGTACTAAGATAATATCTTAAATATAATAAGTTATTTTTAATTAAAGCATAATATAAGCGATATTTTTTATTTTTGTGGGTTTGGTAATTGATCACATACATGTGATGATGTATTCTATTTAAAGCGTGGTTAATACTGAATTCCCCAATCACTGAAATGTGCAGCAGAAAAAAGGAGAAATTATATTAAAAGCTGTAAACAAAAATATAATAAAATAGCATAAATTTGATAAAATAAGTTGAGGTTAATTATACAATAAATCAAACTAAACTAAGAACAAAATTTATTATGATATGAATACTTACAAAAATAAAATTAACAACAGTTAAATAAGGAACAAAACAAAAACTTCTACAATACATTAATAAAATAAAAATGAAACCAAATTAAATAATTCTAGAAAAAAAAAAAAAAAAAAAAAAATTGATATATCTTATTTTGATATGAGATCAAGAACTGATTTAACTAAAACTAAATTCTAACTTAACTATTGTCCATAAAACATAAATGGATTGATGCCTTATTAGCTCAGTAGCCGGCAGAAACACAATATTGGCTGAAGTGGTAGCAGCAGTGTTGGTAATAGATTCGCAATAGTACAGGCCGTCAGTGACAGCTTCTACAGGACAGCACTAGAGTCATAAGATATATTGGATTAAAGATGGCAGGCAGTTTCTCAACATTAAGGTAAACAAAGTTCTTTAATCCCAGCTCCCGACAACAATAAAAAATATCTACCACTTTCAGTACTGACCATATAGAATTTGGATTCAAATCTTGAAGGTCATTTGGATAATCAAAAAAAACTTTCAGTTACTTATATTATGCACTATTACACTTATAAATTAAATATAAACTATCGATAATTAATCAGAACAGAATAGAATTTTACCTCCCCAAGAAAGATGAAATAACAGCCAATAGCTGTTTCGGTCACCAACTCACTCCCTCATAGCCTGTGCTTACACGATCTGTGGTTATAAGTTATATATAGTTCTATTAAAAATAACCTTTTCGCCAAAATTTTTGTAGGAAAGAACATCTACCAAGGAATAAAAATATGTTCGATGAAAAATATGTAATAAAATCCCAAATTAGTAATTTATTCATGAACTTCCTTGTTACAGCTATTACACCTCTTGTTGCAAGTAACAATAAAATATTTTATTTATTTATATTTTTATTTTATAATATTTGCACAAAAGGTTGTAATTTTTAATCTATTTAAAGAAAAAAAGAAAATAAGATTTTTAGGAGAGATGAATAAAGTTGATGTAAATAACTAAAGGAAAAAAAAAAAAGTATATTATAGAAATTTAGTAAGTGGAATAGGTTAGTAAAAAATAAATAAATAAAATAAAGCAAAAGGAAAATATATGTGCAATATGTCCAATAGGGATTGATATCCTGGTGGATTGGGAAGCATTTCCAATAAATAAAGCATCTCTTCTCTCTCTCTCTCTCTCTCTCTCTCTCTCTCTCTCTCTCTCTCTCTCTCTCTCTCTCTCTCTCTCTCTCTCTCTCTCTCTCTATGTATATAGATTTTATGTTTTTGCATCAGTAATCTTCGGGAATGTCTTAGAAATCAAGATTAAACTGGTTTTTGCCATTAAAACCCTTGGTCAAATTTTGGTGGATCTAGAGGTAGTTTTCTTAGGTGGGGAAGGAAGATCTTTTGCTTTGAGGAGGAGGATTGTGAGAGGAGAATAATATAACATAGTTACCAACTTCATTCAAGACGGAGTTGTTATATTACAATAACTCATGGGTAATGGCACTATAAGGCTGTTCTATTCCATAATTGGGGTATAACTAGGAAGAACATATAAAATAGCATTTAACACATGCTTTAGTATTTTTATAGTATTTATTTTGTTCCCTTGATGGTCATTTCATTTAAGACATCTCCCTCCAGTGGGTCTCCCATTAGGTTGAAGACACATTTTAATTAACGACAATCTTGGAAGAATTTCAGTACTGTAATGTTTTTAAATAATCTTCTGGACTTCTAAAAGTTTTAAATTTTATACACTCCAGATCTGTTGAAATGTGTTATTTTTTGTTCCTCAATTGCACTCAGTTAAATCCCATCCCACACATATTTAAAAGATGGATCAATGCAACTTAGCCATTAATGCAAAGAGGAGAAATGAATTAATTAATATCTGTTGAAATTCTGGACAGTTAAACTCATCTTCAAACTTCTTTAATTAAGTATTCACATAATAATCTAGTACATGGTTTAAAAACAATCAATTTACATTTTATTTCATTACTAAAATGCATCTGTTAAAAAAAATGGCTTGAAAACTAAAACATAATATGTTGCCATTAAAGATTATTACTCATTGGAATTATTAAAGTTATATTTTTTTATTTCAATCATAAATGCTGACTTATGCACACTGCCAGAACAAAAATAATTAATGCAAGAAAGAAAAGATTGCCAAATAATTTTTTTAAATTACATTTTATGTTATTAAATTAGAAGAAAAAAAGCGAAGGATTATAGCTTTATTTTATAACATAACAACAAAAATACATGTAAACATGAATATATACTTATAACTAAAGTAAATATGTACTTATAAAAAACTGAATATGTACTAATAAGTCCTAATCCATGATTGTTTTTAATTTAATTTTATACCTATAAATGAATATAAATTAATTTCATAAATTATAAAATCAATTAGTTTTTAGTAATATATAATTCAAAGGTTAAAATCTAGAATAAACAAAGACCTGTTAGAATTCTGGATGGTAAAACTTTAAACCACCTTCAGACTCCTTTTTTAATTAAAATCTTTGATTATACTATGTTTTGGAAGTGTAAATCATTTTCATCATTTTCCATGCTTCAATATTTTGCAGTTGTATCATCATGTTCATTTGGTTTGCACTAAATGTACTAGATTATTATGTGAATACTTAATTAAAGAAGTTTGAAGATGAGTTTAACTGTCCAGAATTTCAACAGATATTAATTAATTCATTTCTCCTCTTTGCATTAATGGCTAAGTTGCTTTGATCCATCTTTTAAATATGTGTGGGATGGGATTTAACTGAGTGCAATTGAGGAACAAAAAATAACACATTTCAACAGATCTAGAGTGTATAAAATTTAAAACTTTTAGAAGTCCAGAAGATTATTTAAAAACATTACAGTACTGAAATTCTTCCAAGATTGTCCAGTTGATTAAAATGTGTCTTCAACCTAATGGGAGACCCACTGGAGGGAGATGTCTTAAATGAAATGACCATCAAGGGAACAAAATAAATACTATAAAAATACTAAAGCATGTGTTAAATGCTATTTTATATGTTCTTCCTAGTTATACCCCAATTATGGAATAGAACAGCCTTATAGTGCCATTACCCATGAGTTATTGTAATATAACAACTCCGTCTTGAATGAAGTTGGTAACTATGTTATATTATTCTCCTCTCACAATCCTTCTCCTCAAAGCAAAAGATCTTCCTTCCCCACCTAAGAAAACTACCTCTAGATCCACCAAAATTTGACCAAGGGTTTTAATGGCAAAAACCAGTTTAATCTTGATTTCTAAGACATTCCCGAAGATTACTGATGCAAAAACATAAAATCTATATACATAGAGAGAGAGAGAGAGAGAGAGAGAGAGAGAGAGAGAGAGAGAGAGAGAGAGAGAGAGAGAGATGCTTTATTTATTGGAAATGCTTCCCAATCCACCAGGATATCAATCCCTATTGGACATATTGCACATATATTTTCCTTTTGCTTTATTTTATTTATTTATTTTTTACTAACCTATTCCACTTACTAAATTTCTATAATATACATTTTTTTTTTCCTTTAGTTATTTACATCAACTTTATTCATCTCTCCTAAAAATCTTATTTTCTTTTTCTCTTTAAATAGATTAAAAATTACAACCTTTTGTGCAAATATTATAAAATCAAAATATAAATAAATAAAATATTTTATTGTTACTTGCAACAAGAGGTGTAATAGCTGTAACAAGGAAGTTCATGAATAAATTACTAATTTGGGATTTTATTACATATTTTTCATCGAACATATTTTTATTCCTTGGTAGATGTTCTTTCCTACAAAAATTTTGGCGAAAAGGTTATTTTTAATAGAACTATATATAACTTATAACCACAGATCGTGTAAGCACAGGCTATGAGGGAGTGAGTTGGTGACCGAAACAGCTATTGGCTGTTATTTCATCTTTCTTGGGGAGGTAAAATTCTATTCTGTTCTGATTAATTATCGATAGTTTATATTTAATTTATAAGTGTAATAGTGCATAATATAAGTAACTGAAAGTTTTTTTTGATTATCCAAATGACCTTCAAGATTTGAATCCAAATTCTATATGGTCAGTACTAAAAGTGGTAGATATTTTTTATTGTTGTCGGGAGCTGGGATTAAAGAACTTTGTTTACCTTAATGTTGAGAAACTGCCTGCCATCTTTAATCCAATATGTCTTATGACTCTAGTGCTGTCCTGTAGAAGCTGTCACTGACGGCCTGTACTATTGCGAATCTATTACCAACACTGCTGCTACCACTTCAGCCAATATTGTGTTTCTGCCGGCTACTGAGCTAATAAGGCATCAATCCATTTATGTTTTATGGACAATAGTTAAGTTAGAATTTAGTTTTAGTTAAATCAGTTCTTGATCTCATATCAAAATAAGATATTTCAATTTTTTTTTTTTGTTTTTTTTAGGATTATTAAATTTGGTTTCATTTTGATTTTATTAATGTATTGTAGAAGTTTTTGTTTTGTTCCTTATTTAACTGTTGTTAATTTTATTTTTGTAAGTATTCATATCATAATAAATTTTGTTCTTAGTTTAGTTTGATTTATTGTATAATTAACCTCAACTTATTTTATCAAATTTATGCAATTTAATTTTTTTTTGTTTACAGCTTTTAATATAATTTCTCCTTTTTTCTGCTGCACATTTCAGTGATTGGGGAATTCGGTATTAACCACGCTTTAAATAGAATACATCATCACATGTATGTGATCAATTACCAAACCCACAAAAATAAAAAATATTGCTTATATTATGCTTAAATTAAAAATAACTTATTATATTTCAGATATTATCTTAGTACAATACAACTATGGCACTGTGGAAACTGTTTTACATAATTTAATTATTATAGAACCCATGATTCACTGTAAAATTGTTAAAATAATAAAACACCAAAACTGAAATGAGTGAGTCCTATTTAATTTTGCCTGAATGCTGTACAAATTTTGCTAAATCTGCTATTCTGATACATCATGAAGTTGCCTTTCTATTTCTTCCACTACCAAGCCAAGTTTGGCATGAAGAGTAGTTTTCCTTTCAATTTTGATTCCTATCATCCCTTTGTAGTCAATTTGCTTGTAACGTTGCCATTCTGAAACAGAAACATTATTCAAAATTACATTTTATTTATCAATAAGGGGTCATGGGCAGCCTAAGAGAGGGATGCAGTTAATCAAAAAATCAGCCAGACACGCTTCAAAGATCATTAATTTCCCATTGTGATTCTTATCATTGCTTGGTAAAAAAACCATAGTCTGAGGATTGCAGAGAAGCGATCAAGTCTGGCTTAAAAGAGGCTGTTTTAAAGGCCTACGGTTATCTTCTAGTTGTATTTCAGTTATTACGTGAGGTTGTTGAGTACTCAAGGTATTCTTTCTAAAGATTTTTCTTAGTAACACACCAAGGCTGCTGCAGAACTATTCCAAACCAATGTGATATTATTTTTATTCAAGAAACACAATTAGGTAAATATTCTTTGATTCCATGAAGAAAAATTTAAACAATCTAGGCCAAATTTTAACTAGTAACATTGGACTAAATGAAATCAGCCACTGGCCGTGCAGAGTGGAGAAGAAACATATATACTAACAAATGTAAAATAGACTAAAATATAATACTAAATAGAATACATCATCACATGTATGTGATCAATTACCAAACCCACAAAAATAAAAAATATCGCTTATATTATGCTTAAATTAAAAATAACTTATTATATTTCAGATATTATCTTAGTACAATACAACTATGGCACTGTGGAAACTGTTTTACATAATTTAATTATTATAGAACCCATGATTCACTGTAAAATTGTTTTTTTTTTTGTTTTTTTTTTTATTTATTTATTATAGAGATATTTACAACTGTATTAACACAAAAAATACATCAAGTAAAGGTGACTGTTCACACATGAGATATGGACATGATGTTGATGTTCTTTCCTACAAAAATTTTGGCGAAAAGGTTATTTTTAATAGAACTATATATAACTTATAACCACAGATCGTGTAAGCACAGGCTAAGATAGATTTTATCCCTGATCATTGGGGAAGTGAAAATGAAGCCATAACAAAAATATCTAGGAACAGGTAAAATAATGTGAATTGTGCTCCATAAAATAAAATTGTACTACAATTAGAGATACATGGCAATGATCAGGGATAAAAACTATCTTTCATTTGTACTTCGGATAAAATGACAGAAATATGCTAAACTAATTAGCAGATTTTTGAATAATCAAGGAAATACTTGAACTTTTTTAAATCATGAATATTATACATGTATATATATAATATTAGATGCCACCTCCCACCATCGCACGTTTTGTCAGGCAACCGATACGGGACGAAATAGTGCATCAACGTAAAGTGAAGAGGGACATCTCCACACGGGACATCGGTTGAGAGGAAAATGACTTCCACCGAATATATCTCGGCGACGTCATGTCGCCAACAAATAGGCATTTGTACTGGCTCGCCCGTCAAGTAAGATCTGCGAAAAAAATCAGATTCGTTTGGTTAGCGGGAGGCAGAGTGCGCGTCCGAAAGGATGATGGCCACCCGGTTATCTATATCGACTGGTGTCAAGATCTCGACGTCTTTTGCTGACGCTCTGGGAAATGTCTACCTTCTGGCGATCATCTAAATGCTTCAATGGTCTTATATCCTAAAAACCTTCAAGGCATAATCTTCAATCCACTTCCCAGCATGCAGTACCATTCCTTTCATCTCATGACCTCATCCAAATATCTTATAATATTCAAACCCCAGCTTTCCTACCTAGAACGTTTACTTTTCGTAACCAGGACGCTCCGACCCGTGAATTACTTTTACCTGACCTAGAAAAGATCTATTCCTGCACCTCTATTGACTCAGTTCTTGATCTCATATCAAAATAAGATATTTCAATTTTTTTTTTTTGTTTTTTTTAGGATTATTAAATTTGGTTTCATTTTGATTTTATTAATGTATTGTAGAAGTTTTTGTTTTGTTCCTTATTTAACTGTTGTTAATTTTATTTTTGTAAGTATTCATATCATAATAAATTTTGTTCTTAGTTTAGTTTGATTTATTGTATAATTAACCTCAACTTATTTTATCAAATTTATGCAATTTAATTTTTTTTTGTTTACAGCTTTTAATATAATTTCTCCTTTTTTCTGCTGCACATTTCAGTGATTGGGGAATTCGGTATTAACCACGCTTTAAATAGAATACATCATCACATGTATGTGATCAATTACCAAACCCACAAAAATAAAAAATATTGCTTATATTATGCTTAAATTAAAAATAACTTATTATATTTCAGATATTATCTTAGTACAATACAACTATGGCACTGTGGAAACTGTTTTACATAATTTAATTATTATAGAACCCATGATTCACTGTAAAATTGTTAAAATAATAAAACACCAAAACTGAAATGAGTGAGTCCTATTTAATTTTGCCTGAATGCTGTACAAATTTTGCTAAATCTGCTATTCTGATACATCATGAAGTTGCCTTTCTATTTCTTCCACTACCAAGCCAAGTTTGGCATGAAGAGTAGTTTTCCTTTCAATTTTGATTCCTATCATCCCTTTGTAGTCAATTTGCTTGTAACGTTGCCATTCTGAAACAGAAACATTATTCAAAATTACATTTTATTTATCAATAAGGGGTCATGGGCAGCCTAAGAGAGGGATGCAGTTAATCAAAAAATCAGCCAGACACGCTTCAAAGATCATTAATTTCCCATTGTGATTCTTATCATTGCTTGGTAAAAAAACCATAGTCTGAGGATTGCAGAGAAGCGATCAAGTCTGGCTTAAAAGAGGCTGTTTTAAAGGCCTACGGTTATCTTCTAGTTGTATTTCAGTTATTACGTGAGGTTGTTGAGTACTCAAGGTATTCTTTCTAAAGATTTTTCTTAGTAACACACCAAGGCTGCTGCAGAACTATTCCATGTGATATTATTTTTATTCAAGAAACACAATTAGGTAAATATTCTTTGATTCCATGAAGAAAAATTTAAACAATCTAGGCCAAATTTTAACTAGTAACATTGGACTAAATGAAATCAGCCACTGGCCGTGCAGAGTGGAGAAGAAACATATATACTAACAAATGTAAAATAGACTAAAATATCACAATATATCAATATAAAAATATCAACTATAGAAATCCCCTACGATAATCCTAGCCCTTCAGAGCTGCTCCAGACGGGGAAGAAGAGCTTTAAATTTAAGTATCCTGACAAAGGATACAGCAAGTAACCTATTATATTTTAAATTGAACAAATCATGAAACCATATCATGAAATACTTATCGTGGAAGTCGAAATGGGATAGCATAATTAAAAAAAAAATATCATGACATACTAATAATAGGAAAATTGTTTGGTGATGTAGGACCAATAACAAACAGTCCTAATCATTAATATTGCTTAAGAGTTAAATAATAGATCATGTTAAATCATTGTTGGTACCAATTGACTTCAAGTAATTCCCAATTTAAATCTTTAACAGATTACTAACCAGAGGTCTAACACTTTAATATTTATAACAGTGGATCTTTTATATGACAAATTTTTCATTAATTTATTTTACCTTTCCATTGGTTTTCCTTTAGATAATAAAATAAAATCACTTTACATTGTCAAGTTATTATTTTTTAATAATCTCTCTTTTAATTTTTTTATACCAATGTATTAGTTAGCAGACTTTACCTTTATTTGAATACTTCTCCGCTTTTAATTTCTTTATGAATTTTTTCTGCAATGAGTGATAATTATCCAAGAGGGAAGAAATGGTATGAGCTAAACATCTACTGTCTTCAACCTAAAAAAAACAAAGAAATCATAACTCTGAAGAGGTACATTTTGTGTTTAATCAAACTAATGCTAAAACTTATTTCATTATAATGCATTCATTCAGATTATCTATTCTCAAATAGCAAATAAGTAGTCTTTAGCAACACATTTTTAGATACATATTTTTGAGTCATTTTATTTCTACATTATATTATTTGAGATAATCTTAGTGTTTTACTGGTCCATATAACTTCACCAGCCCCAAGCCAAATTTTAGACAACATACAATATACATTGTTTCATAACTCCAAAGATACTAAGTTCGGTTTTCATTAAATAGAATTATATAGGATTGTTCATTTATAATTTAAAACTCTATTAAGTAGGATAGTATAGCTTCCTTATTAATTTTATTGGTCACATTATTATATTTCAAAGTCAATGACTCGGTGTTTTAGAATAATTTATGGGATGATTAGAGGATGGAGTTTAATAAAAGTAATAGTGGTATATTTTCAAACTGATTTCTGAATTTTTTTCAACTTTGGGTGAATATTAGTAAATTATACTTATGAAATATAGGTTTTATGGAAAATCCGTATAAAAAAAATTGAGTAAAAGAAGAAGATGGAATAGGTAAAATTGTTATGGGAGCGTCTAGATATAAGTGTTATATGAGTATCATCATTATAAAAATTACCTTTAATTTGAGTTGTAAAACACGTCTGTATGACTAATAGTTTTATAGATATGGTTCTTACAAAATACCGAAACCGAGAAACTTCTTATTTTGTCATTAATTTGGTTGATATCATGGAAACGGCAGTTACTAACAATATAATAGTTATAAACTACTTTACGGGGCATAAAATTATCTTTAATTTGAGTATTAATAGAAATCCGTAGGTCTAATACTCACCGATCTATAGTCAGTGCAATGGTTACATAGTTCAGAATTTCTGGCCCTAAAAACGCGTCCGCCGCAGCTCCCCAGCCATCTGTGAATGGCAGACTAGCGTCGTTTAATTCGTATTGTCACCTAGTATTATGAAGTCAAAAGGGAAAATCGCGTGGTCAAATGAATCAGAATTTTGTCTTTTGGTCCCTTTTTGAATGGCCTCCGTTTTGTAATCAACCCGTTTCAAGTTGGCAGACCTGTATTTCTTATTTTACCACGATAACGCTATCCATGAAACGTACTACAAATTGTTGTAAACTGGGTTGCATTTTTCGTTACTGACTCACGGATTAAAAGGAGAATCGCCCACTTTGTCATGTTTTTGTCGCCAGACATGACTATTTAGAGGAGAACAAAAAAGAACTGATATTATTTATGCTATATTATATTTATTGTTAAGCTATTCCTAAAATAATAGTAATAACAAAGCATCAACCTTATACAAACGGAAGTCTCCAAATGATATATAAGCTCCAGATGTCAGAATTTTCTGCCAGCTTAATACTCCATCTTTAAAATTCAGTATGTCATTTTTAGAACCCCATGGTGAAACCATAGCATACTCCAAAGAATTGAAGTAATCATTGCACTCCAGATTGAGATCCTTAGCTTTTTCTTCAAGCGTTAGTCTGACGATCTAAAAAAATTATAAAACCTTCATAAAATTACAAGAAACAATGTTGAATTGCATATATAATGAACCTTTACTATTATTATAAAGTTCACACCAATTACTTTGAAAAGAAAATTGTTTTACATTCAACAGATAAAAACTTAGCTCACAAATCACAAGATAATTCATGGAAACAAAACATTGCGTATTGATGATGAAAAAGCCAAGCTAATAATAATCATTAGCAACACAGAGTTACAACTTAACATACTTTATATACTTAAAAACTTACGGAGTCTCTCTACACCGCCCCACTGTAGACCAAAATAATGTCTACAGAGTCTATTCCATTTTGGTCGTATGTCCAGTATGTTTGGAGCCTGAGCTTCAAGTTATTATAATTGATCATGTCTAAAGTTCCAAAAAATCTACCAACTGAAGCCATAGCTATTAATTAAACTACTACTATTTGTTAATTGAAGTATCTAATTAGTCTTCAAAAATAACACACTGGTCAGTATAATGATCTTTAAAAAAAAGGCTTAAGGCGGTTACATAATAATAAGAATATGTTTACCAAAGATATCATAACGAAACAAGAGACTTGATCTTTCAAGAAATCACCTGGCTGTTTGTCATGACGTCAGTGGACCAAGTGAGTTGTTACACCGCGGGGTGCTTACGTAAAGAGAGGTGGAATCGAAGAAATTGTTGGAATATAGTGAATGTTTATATATGATTATGCATAATAGTAGAAACTTTGCAATTATCGAATAATTCAAACAGGATCATAAAACACATGGATGAAAAATAGAAATAGAGGCCTGTGGTCAATTTAAAGACTTTTTTTTTTAAATTCTAGACTCATATCAATCCTTTTGTTTTATTTATATATTTTAGATTATGTTGCTGGCATAAATAAGTGCATAATTTGTACACCATTCCTTATTAAAAGTACGCATCAAATGTATTCCCATAATCACTACTTTTAATGTAAAGTGAAATGAAATTTATTTGGAGACACAAATATTTGTTCTGATGCTGTTTGTGCCCCTTACGAGTTCTATAAAAACGCTCTTGACCAATTTTGAAGTAGGCTACTGGAATTTTATGATAAAACTATAGATATAGGTGAGGTACCTAAATGTTTTTAAGAATATATGATTTTACTATTGATTAAAACCGGTGATGAAAATTTTGCACTAAACTATAGAGGAATAACACTTATTAGGCTTATTGTGTGTCATCCAATCTCCTGGATATGATACAGGCCTATTCCATTGGTGAATCTGACCAAACTGTAAGGGTTAATCTGTTCACACAACTTAGGATCAACTATACGGTCGCTGCCATAATGGTAAAACCGTATTTTGGCTATCTCTGAACAACTGCATATCACATGATATGCAGTTTAAACTTTCTTCTTGCTGAATCTGCAAGCCGGTGAGATGCTTTTTAAGCTGTATACATTCCTGTCACTATCAACTATTGAATCAAGGTTGCTAGGGACACCACTGCCTCTCTAATCCAAATCCAGCATAGACTTCTCAATTTATATCACTACAGAATTTATATCGACACTTTAACAAAGTTACTGCTAGGCAAATACATTAATTTATATATAATTCATGATGATCCACTTATATTTTAAGAACTTATCAACCAACCTCGCATACCAAATAGATTTCAGCCATAAACAACCACCCCGGTAGATCTCAGGTCTGTTGCTGCCATAATTGACCTTTCTCCTTTCTTTTTTTTAGTTGTTAAACAAGTACATCTAGGTTTCCAAAAAACATCTTCTCCTTTATTTTAGCATCAGCTTTGTTTCATCTTCCTGACTTCATCCTGAGAAATAATATAGGTCTAATCCAGTTCTGTATCCTTGTAGGCCGAGATTCAAATGCAGAAATAATTAAAAAAAAAACTCATGCTCAAGGGAGAACATTACTGTTTTCTCAGGATTCATAAAGTTGTACACTTCTTTTTAACTGCAAGATCAATGTGCACAATTTTTAAAACTCATGGGCTTGATTTTGTATCCATTCAAGATAATAATTCTCTGAACCATTCTCTTGCACTGTTGTTATGGAAATTACATACTAAACCTGACCCTTTGAGGCCACTAGTCTCAAATCATCAATAATAAATGCGCATATTTGATATATCTTGCTAAATAAAAAAAAAAAATTAAAAAAAAAGAGGGTAGGAAATGAAAATAACATATTTATGATTCCCAGATTGAAGTACATACAATTATTCCACCACGTAAACATGATCCTGGAAAAACTATGTTTTACGTTCTAAATGTTCCTTTTCCTTTTTGCATCAGTAATCTTCGGGAATGTCTTAGAAATCAAGATTAAACTGGTTTTCGCCATTAAAACCCTTGGTCAAATTTTGGTCTAGAGGTAGTTTTCTTAGGTGGGGAAGGAAGATCTTTTGCTTTGAGGAGGAGGATTGTGGGAGGAGAATAATATAACATAGTTACACACTTCATTCAAGACGGAGTTGTTATATTACCATAACTCATGGGTAATGGCACTATAAGGCTGTTCTATTCCATAATTGGGGTATAACTAGGAAGAACATATAAAATAGCATTTAACACATGCTTTAGTATTTTTATAGTATTTATTCTGTTCCCTTGATGGTCATTTCATTTAAGACATCTCCCTCCAGTGGGTCTCCTATTAGGTTGAAGACACATTTTAATTAACCGGACAATCTTGGAAGAATTTCAGTACTGTAATGTTTTTAAATAATCTTCTGGGCTTCTAAAAGTTTTAAATTTTATACACTCCAGATCTGTTGAAATGTGTTATTTTTTGTTCCTCAATTGCACTCAGTTAAATCCCATCCCACACATATTTAAAAGATTGATCAAAACAACTTAGCCTTTAATGCAAAGAGGAGAAATGAATTAATTAATATCTGTTGAAATTCTGGACAGTTAAACTCATCTTCAAACTTCTTTAATTAAGTATTCACATAATAATCTAGTACATTTAGTGCAAACCAAATGAACATGATGATACAACTGCAAAATATTGAAGTATGGAAAATGTTGAATATGATTTACACTTCCAAAACTTAGTATAATCAAAGATTTTAATTAAAAAAGGAGTCTGAAGGTGGTTTAAAGTTTTATCATCCAGAATTCTAACAGGTCTTTGTTTATTCTAGATTTTAACCTTTGAATTATATATTACTAAAAACTAATTGATTTTATAATTTATGAAATTAATTTATATTCATTTAAAGGTATAAAATTAAATTGAAAACAATCATGGATTAGGACTTATTAGTACATATTTAGTTTTTTATAAGTACATATTTACTTTAGTGTGGGATATTGAAATATTATAATACTTAGATTGTCTAACCTGAGGGATAACAGTGTTGAAACCCTCCTTCCGTGTGTTAAACATTGTAATGTGTGTGAGTCCTATGTTCTCTGTACTGGTTATTGTGTTTAATAAATAATATTATGCACTGTTGAATTTGTAGTTCCGTAATTTCATGTTCCAAAATCTTACATTGGCGACGAGAATGGGATCCATGCTGTGGACTGATTCGTTTGGGTGCCGTGATATTGAAGACTGGTAGGCCATGTGGACATTTGCTTTTTGTTTTACCTTAACATTTTTGGACATTATCGGACAATCAAGTTCTTGTTAGTTTTTTTTTTAAAGATTTTGTTTATTGCATTAAATTGAAGACAAAATGGGAGACGAAGAAACCAGATAAAGACGAAGATTTTTCACCGGATAAAGATTGGGGAATTGCTAAGGCTAGAATGGAAATTTTTTTCATTGCTAATGGAATCAAGAATGAGGAAAGAAAGAGAGCTCTTATGTTAAATTGTTTAGATGATTCAGCGAATAAGTTGATTTCTAACTTGGCGGTTCCCAACAAACCGGAAGAAAAAACGTATGCCGAACTGATTAAATTTTTTGATTCACATTTTTTGGGTAAAGAGTCAACTTTTGCTGCACGATACAAGTTTTATTTTGCCGTTAAAGATCCTACAGAATCAGTTAATGATTGGATTGCAAGACTCAGGTCTTTAGCAGCTAACTGTGCCTTTGGAACTCGACTTGACGGTAATTTACTAGATCGTTTTGTTATTGGAATGAATAAAGGGCCAATACGCAACCGTTTGTTCGAGAAAGATGCGGAAAAAATACAATGGGACGAGATAGTCAAAATTGCTACGGCGAAGGAAGCCTCAACAACATGTTATGATTTGACAGCGGTTGGCCAATTAAGTTCTTCTCAAATTAAGGATGAGCCCGTAAATTATGTTAAGCAGAAAACACCTGATCAACGCACAGGTAATAAATATTGTACAGTTTGTGGAGGTATGTGGCATGATGCAAATAAATGTAGATTTAAGGAATATAAATGTAAAATTTGCAACATTAAAGGGCACTTGCAAAAGGGGTTCCAAACAAGAAAAGACACATTTTGTTCAGGAAGAGTCCGAGGAGGAATATCTGTACAAAATACTGGAAGGTAGATCAAGTGAATATAAAATTGACCTTAAGCTCAATTCACAGACCATTCGTTTTGATGTTGACACTGGTTGTCACAGCACTATTATTCCTAAAACTTTATTTGATGAAAGATTTCCTCAGATCACCCCAGTTCCTTGTCAAAAGACATTTACTACTTATCTCAATGAAAAAACCTCTCCTGTGGGCTGCGTCACGGTGGATGTGGAGTATCAAGGCAAAATAATACCGAATTTATTATTTTATGTGGTTGAAAGTGAGGGACCACCCTTGTTGGGTAGATTGTGGTTCAAAGCACTTGGGTTCAGCATTACTTCTAGAGGACTAGACCAGCCATTTTTTTATCATAAGACTAAACCTGAGATTGATGCTGAAAAGCTAGAGGAGGAACTGAAGACTTTATACCCAGAAGTTTTTACAGAGAAACTTGGAAAATTTAACAAAGGCCAAATCAAATTAGAGCTTTTACCTGAAGCCAAACCAAAATTTATAAAACAAAGGCCTGTACCATATGCCATTAGACACAAGGTGGATCAAGAAATTGACCGCTTGGTGCAAGAAGGAATTCTGGAGCCTATCGAAAATAGTGATTTTGGTTCACCTATTGTCCCAGTGATGAAGCGAAATGGCCAAGTTCGGATTTGTGGGGATTACAAACTGACCCTCAACCCCTGTTTAAAAATGGATCCCTATCCTTTACCCAGAATCGAGGATTTGTTTCAGAAATTGGGAGGAAATCAGGTTTGGGCTAAAGTTGATTTAAGCCATGCTTACCAACAGTGTGAATTGGATTTTGAGTCACGCAAATTGGTGGCCATCACTACACAAAAGGGCTTGTTTCAATATACCCGTATGCCCTATGGTATTTGTGTGGGACCTTCCAAATTCCAAAAATTAGTTGACAATGTGTTAGCAGGAGCTGAGGGGGTTGTAGGGCTACTGGATGATGTTGTAATTGGTGCACCTGACTTTTAAATACTAAGGAAACGGGTTTTGGAAGTTCTTGAAAGGTTCAAGAATGCTGGTTTAACCTTATCTGCAAAAAAGTGCGAATTTGGAAAATCGTCGATTGAATATCTTGGATTCAGGATTGATGTTTTAGGGTTACATTCGACAGATGAAAAAATAAAATCTATAGTAATGGCACCAAGTCCGAAAAATATTAAAGAGCTGCAAGCTTTTTTAGGGTTTGTGAACTATCTGGCAAGATTTCTACCGGCATTATCATCAACTCTCTACCCCCTTCACCAACTTTTGAAGAAGAACATGCGATGGAATTGGGATGCCAATTGTCAAAAGGCATTCACGGACATCAAGAGGATAGTCCAGGAAAATCGTTCTTTGGCTCATTACAATCCAGATTTGCCAATCAAATTAACTGTTGATGGTTCGGATCAAGGACTGGGAGCGATAATCTCACAAGTCTATCCTAATGGAGAAGAAAAACCCTTAGCTTTCGCAAGCAGAACTTTAACGGCAGCAGAAACAAAGTATAGTCAATTGCATAAGGAAGGTGCTGCATTGGTGTTTGGTGTCAAAAAGTTTCATTTGTACCTGTTTGGAAGGAAATGGACATTGGCAAATGATAATCGACCCTTGCTATCAATTTTCGGACCAAAAAAGGGGGTGCCAACGTGTGCGGCAAACCGTTTGCAACGTTGGGCTTTACTGTTAGCAAACTATAACTATGATGTTGAATGGGTGCAGTCGGAAAAAAATAATGCAGATTGGTTATCAAGAGCACCACTGAAAACTGAGTTGGTGGTAGAAGAAGGTTTGGACCCAGCACTGTTTTATGTATTTGAAGAAAACAAAGACGTACCTCTACAGTATGAAGACATCTTGTTGGGAACTAAGAAAGATGACATCCTGAAGAAGGTGTCAACCTACTTGAAAGTAGGATAGCCGTGTACCGTCCCAGACGAACTCATTCCGTATTCCCGTCGCAGCGATGAGCTTCATGAAGAAAAGGGGGTAATTCTATGGGGAAATAGAGTGATTGTGTCTATGAAACTTAGGCCCTCAGTGCTTCACGAATTGCATGCAACTCACATGGGTATAGTGAAAAGCAAGGCATTAGCACGTTCATATGTGTGGTGGCCAAAAATTGACTTAGACATTGAGGAAACAGTGAGGTCTTGCATACCTTGCAACTCAGTGAAGGACAGTCCCCAGAAAGCTTCCTTAATTCCATGGGAGTGGCCAACAAAACCCTGGCAAAGGCTTCATATAGACTATTTGGGACCGTTTGCTGGTCAGTATTTCTTGGTAATAGTGGACAGTCATTCGAAATGGTTGGAAGCTTTTCCTACAAAATCAATGTCGACCGAAGTGACAATAAAAATTTTACGCCAAATTTTTGCCAGATTCGGGCTTCCTGAGGTGCTTGTGTCTGATAATTATTCGTCGTTTGAATCAGAAGACTTTCAATGTTTTCTTAGAGGAAATGGAATTGAGCACAAGAGTGGGGCACCATATCATCCTGCTACAAATGGAGCAGCGGAAAACAGTGTGAAGACAATCAAACGGTTGTTAAAAACTGCATTAGCTGAATCAGCAGGTTCTGACTTCAACAAAGCTCTCAACAATTTTTTGTTGCAGTATAGAAATGTTCCTCATGCTACTACCAATGTGTCCCCAGCCCAAGCTCTTCTTGGTCGCAATTTGAGAACCAGATTGGATCTTCTCCGTCCTAAACATTCAAAATTGACTACTAGAGTTGAAGAGAAACAAAAACAGCAAATTACCTCGAAAGGTGGAAAAATACCTTCTTCAGACAAATTCGCTGAATCAAAAGATGTTTGGGTAAAGAATTTTCAAAAAGGTGGAAAAAAATGGATAAAAGGAAAAATTACAAAGAGTTTTGGTCCTAGAAGACGAAGCGTTTACATTCCAGAAATTGATAAAACCTGGACACGTCACATAGACCAACTCAGAGTAGCGATTCAAGGTTCAAACAGACCTGAAGATAAAGATGATACTGATGAAGATAATACTCAGAAAGACGAATATGATAGCGATGAATCATCTGCTTGGCTTGGATGGCCCAGTCCTTCACCAAAGACAAATGAAACTTCTAAACTTGAAACTGCTCCACCTCAGAATACCCAGTCAGTTAAAGCACAGCAGAATACACCAGCTGCACTGAATGATCAGCAGCATGCCAAGCCAGGGACGAGCACGCCAAAGGAGGAGGAGGACAAGTCTCCAATCACTGGTGAAGTTGTGGAACGATCTAAGCGCAACAGAGTGGCCCCTCGCCGGCTGATAAAAGAGATGTAAATAGTTAGTTTTTGTTTTTATGGTTGTTTAATATAAAATGTATACATTTTTTAGAGGGTGGAAAGATTGTGGGATATTGAAATATTATAATACTTAGATTGTCTAACCTGAGGGATAACAGTGTTGAAACCCTCCTTCCGTGTGTAAAACATTGTAATGTGTGTGAGTCCTATGTTCTCTGTACTGTACACTGGTTATTGTGTTTAATAAATAATATTATGCACTGTTGAATTTGTAGTTCCGTAATTTCATGTTCCAAAACCTTACATTTAGTTATAAGTATATATTCATGTTTACATTAATGGAATAATTAATATTTTATAGTGGAGTAATTTAATTATGATCAAGTTGGCAGCTGTGAGGTGGCACTATGTTTGTAAGTTTTTTGAGAAATAACATTGTTGGTTGTAACCTACTCATGGCTGGTCGCCCTCGTGTTCTTTTGTCTCACCCAATGCCCTTTTCTATTAGTATTTACAGATTATTCAAAAGGTTATGGGCCCTGTAAGCATCAAAAGTGTCGCGATTCGTCGAAACAAGTAAAAGTTCCGTGATCGGGTATCGGTCATGTCGGCGTCGGTTACAGTGGCATCGGGGACGGCGTTTCCTCAGTTATCGCCGAATAATTTTTCGACCTGGCGTTTTCGCGTAGAATGTTTATTGGGAGAGAAGGGCGTGAAGTGCGCACTCGATGAAGACTTTGTTGAAAAGACAAAGAAAAGCAATGATACCAAAGAAAAGGCCGCGCTAATGGATAAAGACGCCAAAGCAATGTCAATAATTGTGTAATGTGTAAGTGACAAACACATAGAATATATTAGGGATTCGACTTCAGCATTTCACATGATGAAACGACTCAAAGGAGTATTTGAAAGAAGAAGTACGATGACTAAGCTGTTTATTAGACGAAAGTTGATGTCACTTAAATGTGAAGATGGCGTCGATCTTCAAGATCATTTTATGCGTTTTGACACCCTGATTCGAGATCTGGAGGACACCGGTACAAAAATTGAATCAGATGATAAAATTTGTCATCTTTTATTGACTTTGCCACCGATTTACGAAAGTGTAATAGTTGCTATGGAGACAACGACCAATGATTTGACACTTGACTTTGTTAAAGGGAAACTTTTGGACTATGAATTAAAATTGAAGGGTACTGTGCGGGATACCAGTGTTAGCAATACTAATGAGTGCACATTTAATGCCAAGACAAAAGGAAAATTTAAGTGTTATGGTTGTGGCAACGAGGGTCACTACATAGCAAATTGCCCGAAGAAGAAATTTGCCTCTCAAGATAGGATTCAAGGGAAATATAGAAAATATCAGCAGCGGAACCAGAAGGCACATTTTTCTAAAAATGAGGTAAATAGTGATAAATCTAAAGATGTTACGTTTGTGACATATACGGCAGACGTTTTAACCCCTAAAGATGGGAATATTAATTTTATTATTGACTCAGGTTGTACTGCTCATTTAATATCTTCTGAGTATATGAATTTAATGTTTGACATACAGAATATCCCTCCTTTATTAATTAAAGTCGCCAAAGGGGAAAATATAATTGCAAAAAATGCGGGAAAATTAAGAATGAATTGGAATCATAATCGATCATTGAGATTTACAATAAATTGTCTCATTGTCGAGGGTATAACCTGCAACCTCTTATCAGTACCTTCCCTACTTAAAGCTGGGTTGACTGTTTTGTTTGAGGATAAATGTGCGACTGTTATGCAAGGCCATGAAAAATTATTTCAGTGCAATTTATCCAGAAGTTTATTCATGATTGAGTTTATGACTATCAAAAATGAAACCGTAAGTAGTTATTCTTGTCAAAACAACCAAAATATATGGCATTTAAGAATGGGTCATGTCAACCGTCACGCTCTAAAATTACTTGGATTACCCTATTCGAAAGACAAATGTGATAGTTGTATGAAGGGCAAATTCACCAGACTACCATTTAAGCAAATTACTCATAGGCAATCAAATAGAGTTGGGGAGTTGTTGTACAGTGATGTATGGGGTCCAATTAGCCCCCTGACTAAGGATGGTGAACGATATTTCCTTAGTGTTACCGATGACTTTTCTCGCTTTCATGTCATTTTTCTTATGAAGAACAAATCGGAGGTCTCTACACATTTAATGACTTACATAAATGAGCTAAATTCAGCGGGGAAAACAGTTTCTAAATTACGGACGGACAACGGTGGAGAATTTCAATCTACGGAATTTCAAACTTTTTGTCGACAGATGGGAATTAGACAGGAGTTTAGTTGTGCATATTCACCTCAGCAGATGGGAGTGTCTGAGAGACTTAACAGAACTCTTTTAGATAAAGTCCGTACCATGTTAATCGACACCAATCTTCCGAAACACTTGTGGGGCGAGGCTGTGCGAACAGCTTGCTACCAATTAAATAGAAGCCCATGTAGATCAATTGAAGGGAAAGTTCCGGAAAAATTTTTTTATGGGAATCTGGATATGAGTAAACTTAGAGTATTTGGATGTAAGGCGTGGGCCTACAATCTGCCTAAAGGATCGAAGCTTGAGCCGAGAGCTACCGAAATGAGATTAGTAGGTTATTGTGGGTCAGGATACAGACTGTGGGATCCTGTAACCGATAATATAATAAAATCCCGCGATGTTAGGACAGATGAAATGGATTTTGTTTATAAAAATATCTCGGAAAAGACTGCTTCCTCCACAGAGAATCCTAGAAAAATTGTAGAGTCTACCGAAGAGTTTATTGAAGCTTCGGAAGACAAGAACAAGGCATCGGAAGGAGAGAATGAAGAAGATGACACCAATGATCCCAACTCTGAAACAGATGATGACACAAGTGTCGAAAAAGGTAAAAGAAAAACCAAGTTACCTTCTCGTTTTGCGGATTATGAATTATATTTTTGTCTCTTAAGTGTTCAGGATAATCCTAAGAATTACAAAGAAGCAATTAAATCTAAGGAATGGAAGAGGGCAATAGAAGATGAAATCAATGCTCAAGAAAAATTTAAAAGTTGGTCACCGGCTAACTTGCCAGAGAGGGAAAAAGTAATTGACACCAAGTGGATATTTCATACTAAACAGAATGGGTCTAAAAAGGCTCGTCTTGTCGCTCGAGGTTTTATGGAGGAGGGGCATCATGATGTTTATTCAGCAGTAGCAAAGATGTCATCTATTCGTTGTTTCATTGTTCATGCACTGATCAATGATATGGAGTTGCGTCAGCTTGATATTCCCACGGCATTCCTGAATAGAAAACTCGACAAGCCCGTTTATATAACAAAGCCGGAAGGAGTAAGTAGCCCTACTTCTGTACTAAAATTGAACCGTGCTCTGTATGGTCTAAAAACTGCCGCAAAATGTTGGAACAGCCGTTTTTGCACGTTTATTGAAAAGTTAGGCCTGGAACGATCTGGGAAAGATGCATGTTTATTCGTCAAAAAGGACCTGATGTTGATTATATTTGTTGATGACATTTTAGTTGCAGGAACTCCTACTGAGACAAGTAACATTATCACTGCATTGAAGAATGAGTTCTCAGCTAAGGATTTAGGACCATTGAAAACATTTCTAGGAATGGAGTTCTCAAGAAAGGAAAACAGTATTACAATTTCTCAAAAGAGGTATGTCGAGCAACTTCTTAAAAAATTCAATATGGATTTGTGTAAGGGTGCTGACACCCCTATGACCCAAGAGGCTCACTTGGAAACACTTCCTTTGATATCAGTTCCCTACAGGGAATTAATTGGCGGTCTCATGTACCTTAGTATATCAACTAGACCGGACATAACATTTGCCACTTCTTACCTCAGTAGATTTCTTGATCAACCCACTCAGCAGTTATGGATAAAAGCCAAGAGGGTACTTAGGTATCTAAGTTGTACTAAGGAATTGGGGTTAGTATTTAAGAAGAACTCACAACAAACCGGAATTATGGCCTACACCGATGCAGACTGGGCAGGAGATCACAAGGACCGAAAGAGTACAAGTGGAACAGCCTTATATTATAATGGAAATTTAGTCTCCTGGCAATCTACAAAACAACCTACCGTCGCTCTATCCACTGCAGAAGCGGAATATATAGCTGCCAGTCAAACCGCCACCGAGGTGATGTACATCAGCGGAATCTTGAGTGATTTGTGTAGTGTGAGTTGTGAAAGTGAAAAAAGTGTTGTGCCAGTGATCTATTGCGATAATCAGAGTGCCTTGAACATAATTTCTCATTATGAAAATACCCGTAGGGCAAAACATATAGACATTAAAGTAAATTTCATTAAAGATATTGTAAATAAAAATATTGTTAATGTAAAGTATGTCGAATCTAGTAAGAATATTGCTGATTTATTTACGAAGGCTTTACCTTCAGAAAAGATTAAATTCTTCAGAAATTTACTTGGTATCGAACACATCCAATAGTTTGTTTGTCTTTTATTTTGTATTACTTTGTTTATTTGAATTATTGATTTATATTCTTGTGACAATTTAAAGTTGAGGAACTTGAAATTGAGAGGGGGTAATGGAATAATTAATATTTTATAATGGAGTAATTTAATTATGATCAAGTTGGCAGCTGTGAGGTGGCACTATGTTTGTAAGTTTTTTGAGAAATAACATTGATGGTTGTAACCTACTCATGGCTGGTCGCCCTCGTGTTCTTTTGTCTCACCCAATGCCCTTTTCTATTAGTATTTACAGATTATTCAAAATACATTTATTTTTGTTGTTATGTTATAAAATAAAGCTATAATCCTTCGCTTTTTTTCTTCTAATTTAATAACATAAAATGTAATTTAAAAAAATTATTTGGCAATCTTTTCTTTCTTGCATTAATTATTTTTGTTCTGGCAGTGTGCATAAGTCAACATTTATGATTGAATTAAAACAATATAACTTTAATAATTCCAATGAATAATAATCTTTAATGGCAACATATTATGTTTTAGTTTTCAAGCCATTTTTTTTAACAGGCAACCGATACGGGACGAAATAGTGCATCAACGTAAAGTGAAGAGGGACATCTCCACACGGGACATCGGTTGAGAGGAAAATGACTTCCACCGAATATATCTCGGCAACGACATGTCGCCAACAAATAGGCATTTGTACTGGCTCGCCCGTCAAGTAAGATCTGCGAAAAAAATCAGATACGTTTGGTTAGCAGGAGGCAGAGTGCGCGTCCGAAAGGATGATGGCCACCCGGTTATCTATATCGACTGGTGTCAAGATCTCGACGTCTTTTGCTGACGCTCTGGGAAATGTCTACCTTCTAGCGATCATCTAAATGCTTCAATGGTCTTATATCCTAAAAACCTTCAAGGCATAATCTTCAATCCGCTTCCCAGCATGCAGTACCATTCCTTTCATCTCATGACCTCATCCAAATATCTTATAATATTCAAACCCCAGCTTTCCTACCTAGAACGTTCACTTTTCGTAACCTGGACGCTCCGAACCGTGAATTATTTTTACCTGACCTTGAAAAGATTAACAGGAGCAAAATCTATTCCTGCACCTCTATTGACTCCATGGTCGATATCCTCTCCGCTAACCTTCATCATATCCTTTCGTCATGCTTACGTTGTAATATGCGTCATACTTCTTCCTTATCCACATTTAAATATCTCCTTTTCCAGCATCTATTATCCCTCACAGACGCTTGTTGATCTTAAATCTGATACTTGATGACAGAATTTAATCATTAAAATGACTAAATCCTTACTTTATTTTGCTTCTGTTTGTTGTTTTGTTTTTTAACAAAATAAGTTGTTTTTTATTTTCTCATTCTATTGTACTTATTATCATTATTATTATGATTATTACTTCGTGAATTGTGTATGTATGTATGTGTGAGTATATATATATATATATATTTTTTTTTTTTGTTAAATTACTTTACCTATGTAAATAATTAAATCTATTTAATGTATTCTGGCCAGAAGTTCTATTTTCATTTGTAACATCAATGTTATTCATAAGGGACTATGTCCCAGAATAAGGTACATTGTCTATATTCTATTCTATTCTATTATATATATATATATATATATATATATATATATATATATATATATATATATATATAATATAATAATTTTGTTTGAAATAATTCGGGTTTTAGGTCATTAAACTAATGACCTAAAGTTTAATGACCTAAAACCCAAATTATTTCAAACAAAATTATATTATAAAAAAGGGTCAATGAATTAATTTCTTGTATATATATATATATATATATATTATATATATATATATATATATATATATATATATATGCTTTATTTATTGGAAATGCTTCCCAATCCACCAGGATATCAATCCCTATTGGACATATTGCACATATATTTTCCTTTTGCTTTATTTTATTTATTTATTTTTTACTAACCTATTCCACTTACTAAATTTCTATTATATACATTTTTTTTTTCCTTTAGTTATTTACATCAACTTTATTCATCTCTCCTAAAAATCTTATTTTCTTTTTCTCTTTAAATAGATTAAAAATTACAACCTTTTTTGCAAATATTATAAAATCAAAATATAAATAAATAAAATATTTTATTGTTACTTGCAACAAGAGGTGTAATAGCTGTAACAAGGAAGTTCATGAATAAATTACTATTTTTGGATTTTATTACATATTTTTCATCGAACATAAATGGATTGATGCCTTATTAGCTCAGTAGCCGGCAGAAACACAATATTGGCTGAAGTGGTAGCAGCAGTGTTGGTAATAGATTCGCAATAGTACAGGCCGTCAGTGACAGCTTCTACAGGACAGCACTAGGCAATGTGCTTAGAGTCATAAGACATACTGGATTAAAGATGGCAGGCAGTTTCTCAACATTAAGGTAAACAAAGTTCTTTAATCCCAGCTCCCGACAACAATAAAAAATATCTACCACTTTTAGTCCTGACCATATAGGATTTGGATCCAAATCTGGAAGGTCATTTGGATAATTAACAAAAACAAAAAAACTTTCAGTTACTTATATTATGCACTATTACACTTATAAATTAAATATAAACTATCGATAATTAATCAGAACAGAATAGAATTTTACCTGCCCAGTAAGATGAAATAACAGCCAATAGCTATACAAGAAATTAATTCATCGACCCTTTTTTATATAATAATTTTGTTTGAAATAATTCGGGTTTTAGGTCATTAAACTAATGACCTAAAGTTTTATGACCTAAAACCCAAATTATTTCAAACAAAATTATAATATAAAAAAGGGTCGATGAATTAATTTCTTGTATATATATATATATGCTTTATTTATTGGAAATGCTTCCCAATCCACCAGGATATCAATCCCTATTGGACATATTGCACATATATTTTCCTTTTGCTTTATTTTATTTATTTATTTTTTACTAACCTATTCCACTTACTAAATTTCTATTATATACATTTTTTTTTCCTTTAGTTATTTACATCAATTTTATTCATCTCTCCTAAAAATCTTATTTTCTTTTTCTCTTTAAATAGATTAAAAATTACAACCTTTTGTGCAAATATTATAAAATCAAAATATAAATAAATAAAATATTTTATTGTTACTTGCAACAAGAGGTGTAATAGCTGTAACAAGGAAGTTCATGAATAAATTACTAATTTGTGATTTTATTACATATTTTTCATCGAACATATTTTTATTCCTTGGTAGATGTTCATTCCTACAAAAATTTTGGCGAAAAGGGCATTTTTAATAGAACTATATATAACTTATAACCACAGATCGTGTAAGCACAGGCTATGAGGGAGTGAGTTGGTGACCGAAACAGCTATTGGCTGTTATTTCATCTTTCTTGGGCAGGTAAAATTCTATTCTGTTCTGATTAATTATCGATAGTTTATATTTAATTTATAAGTGTAATGGTGCATAATATAAGTAACTAAAAGTTTTTTTTGATTATCCAAATGACCTTCAAGATTTGAATCCAAATTCTATATGGTCAGTACTAAAAGTGGTAGATATTTTTTATTGTTGTCGGGAGCTGGGATTAAAGAACTTTGTTTACCTTAATGTTGAGAAACTGCCTGCCATCTTTAATCCAGTATGTCTTATGACTCTAAGCACATTGCCCAGTGCTGTCCTGTAGAAGCTGTCACTGACGGCCTATACTATTGCGAATCTATTACCAACACTGCTGCTACCACTTCAGCCAATATTGTGTTTCTGCCGGCTACTGAGCTAATAAGGCATCAATCCATTTATGTTTTATGGACAATAGTTAAGTTAGAATTTAGTTTTAGTTAAATCAGTTCTTGATCTCATATCAAAATAAGATATTTCAATTTTTTTTTTTTTTTTTTTCTAGAATTATTTAATTTGGTTTCATTTTTATTTTATTAATGTATTGTAGAAGTTTTTGTTTTGTTCCTTATTTAACTGTTGTTAATTTTATTTTTGTAAGTATTCTATTCATAATAAATTTTGTTCTTAGTTTAGTTTGATTTATTGTATAATTAACCTCAACTTATTTTATCAAATTTATGCTATTTTATTATATTTTTGTTTACAGCTTTTAATACAATTTCTCCTTTTTTTTGCTGCACATTTCAGTGATTGGGGAATTCGGTATTAACCACGCTTTAAATAGAATACATCATCACATGTATGTGATCAATTACCAAACCCACAAAAATAAAAAATATCGCTTATAGTTGTATTTCAGTTAGTACCTGAGCTTGTTTAGTACTCGAGGTATTCTTTCTAAATATTTTTCTTAGTAACACACCAAGGCTGCTGCAGAACTATTCCAAACATCCAACTATTCCAATTATTTTTATTCAAGAAACACAATTAGGTAAATATTCTTTGATTCCATGAAGAAAAATTTAAACAATCTAGGCCAAATTTTAACTAGTAACATTGGACTAAATGAAATCAGCCACTGGCCGTGCAGAGTGGAGAAGAAACATATATACTAACAAATGTAAAATAGACTAAAATATCACAATATATCAATATAAAAATATCAACTATAGAAATCCCCTACGATAATCCTAGCCCTTCAGAGCTGCTCCAGATGGGGAAGAAGAGCTTTAAATTTAAGTATCCTGACAAAGGATACAGCAAGTAACCTATTCTATTTTAAATTGAACAAATCATGAAACCATATCATGACATACTTATCGTGGAAGTCGAAATGGGAACGCATAATTAAAAAAAAATATCATGACATACTAATAATAGGAAAATTGTTAGGTGATGTAGGACCAATAACAAACAGTCCTAATCATTAATATTGCTTAAGAGTTAAATAATAGATCATGTTAAATCATTGTTGATACCAATTGACTTCAAGTAATTCCCAATTTAAATCTTTAACAGATTACTAACCAGAGGTCTAACACTTTAATATTTATAACAGTGGATCTTTTATATGACAAATTTTTCATTAATTTATTTTACCTTTCCATCGGTTTTCCTTTAGATAATAAAATAAAATCACTTTACATTGTCAAGTTATTATTTTTTAATAATCTCTCTTTTAATTTTTTTATACCAATGTATTAGTTAGCAGACTTTACCTTTATTTGAATACTTCTCCGATTTTAATTTCTTTATGAATTTTTTCTGCAATGAGTTATAATTATCCAAGAGGGAAGAAATGTAATGAGCTAAACATCTACTGTCTTCAACCTAAAAAAAACAAAGAAATCATGACTCTGAAGAGGTACATTTTGTGTTTAATCAAACTAATGCTAAAACTTATTTCATTATAATGCATTCATTCAGATTATCTATTCTCAAATAGCAAATAAGTAGTCTTTAGCAACACATTTTTAGATACATATTTTTGGGTCATTTTATTACTACATTATATTATTTGAGATAATCTTAGTGTTTTACTGGTCCATATAACTTCACCAGCCCCAAGCCAAATTTTAGAAAACATACAATATACATTGTTTCATAACTCCAAAGATACTAAGTTCGGTTTTCATTAAATAGAATTATATAGGATTGTTCATTTATAATTTAAAAGTCTATTAAGTAGGATAGTATAGCTTCCTTATTAATTTTATTGGTCACATTATTATATTTCAAAGTCACTGACTCAGTGTTTTAGAATAATTTATGAGATGATTAGAGGATAGAGTTTAATAAAAGTGATAGTGGTATATTTTCAAACTGATTTCTGAATTTTTTTCAACTTTGGGTGAATATTAGTAAATTATACTTATGAAATAGAGGTTTTATGGAAAATCCGTATAAAAAAAATTGAGTAAAAGAAGAAGATGGAATAGGTAAAATTGTTATGGGAGCGTCTAGATATAAGTGTTATATGAGTATCATCATTATAAAAATTACCTTTAATTTGAGTTGTAAAACACGTCTGTATGACTAATAGTTTTATAGATATGGTTCTTACAAAATACCAGAAACCGAGAAACTTCTTATTTTGTCATTAATTTGGTTGATATCATGGAAACGGCTGTTACTAACAATATAATGGTTATAAACTACTTTACGGGGCATAAGATTATCTTTAATTTGAGTATTAATAGAAATCCGTAGGTCTAATACTCTTCGATCTATAGTCAGTGCAATGGTTACATAGTTCAGAATTTCTGGTCCTAAAAACGCGTCCGCCGCAGCTCCCCAGCCATCTGTGAATGGCAGACTAGCGTCGTTTAATTCGTATTGTCACCTAGTATTATGAAGTCAAAAGGGAAAATCGCGTGGTCAAATGAATCAGAATTTTGTCTTTTGGGTCCCTTTTTGAATGGCCTCCGTTTTGTAATCAACCCGTTTCAAGTTTGCAGACCTGTATTTCTTGTTTTACCACGATAACGCTATCCATGAAACGTACTACAAATTGTTGTAAACTGGGTTGCATTTTTCGTTACTGACTCACGGATTAAAAGGAGAATCGCCCACTTTGTCATGTTTTTGTCGCCAGACATGACTATTTAGAGGAGAACAAAAAAGAACTGATATTATTTATGCTATATTATATTTATTGTTAAGCTATTCCTAAAATAATAGTAATAACAAAGCATCAACCTTATACAAACGGAAGTCTCCAAATGATATATAAGCTCCAGATGTCAGAATTTTCTGCCAGCTTAATACTCCATCTTTAAAATTCAGTATGTCATTTTTAGGACCCCATGGTGAAACCATAGCATACTCCAAAGAATTGAAGTAATCAATGCACTCCAGATTGAGATCCTTAGCCTTTTCTTCAAGCGTCAGTCTGACGATCTAAACAAATTATAAAACCTTCATAAAATTACAAGAAACAATGTTGAATTGCATATATAATGAACCTTTACTATTATTATAAAGTTCATACCAATTACTTTGAAAAGAAAATTGTTTTACATTCAACAGATAAAAACTTAGCTCACAAATCACAAGATAATTCATGGAAACAAAACATTGCGTATTGATGATGAAAAAGCCAAGCTAATAATAATCATTAGCAACACAGAGTTACAACTTAACATACTTTATATACTTAAAAACTTACGGAGTCTCTCCACACCACCCCACTGTAGACCAAAATAATGTCTACAGAGTCTATTCCATTTTGGTCGTATGTCCAGTATGTTTGGAGCCTGAGCTTCAAGTTATTATAATTGATCATGTCTAAAGTTCCAAAAAATCTACCAACTGAAGCCATCTAGTATCTAATTAGTCTTCAAAAATAACACACTTGTCAGTATAATGATCTTTAAAAAAAGGGCTTAAGGCGGTTACATGATAATAAGAATATGTTTATAAAAGATATCATAACGAAACAAGAGACTTGATCTTTCAAGAAATCACCTCGCTGTTTGTCATGACGTCAGTGGACCAAGTGAGTTGTTAAAAAAGAATGAGAAATTATCAAGTAGAACATTTCACAGATAAGGTTAAAGAAGAAATTGTTGGAATATAGTGAATGTTTATATATGATTATGCATAATAGTAGAAACTTTGCAATTATCGAATAATTCAAACAGGATCATAAAACATATGGATGAAAAATAGAAATAGAGGCCTGTGGTCAATTTAAAGACTTTTTTTTTTAATTTCTAGACTCATATCAATCCTTTTGTTTTATTTATATATTTTAGATTATGTTGCTGGCATAAATAAGTGCATAATTTGTACACCATTCCTTATTGAAAGTACGCATCAAATATATTCCCATAATCACTACTTTTAATGTAAAGTGAAATGAAATTTATTTGGAGACAACATTAAGCAGTTCTGGAAAAAGATTAAAGCTTTAAGAGGCCGAAAAAGTAAAGAAATAAGAAATATAAAGAATGAGCAAGGGAGGGTGGTCACGGAGGAGAAGACTATTCTGAATGTCTGGTGCAAACATTACGAGAAGCAATTTTGCGTAGATGATACCTATCCAGTGAACCAGCAAGGACCGTGGAATGAGGTTGATTTTAATGAGGTGATAGAGGAGGATGAAATTGAAATGGCTATATCGAGAATGAAGACAGGAAAAGCACCGGGTCGAGACAACATAGTGGCAGAATACATCAAGGCGGGAGGCCCAGATTTAGTCAGAGCCCTACAAGTTCTTTTCCAAAAAGCTTGGGATGAGAAGAAGATCCCAACAGACTGGGAATACAACGTTATCATTCCGATACACAAGAAAGGGTCCCAGGCAGAATGCTCGAATTATCGCCCTATATGCCTCTCACCAACAATCTACAAACTTTATACGTCTATTCTGGAGGGAAGGGTAAGACCTCTTGTGGAGCACCAAATTGGAGAAGAACAAGCCGGGTTCAGACCAGGACGGCAAACCCAGGACCACATTTTCTCTTTGCGAAATGTTCTCCAGAAATCTTGGGACAGAGACAAAAGTATGTATCTCGCCTTCCTTGATCTCAAAGCAGCGTTTGACTCCGTTCCAAGACAAGAAATATGGGAGGCTCTCAGAGTAAAGAATGTCCCAAGAAACTTGGTGGAAGCCATTAAGTCCATTTATCAAAAACCAAAAGGAGTAGTAAGGCTAAACGGACAGGAGTCTGATGTCTTCAGCATAGCAAGGGGGGTCAAACAAGGGGACAGTTTAAGCCCTTTGCTATTCTTACTCTGCATGGATGGAGTGGCCACCATATGCAAACGAAGAACGGAGAGGACTTTCCTGGGTCGTAGAAACCTTCGCCCAGTGGTGATTCAACTTCTCCTCTATGCGGATGACATTGTTCTTGTGGCAGACACGGTTGATAAATTGCAGCAAGCGGTGACTGAATGGCAAGAAGAGCTCAGCCGAAAAGGGATGAAAATAAATACCAGTAAAAGCAAGATACTACAAGTAGGAAGGCAAGAGGAAGATTTCCATATATACTGCAACGGAGAGGAAATGGAAGTGGTTTCGGAATACAGTTACCTCGGCACAGTAATAGAAAGATCTGGGAAAGTAGACTCAGAGATATCAAACAGAATTAGGAAGGCAAATGCAGTCTACTATCAGATCTGCAACACTGTAATAGGGAAGAGAGAGGTGAGTAGAAGTGTTAAGCTCCATATCTTTAAATCAGTATATTTGCCCATACTCTTGTATGGAGCTGAAAGCTGGATATTGACGGACCGGCAGGAGAGCAGAGTCACAGCTGCTGAAATGAAGTTTCTGCGAAGAACAGCAGGAAAGACAAGAAGAGATCGTGTCAGAAATGAACGGATACGCCAGGAACTGGAGGTTGCGCCATTAAAAGAAACTCTGCAAACCCGTCAGTTGAAGTGGTTCGGCCACGTCATTAGAATGGAGGAACACAGAGACCCCCTAAAAACCATGGATTACGTTCCAGAAGGGAGAAGGACTAGAAAAGATACTACCTGATGATACATATAAAGATACTACCTGACCTAGAAAAGATTAACTGGAGCAAAATCTATTCCTGCACCTCTATTGACTCCATGGTCGATATCCTCTCCTATAACCTTCTTCATATCCTTACGTCATGCTTACGCCGTAATATGCGTCATGCTTCTTCCTTATCCACATTTAAATATCTCCTTTTCCAGCACCTATTATCCCTCACAGACGCTTGTTGATCTTAAATCTGATACTTGATGACAGAATTTAATCATTAAAATGACTAAATCCTTACTTTATTTTGCTTCTGTTTGTTGTTTTGTTTTTTAACAAAATAAGTTGTTTTTTATTTTCTCATTCTATTGTACTTATTATCATTATTATTATGATTATTACTTCGTGAATTGTGTATGTATGTATGTATGTGTGAGTATATAAATTTTTTTTTTTTTTTGTTAAATTACTTTAACTATGTAAATAATTAAATCTATTTAATGTATTCTGGCCAGAAGTGCTATTTTCATTTGTTACATCAATGTTATTCTTAAGGGACTATGTCCCAGAATAAGGTACATTGTCTATATTCTATTCTATTCTATTATATATATATATATATATATATATATATATATATATATATATATATATAATAATTTTGTTTGAAATAATTCGGGTTTTAGGTCATTAATTAATTAATGACCTAAAACCCAAATTATTTCAAACAAAATTATTATATAAAAAAGGGTCGATGAATTAATTTCTTGTTATTATATTATATATATATATATATATATATATATATATATATATATATATATATATATATATATATATATATATTATATATATATATATTTATTATTAGTATAAATTATATGCTTATTTAATGCCCCAATCATTAATTTTATTTTATTGATATCTTCTTATTAATTTTATTGGTCACATTATTATATTTCAAAGTCACTTACTCAGTGTTTTAGAATAATTTATGAGATGATTAGAGGATAGAGTTTAATAAAAGTGATAGTGGTATATTTTCAAACTGATTTCTGAATTTTTTTCAACTTTGGGTGAATATTAGTAAATTATACTTATGAAATAGAGGTTTTATGGAAAATCCGTATAAAAAAAATTGAGTAAAAGAAGAAGATGGAATAGGTAAAATTGTTATGGGAGCGTCTAGATATAAGTGTTATATGAGTATCATCATTATAAAAATTACCTTTAATTTGAGTTGTAAAACACGTCTGTATGACTAATAGTTTTATAAATATGGTTCTTACAAAATACCAGAAACCGAGAAACTTCTTATTTTGTCATTAATTTGGTTGATATCATGGAAACGGCTGTTACTAACAATATAATGGTTATAAACTACTTTACGGGGCATAAGATTATCTTTAATTTGAGTATTAATAGAAATCCGTAGGTCTAATACTCACCGATCTATAGTCAGTGCAATGGGTTTAAACATGGGTTCAAAATTTTCGGGCCCCAAAAAAACGCGTCCGCCGCAGCTCCCCAGCCTCTGTGAATGGCAGATATGGTCGTATGTCCCGTATGTTTGGAGCCTGAGCTTCCAAATTATTTAATTGATATGTCTAAAGTTCCCAAAAAAACTACCAAACTGAAGCCATCTAGTATCCCAATTAAATTTTTCAAAAATAAAAACACTTGTCAGTATAATTTATCTTTTAAAAAAAAGGGGGTTTAAACGGTTACCTGTAATAAGAATATGTTTACCAAAAATATCATAACGAAACAAGAGACCTTTTATCTTTCAAAAATTAAACCCCGCTGTTTGCCATGACGTCAGTGGAAACCCAAATGAGTTGTTACACCGCGGGGTTTTTTTTAAGTAAAGAGAGGTGGGATCGATTTAGAAGGGGCAAAATGGCGGACAACCCTGATGATGTAACTGGTCTTTGGT
>CM041295.1:61343939-61436439 GCA_023052935.1 Piezodorus guildinii
TTTTGTGATGTTCTTTGACAGTATTAAACTTAAAATCTGGAAAGGCTTGTGCGGTTGCGATTTGAAAAAAAGAATGAGAAATTATCAAGTAGAACATTTCACAGATAAGGTTAAAGAAGAAATTGTTGGAATATAGTGAATGTTTATATATGATCATGCATAATAGTAGAAACTTTGCAATTATCGAATAATTCAAACAGGATCATAAAACATATGGATGAAAAATAGAAATAGAGGCCTGTGGTCAATTTAAAGACTTTTTTTTTAATTTCTAGACTCATATCAATCCTTTTGTTTTATTTATATATTTTAGATTATGTTGCTGGCATAAATAAGTGCATAATTTGTACACCATTCCTTATTAAAAGTACGCATCAAATATATTCCCATAATCACTACTTTTAATGTAAAGTGAAATGAAATTTATTTGGAGACACAAATATTTATTCTGATGCTGTTTGTGCCCCTTACGAGTTCTATAAAAACGCCCTTGACCAATTTTGAAGTAGGCTACTGGAATTTTATGATAAAACTATAGATATAGGTGAGGTACCTAAATGTTTTTAAGAATATATGATTTTAATATTGATTAAAACAGGTGATGAAAATTTTTCACTAAACTATAGAGGAATAACACTTATTAGGCTTATTGTGTGTCATCTAATCTCCTGGATATGATACAGGCCTATTCCATTGGTGAATCTGACCAAACTGTAAGGGTTAATCTGTTCACACAACTTAGGATCAATAATACGGTCGCTGCCATAATGGTAAAACCGTATTCTGGCTATCTCTGAACAACTGCATATCACATGATATGCAGTTTAAACTTTCTTCTTGCTGAATCTGCAAGTCGTGAGATGCTTTTTAAGCTGTATACATTCCTGTCACTATCAACTATTGAATCAAGGTTGCTAGGGACACCACTGCCTCTCTAATCCAAATCCAGCATAGACTTCTCAATTTATATCACTACAGAATTTATATCAACACTTTAACAAAGTTACTGCTAAGCAAATACATTAATTTATATATAATTCATGATGATCCACTTATATTTTAAGAACTTATCAACCAACCTCGCATACCAAATAGATTTCAGCCATAAACAACCACCCCGGTAGATCTCAGGTCTGTTGCTGCCATGATTGACCTTTCTCCTTTCTTATTTTTAGTTGTTAAACAAGTATACCTAGGTTTCCAAAAAACATCTTCTCCTTTATTTTAGCATCAGCTTTGTTTCATCTTCCTGACTTCATTCTGAGAAATAATATAGGTCTAATCCAGTTCTGTATCCTTGTAGGCCGAGATTCAAATGCAGAAGTAATTAAAAAAAAAAAAACTCACGCTCAAGGGAGAACATTACTGTTTTCTCAGGATTCATAAAGTTGTACACTTCTTTTTAACTGCAAGATCAATGTGCACAATTTATAAAACTCATGGGCTTGATTTTGTATCCATTCAAGATAATAATTCTCTGAACCATTCTCTTGCACTGTAGTTATGGAAATTACATACTAAACCTGACCCTTTGAGGCCACTAGTCTCAAATCATCAATAATAAATGCGCATATTTGATATATCTTGCTAAATAAAAAAAAAAATTAAAAAAAAAAAGAGGGTAGGAAATGAAAATAACATATTTATGATTCCCAGACTGAAGTACATACAATTATTCCACCACGTAAACATGATCCTGGAAAAACTATGTTTTACGTTCTAAATGTTCCTTTTCCTTTTTGCATCAGTAATCTTCGGAATGTCTTAGAAATCAAGATTAAACTGGTTTTTGCCATTAAAACCCTTGGTCAAATTTTGGTGGATCTAGAGGTAGTTTTCTTAGGTGGGGAAGGAAGATCTTTTGCTTTGAGGAGGAGGATTGTGAGAGGAGAATAATATAACATAGTTACCAACTTCATTGTTATATTACAATAACTCATGGGTAATGGCACTATAAGGCTGTTCTATTCCATAATTGGGGTATAACTAGGAAGAACATATAAAATAGCATTTAACACATGCTTTAGTATTTTTATAGTATTTATTTTGTTCCCTTGATGGTCATTTCATTTAAGACATCTCCCTCCATGGGTCTCCCATTAGGTTGAAGACACATTTTAATCAACTGGACAATCTTGGAAGAATTTCAGTACTGTAATGTTTTTAAATAATCTCTGGACTTCTAAAAGTTTTAAATTTTATACACTCCAGATCTGTTGAAATGTGTTATTTTTTGTTCCTCAATTGCACTCAGTTAAATCCCATCCCACACATATTTAAAAGATTGATCAAAACAACTTAGCCTTTAATGCAAAGAGGAGAAATGAATTAATTAATATCTGTTGAAATTCTGGACAGTTAAACTCATCTTCAAACTTCTTTAATTAAGTATTCACATAATAATCTAGTACATTTAGTGCAAACCAAATGAACATGATGATACAACTGCAAAATATTGAAGCATGGAAAATGTTGAATATGATTTACACTTCCAAAACATAGTATAATCAAAGATTTTAATTAAAAAGGAGTCTGAAGGTGGTTTAAAGTTTTATCATCCAGAATTCTAACAGGTCTTTGTTTATTCTAGATTTTAACCTTTGAATTATATATTACTAAAAACTAATTGATTTTATAATTTATGAAATTAATTTATATTCATTTATAGGTATAAAATTAAATTGAAAACAATCATGGATTAGGACTTATTAGTACATATTCAGTTTTTTATAAGTACATATTTACTTTAGTTATAAGTATATATTCATGTTTACATGTATTTTTGTTGTTATGTTATAAAATAAAGCTATAATCCTTCGCTTTTTTTCTTCTAATTTAATAACATAAAATGTAATTTAAAAAAAATTTTTTGGCAACCTTTTCTTTCTTGCATTAATTATTTTTGTTCTGGCAGTGTGCATAAGTCAACATTTATGATTGAATTAAAACAATATAACTTTAATAATTCCAATGAATAATAATCTTTAATGGCAACATATTATGTTTTAGTTTTCAAGCCATTTTATTTAACGGATGCATTTTAGTAATGAAATAAAATGTAAATTGATTGTTTTTAAACCACTACAGAAATAGCCTCAAATAAAAATAAGATTAATCGATTGATAAATGATTGATTACATTTGTTCATAATATAATTACATTATATAAACTTTAAAGAGAAAAAGTTTATATAAAGTATAGATCGGTTAACTGGAAATCATAAAAAATAAAAGTTATAAAATCCACTGATCACACAGAAGATAAATAATAAAACCTAATGAAAGAAGGATTTAAAACTAATTTCTCAAGTACCTTATTGGGGAAGTGAAAATGAAGCCACAACAAAAATATCTAGGAACAGGTAAAATAATGAGAATTGTGCTCCATAAAATAAAATTGTACTACAATTAAAGATACATGGCAATGATCAGGGATAAAAACTATCTTTCATTTGTACTTCGGATAAAATGACAGAAATATGCTAAACTAATTAGCAGATTTTTGAATAATCAAGGAAATACTTGAACTTTTTTAAATCATGAATATTATATATGTATATATATAATATTAGATGCCACCTCCCACCATCCCACGTTTTGTCAGGCAACCGATACGGGACGAAATAGTGCATCAACGTAAAGTGAAGAGGGACATCTCCACACGGGACATCGGTTGAGAGGAAAATGACTTCCACCGAATATATCTCGGCGAAGACATGTCGCCAACAAATGGGCATTTGTACTGGCTCGCCCGTCAAGTAAGATCTGCGAAAAAAATCAGATACTTTGGTTAGCGGGAGGCAGAGTGCGCGTCCGAAAGGATGATGGCCACCCGGTTATCTATATCGACTGGTGTCAAGATCTCGACGTCTTTTGCTGACGCTCTGGGAAATGTCTACCTTCTGGCGATCATTTAAATGCTTCAATGGTCTTATATCCTAAAAACCTTCAAGGCATAATCTTCAATCCGCTTCCCAGCATGCAGTACCATTCCTTTCATCTCATGACCTCATCCAAATATCTTATAATATTCAAACCCCAGCTTTCCTACCTAGAACGTTTACTTTTCGTAACCTGGACGCTCCGACCCGTGAATTACTTTTACCTGACCTAGAAAAGATTAACTGGAGCAAAATCTATTCCTGCACCTCTATTGACTCCATGGTCGATATCCTCTCCTATAACCTTCTTCATATCCTTACGTCATGCTTACGCCGTAATATGCGTCATGCTTCTTCCTTATCCACATTTAAATATCTCCTTTTCCAGCATCTATTATCCCTCACAGACGCTTGTTGATCTTAAATCTGATACTTGATGACAGAATTTAATCATTAAAATGACTAAATCCTTACTTTATTTTGCTTCTGTTTGTTGTTTTGTTTTTTAACAAAATAAGTTGTTTTTTATTTTCTCATTCTATTGTACTTATTATCATTATTATTATGATTATTATTTCGTGAATTGTGTATGTATGTATGTGTGTGTAGATATTTTTTTTTTTTTGTAAATTACTTTACCTATGTAAATAATTAAATCTATTTAATGTATTCTGGCCAGAAGTGCTATTTTTATTTGTAACATCAATGTTATTCTTAAGGGACTATGTCCAGAATAAGGTACATTGTCTATATTCTATTCTATTCTATAATATATATTTATATATTCTTCTTTTTAACTGCAAGATCAATGTGCACAATTTTAAAAACTCATGGGCTTGATTTTGTATCCATTCAAGATAATAATTCTCTGAACCATTCTCTTGCACTGTAGTTATGGAAATTACATACTAAACCTGACCCTTTGAGGCCACTAGTCTCAAATCATCAATAATAAATGCGCATATTTGATATATCTTGCTAAATAAAAAAAAAAATTAAAAAAAAAAAGAGGGTAGGAAATGAAAATAACATATTTATGATTCCCAGATTGAAGTACATACAATTATTCCACCACGTAAACATGATCCTGGAAAAACTATGTTTTACGTTCTAAATGTTCCTTTCCTTTTTGCATCAGTAATCTTCGGGAATGTCTTAGAAATCAAGATTAAACTGGTTTTTGCCATTAAAACCCTTGGTCAAATTTTGGTGGATCTAGAGGTAGTTTTTCTTAGGTGGGGAAGGAAGATCTTTTGCTTTGAGGAGGAGGATTGTGAGAGGAGAATAATATAACATAGTTACCAACTTCATTGTTATATTACAATAACTCATGGGTAATGGCACTATAAGGCTGTTCTATTCCATAATTGGGGTATAACTAGGAAGAACATATAAAATAGCATTTAACACATGCTTTAGTATTTTTATAGTATTTATTTTGTTCCCTTGATGGTCATTTCATTTAAGACATCTCCCTCCAGTGGGTCTCCCATTAGGTTGAAGACACATTTTAATCAACTGGACAATCTTGGAAGAATTTCAGTACTGTAATGTTTTTAAATAATCTTCTGGACTTCTAAAAGTTTTAAATTTTATACACTCCAGATCTGTTGAAATGTGTTATTTTTTGTTCCTCAATTGCACTCAGTTAAATCCCATCCCACACATATTTAAAAGATTGATCAAAACAACTTAGCCTTTAATGCAAAGAGGAGAAATGAATTAATTAATATCTGTTGAAATTCTGGACAGTTAAACTCATCTTTAAACTTCTTTAATTAAGTATTCACATAATAATCTAGTACATTTAGTGCAAACCAAATGAACATGATGATACAACTGCAAAATATTGAAGCATGGAAAATGTTGAATATGATTTACACTTCCAAAACATAGTATAATCAAAGATTTTAATTAAAAAAGGAGTCTGAAGGTGGTTTAAAGTTTTATCATCCAGAATTCTAACAGGTCTTTGTTTATTCTAGATTTTAACCTTTGAATTATATATTACTAAAAACTAATTGATTTTATAATTTATGAAATTAATTTATATTCATTTATAGGTATAAAATTAAATTGAAAACAATCATGGATTAGGACTTATTAGTACATATTCAGTTTTTTATAAGTACATATTTACTTTAGTTATAAGTATATATTCATGTTTACATGTATTTTGTTGTTATGTTATAAAATAAAGCTATAATCCTTCGCTTTTTTTCTTCTAATTTAATAACATAAAATGTAATTTAAAAAAATTATTTGGCAACCTTTTCTTTCTTGCATTAATTATTTTTGTTCTGGCAGTGTGCATAAGTCAACATTTATGATTGAATTAAAACAATATAACTTTAATAATTCCAATGAATAATAATCTTTAATGGCAACATATTATGTTTTAGTTTTCAAGCCATTTTATTTAACGGATGCATTTTAGTAATGAAATAAAATGTAAATTGATTGTTTTTAAACCACTACAGAAATAGCCTCAAATAAAAATAAGATTAATCGATTGATAAATGATTGATTACATTTGTTCATAATATAATTACATTATATAAACTTTAAAGAGAAAAAGTTTATATAAAGTATAGATCGGTTAACTGGAAATCATAAAAAATAAAAGTTATAAAATCCACTGATCACACAGAAGATAAATAATAAAACCTAATGAAAGAAGGATTTAAAAACTAATTTCTCAAGTACCTTATTGGGGAAGTGAAAATGAAGCCACAACAAAAATATCTAGGAACAGGTAAAATAATGAGAATTGTGCTCCATAAAATAAAATTGTACTACAATTAAAGATACATGGCAATGATCAGGGATAAAAACTATCTTTCATTTGTACTTCGGATAAAATGACAGAAATATGCTAAACTAATTAGCAGATTTTTGAATAATCAAGGAAATACTTGAACTTTTTTAAATCATGAATATTATATATGTATATATATAATATTAGATGCCACCTCCCACCATCCCACGTTTTGTCAGGCAACCGATACGGGACGAAATAGTGCATCAACGTAAAGTGAAGAGGGACATCTCCACACGGACATCGGTTGAGAGGAAAATGACTTCCACCGAATATATCTCGGCGAAGACATGTCGCCAACAAATAGGCATTTGTACTGGCTCGCCCGTCAAGTAAGATCTGCGAAAAAAATCAGATACGTTTGGTTAGCGGGAGGCAGAGTGCGCGTCCGAAAGGATGATGGCCACCCGGTTATCTATATCGACTGGTGTCAAGATCTCGACGTCTTTTGCTGACGCTCTGGGAAATGTCTACCTTCTGGCGATCATTTAAATGCTTCAATGGTCTTATATCCTAAAAACCTTCAAGGCATAATCTTCAATCCGCTTCCCAGCATGCAGTACCATTCCTTTCATCTCATGACCTCATCCAAATATCTTATAATATTCAAACCCCAGCTTTCCTACCTAGAACGTTTACTTTTCGTAACCTGGACGCTCCGACCCGTGAATTACTTTTACCTGACCTAGAAAAGATTAACTGGAGCAAAATCTATTCCTGCACCTCTATTGACTCCATGGTCGATATCCTCTCCTATAACCTTCTTCATATCCTTACGTCATGCTTACGCCGTAATATGCGTCATGCTTCTTCCTTATCCACATTTAAATATCTCCTTTTCCAGCATCTATTATCCCTCACAGACGCTTGTTGATCTTAAATCTGATACTTGATGACAGAATTTAATCATTAAAATGACTAAATCCTTACTTTATTTTGCTTCTGTTTGTTGTTTTGTTTTTTAACAAAATAAGTTGTTTTTTATTTTCTCATTCTATTGTACTTATTATCATTATTATTATGATTATTATTTCGTGAATTGTGTATGTATGTATGTGTGTGTAGATATTTTTTTTTTTTTTTGTTAAATTACTTTACCTATGTAAATAATTAAATCTATTTAATGTATTCTGGCCAGAAGTGCTATTTTTATTTGTAACATCAATGTTATTCTTAAGGGACTATGTCCCAGAATAAGGTACATTGTCTATATTCTATTCTATTCTATAATATAATATTTATATATTCTTCTTTTTAACTGCAAGATCAATGTGCACAATTTTAAAAACTCATGGGCTTGATTTTGTATCCATTCAAGATAATAATTCTCTGAACCATTCTCTTGCACTGTAGTTATGGAAATTACATACTAAACCTGACCCTTTGAGGCCACTAGTCTCAAATCATCAATAATAAATGCGCATATTTGATATATCTTGCTAAATAAAAAAAAAAATTAAAAAAAAAAAAGAGGGTAGGAAATGAAAATAACATATTTATGATTCCCAGATTGAAGTACATACAATTATTCCACCACGTAAACATGATCCTGGAAAAACTATGTTTTACGTTCTAAATGTTCCTTTTCCTTTTTGCATCAGTAATCTTCGGGAATGTCTTAGAAATCAAGATTAAACTGGTTTTTGCCATTAAAACCCTTGGTCAAATTTTGGTGGATCTAGAGGTAGTTTTCTTAGGTGGGGAAGGAAGATCTTTTGCTTTGAGGAGGAGGATTGTGAGAGGAGAATAATATAACATAGTTACCAACTTCATTGTTATATTACAATAACTCATGGGTAATGGCACTATAAGGCTGTTCTATTCCATAATTGGGGTATAACTAGGAAGAACATATAAAATAGCATTTAACACATGCTTTAGTATTTTTATAGTATTTATTTTGTTCCCTTGATGGTCATTTCATTTAAGACATCTCCCTCCAGTGGGTCTCCCATTAGGTTGAAGACACATTTTAATCAACTGGACAATCTTGGAAGAATTTCAGTACTGTAATGTTTTTAAATAATCTTCTGGACTTCTAAAAGTTTTAAATTTTATACACTCCAGATCTGTTGAAATGTGTTATTTTTTGTTCCTCAATTGCACTCAGTTAAATCCCATCCCACACATATTTAAAAGATTGATCAAAACAACTTAGCCTTTAATGCAAAGAGGAGAAATGAATTAATTAATATCTGTTGAAATTCTGGACAGTTAAACTCATCTTCAAACTTCTTTAATTAAGTATTCACATAATAATCTAGTACATTTAGTGCAAACCAAATGAACATGATGATACAACTGCAAAATATTGAAGCATGGAAAATGTTGAATATGATTTACACTTCCAAAACATAGTATAATCAAAGATTTTAATTAAAAAAGGAGTCTGAAGGTGGTTTAAAGTTTTATCATCCAGAATTCTAACAGGTCTTTGTTTATTCTAGATTTTAACCTTTGAATTATATATTACTAAAAACTAATTGATTTTATAATTTATGAAATTAATTTATATTCATTTATAGGTATAAAATTAAATTGAAAACAATCATGGATTAGGACTTATTAGTACATATTCAGTTTTTTATAAGTACATATTTACTTTAGTTATAAGTATATATTCATGTTTACATGTATTTTTGTTGTTATGTTATAAAATAAAGCTATAATCCTTCGCTTTTTTTCTTCTAATTTAATAACATAAAATGTAATTTAAAAAAATTATTTGGCAACCTTTTCTTTCTTGCATTAATTATTTTTGTTCTGGCAGTGTGCATAAGTCAACATTTATGATTGAATTAAAACAATATAACTTTAATAATTCCAATGAATAATAATCTTTAATGGCAACATATTATGTTTTAGTTTTCAAGCCATTTTATTTAACGGATGCATTTTAGTAATGAAATAAAATGTAAATTGATTGTTTTTAAACCACTACAGAAATAGCCTCAAATAAAAATAAGATTAATCGATTGATAAATGATTGATTACATTTGTTCATAATATAATTACATTATATAAACTTTAAAGAGAAAAAGTTTATATAAAGTATAGATCGGTTAACTGGAAATCATAAAAAATAAAAGTTATAAAATCCACTGATCACACAGAAGATAAATAATAAAACCTAATGAAAGAAGGATTTAAAACTAATTTCTCAAGTACCTTATTGGGGAAGTGAAAATGAAGCCACAACAAAAATATCTAGGAACAGGTAAAATAATGTGAATTGTGCTCCATAAAATAAAATTGTACTACAATTAAAGATACATGGCAATGATCAGGGATAAAAACTATCTTTCATTTGTACTTCGGATAAAATGACAGAAATATGCTAAACTAATTAGCAGATTTTTGAATAATCAAGGAAATACTTGAACTTTTTTAAATCATGAATATTATATATGTATATATATAATATTAGATGCCACCTCCCACCATCCCACGTTTTGTCAGGCAACCGATACGGGACGAAATAGTGCATCAACGTAAAGTGAAGAGGGACATCTCCACACGGGACATCGGTTGAGAGGAAAATGACTTCCACCGAATATATCTCGGCGAAGACATGTCGCCAACAAATAGGCATTTGTACTGGCTCGCCCGTCAAGTAAGATCTGCGAAAAAAATCAGATACGTTTGGTTAGCGGGAGGCAGAGTGCGCGTCCGAAAGGATGATGGCCACCCGGTTATCTATATCGACTGGTGTCAAGATCTCGACGTCTTTTGCTGACGCTCTGGGAAATGTCTACCTTCTGGCGATCATTTAAATGCTTCAATGGTCTTATATCCTAAAAACCTTCAAGGCATAATCTTCAATCCGCTTCCCAGCATGCAGTACCATTCCTTTCATCTCATGACCTCATCCAAATATCTTATAATATTCAAACCCCAGCTTTCCTACCTAGAACGTTTACTTTTCGTAACCTGGACGCTCCGACCCGTGAATTACTTTTACCTGACCTAGAAAAGATTAACTGGAGCAAAATCTATTCCTGCACCTCTATTGACTCCATGGTCGATATCCTCTCCTATAACCTTCTTCATATCCTTACGTCATGCTTACGCCGTAATATGCGTCATGCTTCTTCCTTATCCACATTTAAATATCTCCTTTTCCAGCATCTATTATCCCTCACAGACGCTTGTTGATCTTAAATCTGATACTTGATGACAGAATTTAATCATTAAAATGACTAAATCCTTACTTTATTTTGCTTCTGTTTGTTGTTTTGTTTTTTAACAAAATAAGTTGTTTTTTATTTTCTCATTCTATTGTACTTATTATCATTATTATTATGATTATTATTTCGTGAATTGTGTATGTATGTATGTGTGTGTAGATATTTTTTTTTTTTTTTGTTAAATTACTTTACCTATGTAAATAATTAAATCTATTTAATGTATTCTGGCCAGAAGTGCTATTTTTATTTGTAACATCAATGTTATTCTTAAGGGACTATGTCCCATAATAAGGTACATTGTCTATATTCTATTCTATTCTATAATATATATTTATATATTCTTCTTTTTAACTGCAAGATCAATGTGCACAATTTTAAAAACTCATGGGCTTGATTTTGTATCCATTCAAGATAATAATTCTCTGAACCATTCTCTTGCACTGTAGTTATGGAAATTACATACTAAACCTGACCCTTTGAGGCCACTAGTCTCAAATCATCAATAATAAATGCGCATATTTGATATATCTTGCTAAATAAAAAAAAAATTAAAAAAAAAAAAGAGGGTAGGAAATGAAAATAACATATTTATGATTCCCAGATTGAAGTACATACAATTATTCCACCACGTAAACATGATCCTGGAAAAACTATGTTTTACGTTCTAAATGTTCCTTTTCCTTTTTGCATCAGTAATCTTCGGGAATGTCTTAGAAATCAAGATTAAACTGGTTTTTGCCATTAAAACCCTTGGTCAAATTTTGGTGGATCTAGAGGTAGTTTTCTTAGGTGGGGAAGGAAGATCTTTTGCTTTGAGGAGGAGGATTGTGAGAGGAGAATAATATAACATAGTTACCAACTTCATTGTTATATTACAATAACTCATGGGTAATGGCACTATAAGGCTGTTCTATTCCATAATTGGGGTATAACTAGGAAGAACATATAAAATAGCATTTAACACATGCTTTAGTATTTTTATAGTATTTATTTTGTTCCCTTGATGGTCATTTCATTTAAGACATCTCCCTCCAGTGGGTCTCCCATTAGGTTGAAGACACATTTTAATCAACTGGACAATCTTGGAAGAATTTCAGTACTGTAATGTTTTTAAATAATCTTCTGGACTTCTAAAAGTTTTAAATTTTATACACTCCAGATCTGTTGAAATGTGTTATTTTTTGTTCCTCAATTGCACTCAGTTAAATCCCATCCCACACATATTTAAAAGATTGATCAAAACAACTTAGCCTTTAATGCAAAGAGGAGAAATGAATTAATTAATATCTGTTGAAATTCTGGACAGTTAAACTCATCTTCAAACTTCTTTAATTAAGTATTCAAATAATAATCTAGTACATTTAGTGCAAACCAAATGAACATGATGATAACAACTGCAAAATATTGAAGCATGGAAAATGTTGAATATGATTTACACTTCCAAAACATAGTATAATCAAAGATTTTAATTAAAAAAGGAGTCTGAAGGTGGTTTAAAGTTTTATCATCCAGAATTCTAACAGGTCTTTGTTTATTCTAGATTTTAACCTTTGAATTATATATTACTAAAAACTAATTGATTTTATAATTTATGAAATTAATTTATATTCATTTATAGGTATAAAATTAAATTGAAAACAATCATGGATTAGGACTTATTAGTACATATTCAGTTTTTTATAAGTACATATTTACTTTAGTTATAAGTATATATTCATGTTTACATGTATTTTTGTTGTTATGTTATAAAATAAAGCTATAATCCTTCGCTTTTTTTCTTCTAATTTAATAACATAAAATGTAATTGAAAAAAATTATTTGGCAACCTTTTCTTTCTTGCATTAATTATTTTTGTTCTGGCAGTGTGCATAAGTCAACATTTATGATTGAATTAAAACAATATAACTTTAATAATTCCAATGAATAATAATCTTTAATGGCAACATATTATGTTTTAGTTTTCAAGCCATTTTATTTAACGGATGCATTTTAGTAATGAAATAAAATGTAAATTGATTGTTTTTAAACCACTACAGAAATAGCCTCAAATAAAAATAAGATTAATCGATTGATAAATGATTGATTACATTTGTTCATAATATAATTACATTATATAAACTTTAAAGAGAAAAAGTTTATATAAAGTATAGATCGGTTAACTGGAAATCATAAAAAATAAAAGTTATAAAATCCACTGATCACACAGAAGATAAATAATAAAACCTAATGAAAGAAGGATTTAAAACTAATTTCTCAAGTACCTTATTGGGGAAGTGAAAATGAAGCCACAACAAAAATATCTAGGAACAGGTAAAATAATGTGAATTGTGCTCCATAAAATAAAATTGTACTACAATTAAAGATACATGGCAATGATCAGGGATAAAAACTATCTTTCATTTGTACTTCGGATAAAATGACAGAAATATGCTAAACTAATTAGCAGATTTTTGAATAATCAAGGAAATACTTGAACTTTTTTAAATCATGAATATTATATATGTATATATATAATATTAGATGCCACCTCCCACCATCCCACGTTTTGTCAGGCAACCGATACGGGACGAAATAGTGCATCAACGTAAAGTGAAGAGGGACATCTCCACACGGGACATCGGTTGAGAGGAAAATGACTTCCACCGAATATATCTCGGCGAAGACATGTCGCCAACAAATAGGCATTTGTACTGGCTCGCCCGTCAAGTAAGATCTGCGAAAAAAATCAGATACGTTTGGTTAGCGGGAGGCAGAGTGCGCGTCCGAAAGGATGATGGCCACCCGGTTATCTATATCGACTGGTGTCAAGATCTCGACGTCTTTTGCTGACGCTCTGGGAAATGTCTACCTTCTGGCGATCATTTAAATGCTTCAATGGTCTTATATCCTAAAAACCTTCAAGGCATAATCTTCAATCCGCTTCCAGCATGCAGTACCATTCCTTTCATCTCATGACCTCATCCAAATATCTTATAATATTCAAACCCCAGCTTTCCTACCTAGAACGTTTACTTTTCGTAACCTGGACGCTCCGACCCGTGAATTACTTTTACCTGACCTAGAAAAGATTAACTGGAGCAAAATCTATTCCTGCACCTCTATTGACTCCATGGTCGATATCCTCTCCTATAACCTTCTTCATATCCTTACGTCATGCTTACGCCGTAATATGCGTCATGCTTCTTCCTTATCCACATTTAAATATCTCCTTTTCCAGCATCTATTATCCCTCACAGACGCTTGTTGATCTTAAATCTGATACTTGATGACAGAATTTAATCATTAAAATGACTAAATCCTTACTTTATTTTGCTTCTGTTTGTTGTTTTGTTTTTTAACAAAATAAGTTGTTTTTTATTTTCTCATTCTATTGTACTTATTATCATTATTATTATGATTATTATTTCGTGAATTGTGTATGTATGTATGTGTGTGTAGATATTTTTTTTTTTTTTTTGTTAAATTACTTTACCTATGTAAATAATTAAATCTATTTAATGTATTCTGGCCAGAAGTGCTATTTTTATTTGTAACATCAATGTTATTCTTAAGGGACTATGTCCCAGAATAAGGTACATTGTCTATATTCTATTCTATTCTATAATATATATATATATATATATATATATATATATATATATATAGAGTGAGAGAGAGAGAGATGCTTTATTTATTGGAAATGCTTCCCAATCCACCAGGATATCAATCCCTATTAGACATATTGCACATATATTTTCCTTTTGCTTTATTTTATTTATTTATTTCTTACTAACCTATTCCACTTACTAAATTTCTATTATATACATTTTTTTTTTTTCTTTTATTTTTTTACATCAACTTTATTCATCTCTCCTAAAAATCTTATTTTCTTTTTCTCTTTAAATAGATTAAAAATTACAACCTTTTGTGCAAATATTATAAAATCAAAATATAAATAAATAAAATATTTTATTGTTACTTGCAACAAGAGGTGTAATAGCTGTAATAAGGAAGTTCATGAATAAATTACTAATTTTGGATTTTATTACATATTTTTCATCGAACATATTTTTATTCCTTGGTAGATGTTCTTTCCTACAAAAATTTTGGCGAAAAGGTTATTTTTAATAGAACTATATATAACTTATAACCACAGATCGTGTAAGCACAGGCTATGAGGGAGTGAGTTGGTGACCGAAACAGCTATTGGCTGTTATTTCATCTTTCTTGGGCAGGTAAAATTCTATTCTGTTCTGATTAATTATCGATAGTTTATATTTAATTTATAAGTGTAATAGTGCATAATATAAGTAACTGAAAGTTTTTTCGTTTTTGTTGATTATCCAAATGACCTTCAAGATTTGAATCCAAATTCTATATGGTCAGTACTAAAAGTGGTAGATATTTTTTATTGTTGTCGGGAGCTGGGATTAAAGAACTTTGGTTACCTTAATGTTGAGAAACTGCCTGCCATCTTTAATCTAGTATGTCTTATGACTCTAAGCACATTGCCCAGTGCTGTCCTGTAGAAGCTGTCACTGACGGCCTGTAATATTGCGAATCTATTACCAACACTGCTGCTACCACTTCAGCCAATATTGTGTTTCTGCCGGCTACTGAGCTAATAAGGCATCAATCCATTTATGTTTTATGGACAATAGTTAAGTTAGAATTTAGTTTTAGTTAAATCAGTTCTTGATCTCATATCAAAATAAGATATTTCAATTTTTTTTTTTTTTTTTTTTTCTAGAATTATTTAATTTGGTTTCATTTTTATTTTATTAATGTATTGTAGAAGTTTTTGTTTTGTTCCTTATTTAACTGTTGTTAATTTTATTTTTGTAAGTATTCATATCATAATAAATTTTGTTCTTAGTTTAGTTTGATTTATTGTATAATTAACCTCAACTTATTTTATCAAATTTATGCTATTTTATTATATTTTTGTTTACAGCTTTTAATACAATTTCTCCTTTTTTCTGCTGCACATTTCAGTGATTGGGGAATTCGGTATTAACCACGCTTTAAATAGAATACATCATCACATGTATGTGATCAATTACCAAACCCACAAAAATAAAAAATATCGCTTATATTATGCTTAAATTAAAAATAACTTATTATATTTCAGATATTATCTTAGTACAATACAACTATGGCACTGTGGAAACTGTTTTACATAATTTAATTATTATAGAACCCATGATTCACTGTAAAATTGTTAAAATAATAAAACACCAAAACTGAAATGAGTGAGTCCTATTTAATTTTGCCTGAATGCTGTACAAATTTTGCTAAATCTGCTATTCTGATACATCATGAAGTTGCCTTTCTATTTCTTCCACTACCAAGCCAAGTTTGGCATGAATAGTAGTTTTCATTTCAATTTTGATTCCTATCATCCCTTTGTAGTCAATTTGCTTGTAACGTTGCCATTCTGAAACAGAAACATTATTCAAAATTACATTTTATTTATCAATAAGGGGTCATGGGCAGCCTAAGAGAGGGATGCAGTTAATCAAAAAATCAGCCAGACACGCTTCAAAGATCATTAATTTCCCATTGTGATTCTTATCATTGCTTGGTAAAAAAAACATAGTCTGAGGATTGCAGAGAAGCGATCAAGTCTGGCTTAAAAGAGGCTGTTTTAAAGGCCTACGGTTATCTTCTAGTTGTATTTCAGTTATTACCTGAGCTTGTTTAGTACTCGAGGTATTCTTTCTAAATATTTTTCTTAGTAACACACCAAGGCTGCTGCAGAACTATTCCAAACATCCAACTATTCCAATTATTTTTATTCAAGAAACACAATTAGGTAAATATTCTTTGATTCCATGAAGAAAAATTTAAACAATCTAGGCCAAATTTTAACTAGTAACATTGGACTAAATGAAATCAGCCACTGGCCGTGCAGAGTGGAGAAGAAACATATATACTAACAAATGTAAAATAGACTAAAATATCACAATATATCAATATAAAAATATCAACTATAGAAATCCCCTACGATAATCCTAGCCCTTCAGAGCTGCTCCAGATGGGGAAGAAGAGCTTTAAATTTAAGTATCCTGACAAAGGATACAGCAAGTAACCTATTCTATTTTAAATTGAACAAATCATGAAACCATATCATGACATACTTATCGTGGAAGTCGAAATGGGAACGCATAATTAAAAAAAAATATCATGACATACTAATAATAGGAAAATTGTTAGGTGATGTAGGACCAATAACAACCAGTCCTAATCATTAATATTGCTTAAGAGTTAAATAATAGATCATGTTAAATCATTGTTGATACCAATTGACTTCAAGTAATTCCCAATTTAAATCTTTAACAGATTACTAACCAGAAGTCTAACACTTTAATATTTATAACAGTGGATCTTTTATATGACAAATTTTTCATTAATTTATTTTACCTTTCCATTGGTTTTCCTTTAGATAATAAAATAAAATCACTTTACATTGTCAAGTTATTATTTTTTAATAATCTCTCTTTTAATTTTTTTATACCAATGTATTAGTTAGCAGACTTTACCTTTATTTGAATACTTCTCCGCTTTTAATTTCTTTATGAATTTTTTCTGCAATGAGTGATAATTATCCAAGAGGGAAGAAATGTAATGAGCTAAACATCTACTGTCTTCAACCTAAAAAAAACAAAGAAATCATGACTCTGAAGAGGTACATTTTGTGTTTAATCAAACTAATGCTAAAACTTATTTCATTATAATGCATTCATTCAGATTATCTATTCTCAAATAGCAAATAAGTAGTCTTTAGCAACACATTTTTAGATACATATTTTTGGGTCATTTTATTACTACATTATATTATTTGAGATAATCTTAGTGTTTTACTGGTCCATATAACTTCACCAGCCCCAAGCCAAATTTTAGACAACATACAATATACATTGTTTCATAACTCCAAAGATACTAAGTTCGGTTTTCATTAAATAGAATTATATAGGATTGTTCATTTATAATTTAAAAGTCTATTAAGTAGGATAGTATAGCTTCCTTATTAATTTTATTGGTCACATTATTATATTTCAAAGTCACTGACTCAGTGTTTTAGAATAATTTATGAGATGATTAGAGGATAGAGTTTAATAAAAGTGATAGTGGTATATTTTCAAACTGATTTCTGAATTTTTTTCAACTTTGGGTGAATATTAGTAAATTATACTTATGAAATAGAGGTTTTATGGAAAATCCGTATAAAAAAAATTGAGTAAAAGAAGAAGATGGAATAGGTAAAATTGTTATGGGAGCGTCTAGATATAAGTGTTATATGAGTATCATCATTATAAAAATTACCTTTAATTTGAGTTGTAAAACACGTCTGTATGACTAATAGTTTTATAAATATGGTTCTTACAAAATACCAGAAACCGAGAAACTTCTTATTTTGTCATTAATTTGGTTGATATCATGGAAACGGCTGTTACTAACAATATAATGGTTATAAACTACTTTACGGGGCATAAGATTATCTTTAATTTGAGTATTAATAGAAATCCGTAGGTCTAATACTCACCGATCTATAGTCAGTGGAATGGTTACATAGTTCAGAATTTCTGGCCCTAAAAACGCTTCCGCCGCAGCTCCCCAGCCATCTGTGAATGGCAGACTAGCGTCGTTTTATTCGTATTGTCACCTAGTATTATGAAGTCAAAAGGGAAAATCGCGTGGTCAAATGAATCAGAATTTTGTCTTTTGGTCCCTTTTTGAATGGCCTCCGTTTTGTAATCAACCCGTTTCAAGTTGGCAGACCTGTATTTCTTATTTTACCACGATAACGCTATCCATGAAACGTACTACAAATTGTTGTAAACTGGGTTGCATTTTTCGTTACTGACTCACGGATTAAAAGGAGAATCGCCCACTTTGTCATGTTTTTGTCGCCAGACATGACTATTTAGAGGAGAACAAAAAAGAACTGATATTATTTATGCTATATTATATTTATTGTTAAGCTATTCCTAAAATAATAGTAATAACAAAGCATCAACCTTATACAAACGGAAGTCTCCAAATGATATATAATCTCCAGATGTCAGAATTTTCTGCCAGCTTAATACTCCATCTTTAAAGTTCAGTATGTCATTTTTAGGACCCCATGGTGAAACCATAGCATACTCCAAAGAATTGAAGTAATCAATGCACTCCAGATTGAGATCCTTAGCTTTTTCTTCAAGCGTCAGTCTGACGATCTAAACAAATTATAAAACCTTCATAAAATTACAAGAAACAATGTTGAATTGCATATATAATGAACCTTTACTATTATTATAAAGTTCATACCAATTACTTTGAAAAGAAAATTGTTTTACATTCAACAGATAAAAACTTAGCTCACAAATCACAAGATAATTCATGGAAACAAAACATTGCGTATTGATGATGAAAAAGCCAAGCTAATAATAATCATTAGCAACACAGAGTTACAACTTAACATACTTTATATACTTAAAAACTTACGGAGTCTCTCCACACCGCCCCACTGTAGACCAAAATAATGTCTACAGAGTCTATTCCATTTCGGTCGTATGTCCAGTATGTTTGGAGCCTGAGCTTCAAGTTATTATAATTGATCATGTCTAAAGTTCCAAAAAATCTACCAACTGAAGCCATCTAGTATCTAATTATTCTTCAAAAATAACACACTCGTCAGTATAATGATCTTTAAAAAAAGGGCTTAAGGCGGTTACATGATAATAAGAATATGTTTACCAAAGATATCATAACGAAACAAGAGACTTGATCTTTCAAGAAATCACCTCGCTGTTTGTCATGACGTCAGTGGACCAAGTGAGTTGTTACACCGCGGGGTGCTTACGTAAAGAAAGGTGGGATCGATTTAGAAGGGGCAAAATGGCGGACAACCCTGATGATGTAACTGGTCTTTGGTCCTTTGTTGTTGTGTATGCTGTACTTGGTCTGGGTGATAGTTCAGTCCGCTATTGAGGTGTTTAGATGTGTTTTTCAGTGTTATTTAATTATTTTGTGATGTTCTTTGACAGTATTAAACTTAAAATCTGGAAAGGCTTGTGCGGTTGCGATTTGAAAAAAAGAATGAGAAATTATCAAGTAGAACATTTCACAGATAAGGTTAAAGAAGAAATTGTTGGAATATAGTGAATGTTTATATATGATTATGCATAATAGTAGAAACTTTGCAATTATCGAATAATTCAAACAGGATCATAAAACATATGGATGAAAAATAGAAATAGAGGCCTGTGGTCAATTTAAAGACTTTTTTTTTTAATTTCTAGACTCATATCAATCCTTTTGTTTTATTTATATATTTTAGATTATGTTTGCTGGCATAAATAAGTGCATAATTTGTACACCATTCCTTATTAAAAGTACGCATCAAATATATTCCCATAATCACTACTTTTAATGTAAAGTGAAATGAAATTTATTTGGAGACACAAATATTTGTTCTGATGCTGTTTGTGCCCCTTACGAGTTCTATAAAAACGCCCTTGACCAATTTTGAAGTAGGCTACTGGAATTTTATGATAAAACTATAGATATAGGTGAGGTACCTAAATGTTTTTAAGAATATATGATTTTACTATTGATTAAAACAGGTGATGAAAATTTTTCACTAAACTATAGAGGAATAACACTTATTAGGCTTATTGTGTGTCATCTAATCTCCTGGATATGATACAGGCCTATTCCATTGGTGAATCTGACCAAACTGTAAGGGTTAATCTGTTCACACAACTTAGGATCAATAATACGGTCGCTGCCATAATGGTAAAACCGTATTCTGGCTATCTCTGAACAACTGCATATCACATGATATGCAGTTTAAACTTTCTTCTTGCTGAATCTGCAAGTCGGTGAGATGCTTTTTAAGCTGTATACATTCCTGTCACTATCAACTATTGAATCAAGGTTGCTAGGGACACCACTGCCTCTCTAATCCAAATCCAGCATAGACTTCTCAATTTATATCACTACAGAATTTATATCAACACTTTAACAAAGTTACTGCTAAGCAAATACATTAATTTATATATAATTCATGATGATCCACTTATATTTTAAGAACTTATCAACCAACCTCGCATACCAAATAGATTTCAGCCATAAACAACCACCCCGGTAGATCTCAGGTCTGTTGCTGCCATGATTGACCTTTCTCCTTTCTTATTTTTAGTTGTTAAACAAGTATACCTAGGTTTCCAAAAAACATCTTCTCCTTTATTTTAGCATCAGCTTTGTTTCATCTTCCTGACTTCATTCTGAGAAATAATATAGGTCTAATCCAGTTCTGTATCCTTGTAGGCCGAGATTCAAATGCAGAAATAATTAAAAAAAAAAAAAACTCATGCTCAAGGGAGAACATTACTGTTTTCTCAGGATTCATAAAGTTGTACACTTCTTTTTAACTGCAAGATCAATGTGCACAATTTTTAAAACTCATGGGCTTGATTTTGTATCCATTCAAGATAATAATTCTCTGAACCATTCTCTTGCACTGTAGTTATGGAAATTACATACTAAACCTGACCCTTTGAGGCCACTAGTCTCAAATCATCAATAATAAATGCGCATATTTGATATATCTTGCTAAATAAAAAAAAAAATTAAAAAAAAAAAAGAGGGTAGGAAATGAAAATAACATATTTATGATTCCCAGATTGAAGTACATACAATTATTCCACCACGTAAACATGATCCTGGAAAAACTATGTTTTACGTTCTAAATGTTCCTTTTCCTTTTTGCATCAGTAATCTTCGGGAATGTCTTAGAAATCAAGATTAAACTGGTTTTTGCCATTAAAACCCTTGGTCAAATTTTGGTGGATCTAGAGGTAGTTTTCTTAGGTGGGGAAGGAAGATCTTTTGCTTTGAGGAGGAGGATTGTGAGAGGAGAATAATATAACATAGTTACCAACTTCATTGTTATATTACAATAACTCATGGGTAATGGCACTATAAGGCTGTTCTATTCCATAATTGGGGTATAACTAGGAAGAACATATAAAATAGCATTTAACACATGCTTTAGTATTTTTATAGTATTTATTTTGTTCCCTTGATGGTCATTTCATTTAAGACATCTCCCTCCAGTGGGTCTCCCATTAGGTTGAAGACACATTTTAATCAACTGGACAATCTTGGAAGAATTTCAGTACTGTAATGTTTTTAAATAATCTTCTGGACTTCTAAAAGTTTTTAAATTTTATACACTCCAGATCTGTTGAAATGTGTTATTTTTTGTTCCTCAATTGCACTCAGTTAAATCCCATCCCACACATATTTAAAAGATTGATCAAAACAACTTAGCCTTTAATGCAAAGAGGAGAAATGAATTAATTAATATCTGTTGAAATTCTGGACAGTTAAACTCATCTTCAAACTTCTTTAATTAAGTATTCAAATAATAATCTAGTACATTTAGTGCAAACCAAATGAACATGATGATACAACTGCAAAATATTGAAGCATGGAAAATGTTGAATATGATTTACACTTCCAAAACATAGTATAATCAAAGATTTTAATTAAAAAAGGAGTCTGAAGGTGGTTTAAAGTTTTATCATCCAGAATTCTAACAGGTCTTTGTTTATTCTAGATTTTAACCTTTGAATTATATATTACTAAAAACTAATTGATTTTATAATTTATGAAATTAATTTATATTCATTTATAGGTATAAAATTAAATTGAAAACAATCATGGATTAGGACTTATTAGTACATATTCAGTTTTTTATAAGTACATATTTACTTTAGTTATAAGTATATATTCATGTTTACATGTATTTTTGTTGTTATGTTATAAAATAAAGCTATAATCCTTCGCTTTTTTTCTTCTAATTTAATAACATAAAATGTAATTTAAAAAAATTATTTGGCAACCTTTTCTTTCTTGCATTAATTATTTTTGTTCTGGCAGTGTGCATAAGTCAACATTTATGATTGAATTAAAACAATATAACTTTAATAATTCCAATGAATAATAATCTTTAATGGCAACATATTATGTTTTAGTTTTCAAGCCATTTTATTTAACGGATGCATTTTAGTAATGAAATAAAATGTAAATTGATTGTTTTTAAACCACTACAGAAATAGCCTCAAATAAAAATAAGATTAATCGATTGATAAATGATTGATTACATTTGTTCATAATATAATTACATTATATAAACTTTAAAGAGAAAAAGTTTATATAAAGTATAGATCGGTTAACTGGAAATCATAAAAAATAAAAGTTATAAAATCCACTGATCACACAGAAGATAAATAATAAAACCTAATGAAAGAAGGATTTAAAACTAATTTCTCAAGTACCTTATTGGGGAAGTGAAAATGAAGCCACAACAAAAATATCTAGGAACAGGTAAAATAATGTGAATTGTGCTCCATAAAATAAAATTGTACTACAATTAAAGATACATGGCAATGATCAGGGATAAAAACTATCTTTCATTTGTACTTCGGATAAAATGACAGAAATATGCTAAACTAATTAGCAGATTTTTGAATAATCAAGGAAATACTTGAACTTTTTAAATCATGAATATTATATATGTATATATATAATATTAGATGCCACCTCCCACCATCCCACGTTTTGTCAGGCAACCGATACGGGACGAAATAGTGCATCAACGTAAAGTGAAGAGGGACATCTCCACACGGGACATCGGTTGAGAGGAAAATGACTTCCACCGAATATATCTCGGCGAAGACATGTCGCCAACAAATAGGCATTTGTACTGGCTCGCCCGTCAAGTAAGATCTGCGAAAAAAATCAGATACGTTTGGTTAGCGGGAGGCAGAGTGCGCGTCCGAAAGGATGATGGCCACCCGGTTATCTATATCGACTGGTGTCAAGATCTCGACGTCTTTTGCTGACGCTCTGGGAAATGTCTACCTTCTGGCGATCATTTAAATGCTTCAATGGTCTTATATCCTAAAAACCTTCAAGGCATAATCTTCAATCCGCTTCCCAGCATGCAGTACCATTCCTTTCATCTCATGACCTCATCCAAATATCTTATAATATTCAAACCCCAGCTTTCCTACCTAGAACGTTTACTTTTCGTAACCTGGACGCTCCGACCCGTGAATTACTTTTACCTGACCTAGAAAAGATTAACTGGAGCAAAATCTATTCCTGCACCTCTATTGACTCCATGGTCGATATCCTCTCCTATAACCTTCTTCATATCCTTACGTCATGCTTACGCCGTAATATGCGTCATGCTTCTTCCTTATCCACATTTAAATATCTCCTTTTCCAGCATCTATTATCCCTCACAGACGCTTGTTGATCTTAAATCTGATACTTGATGACAGAATTTAATCATTAAAATGACTAAATCCTTACTTTATTTTGCTTCTGTTTGTTGTTTTGTTTTTTAACAAAATAAGTTGTTTTTTATTTTCTCATTCTATTGTACTTATTATCATTATTATTATGATTATTATTTCGTGAATTGTGTATGTATGTATGTGTGTGTAGATATTTTTTTTTTTTTTTTTGTTAAATTACTTTACCTATGTAAATAATTAAATCTATTTAATGTATTCTGGCCAGAAGTGCTATTTTTATTTGTAACATCAATGTTATTCTTAAGGGACTATGTCCCAGAATAAGGTACATTGTCTATATTCTATTCTATTCTATAATATATATATATATATATATATATATATATATATATATATATATATAATAATAATTTCGTTTGAAATAATTCGGGTTTTAGGTCATTAAACTAATGACCTAAAGTTTAATGACCTAAAACCCGAATTATTTCAAACAAAATTATAATATAAAAAAGAGTCGATGAATTAATTTGCTGTATATATATATATATATATATATATATATATATATATGAAGAGAGAGAGAAGAGGAGAGAGATGCTTTATTTATTGGAAATGCTTCCCAATCCACCAGGATATCAATCCCTATTAGACATATTGCACATATATTTTCCTTTTGCTTTATTTTATTTATTTATTTCTTACTAACCTATTCCACTTACTAAATTTCTATTATATACATTTTTTTTTTTTCTTTTATTTATTTACATCAACTTTATTCATCTCTCCTAAAAATCTTATTTTCTTTTTCTCTTTAAATAGATTAAAAATTACAACCTTTTGTGCAAATATTATAAAATCAAAATATAAATAAATAAAATATTTTATTGTTACTTGCAACAAGAGGTGTAATAGCTGTAATAAGGAAGTTCATGAATAAATTACTAATTTTGGATTTTATTACATATTTTTCATCGAACATATTTTTATTCCTTGGTAGATGTTCTTTCCTACAAAAATTTTGGCGAAAAGGTTATTTTTAATAGAACTATATATAACTTATAACCACAGATCGTGTAAGCACAGGCTATGAGGGAGTGAGTTGGTGACCGAAACAGCTATTGGCTGTTATTTCATCTTTCTTGGGCAGGTAAAATTCTATTCTGTTCTGATTAATTATCGATAGTTTATATTTAATTTATAAGTGTAATAGTGCATAATATAAGTAACTGAAAGTTTTTTCGTTTTTGTTGATTATCCAAATGACCTTCAAGATTTGAATCCAAATTCTATATGGTCAGTACTAAAAGTGGTAGATATTTTTTATTGTTGTCGGGAGCTGGATTAAAGAACTTTGGTTACCTTAATGTTGAGAAACTGCCTGCCATCTTTAATCTAGTATGTCTTATGACTCTAAGCACATTGCCCAGTGCTGTCCTGTAGAAGCTGTCACTGACGGCCTGTAATATTGCGAATCTATTACCAACACTGCTGCTACCACTTCAGCCAATATTGTGTTTCTGCCGGCTACTGAGCTAATAAGGCATCAATCCATTTATGTTTTATGGACAATAGTTAAGTTAGAATTTAGTTTTAGTTAAATCAGTTCTTGATCTCATATCAAAATAAGATATTTCAATTTTTTTTTTTTTTTTTTTTCTAGAATTATTTAATTTGGTTTCATTTTTATTTTATTAATGTATTGTAGAAGTTTTTGTTTTGTTCCTTATTTAACTGTTGTTAATTTTATTTTTGTAAGTATTCATATCATAATAAATTTTGTTCTTAGTTTAGTTTGATTTATTGTATAATTAACCTCAACTTATTTTATCAAATTTATGCTATTTTATTATATTTTTGTTTACAGCTTTTAATACAATTTCTCCTTTTTTCTGCTGCACATTTCAGTGATTGGGGAATTCGGTATTAACCACGCTTTAAATAGAATACATCATCACATGTATGTGATCAATTACCAAACCCACAAAAATAAAAAATATCGCTTATATTATGCTTAAATTAAAAATAACTTATTATATTTCAGATATTATCTTAGTACAATACAACTATGGCACTGTGGAAACTGTTTTACATAATTTAATTATTATAGAACCCATGATTCACTGTAAAATTGTTAAAATAATAAAACACCAAAACTGAAATGAGTGAGTCCTATTTAATTTTGCCTGAATGCTGTACAAATTTTGCTAAATCTGCTATTCTGATACATCATGAAGTTGCCTTTCTATTTCTTCCACTACCAAGCCAAGTTTGGCATGAATAGTAGTTTTCATTTCAATTTTGATTCCTATCATCCCTTTGTAGTCAATTTGCTTGTAACGTTGCCATTCTGAAACAGAAACATTATTCAAAATTACATTTTATTTATCAATAAGGGGTCATGGGCAGCCTAAGAGAGGGATGCAGTTAATCAAAAAATCAGCCAGACACGCTTCAAAGATCATTAATTTCCCATTGTGATTCTTATCATTGCTTGGTAAAAAAAACATAGTCTGAGGATTGCAGAGAAGCGATCAAGTCTGGCTTAAAAGAGGCTGTTTTAAAGGCCTACGGTTATCTTCTAGTTGTATTTCAGTTATTACCTGAGCTTGTTTAGTACTCGAGGTATTCTTTCTAAATATTTTTCTTAGTAACACACCAAGGCTGCTGCAGAACTATTCCAAACATCCAACTATTCCAATTATTTTTATTCAAGAAACACAATTAGGTAAATATTCTTTGATTCCATGAAGAAAAATTTAAACAATCTAGGCCAAATTTTAACTAGTAACATTGGACTAAATGAAATCAGCCACTGGCCGTGCAGAGTGGAGAAGAAACATATATACTAACAAATGTAAAATAGACTAAAATATCACAATATATCAATATAAAAATATCAACTATAGAAATCCCCTACGATAATCCTAGCCCTTCAGAGCTGCTCCAGATGGGGAAGAAGAGCTTTAAATTTAAGTATCCTGACAAAGGATACAGCAAGTAACCTATTCTATTTTAAATTGAACAAATCATGAAACCATATCATGACATACTTATCGTGGAAGTCGAAATGGGAACGCATAATTAAAAAAAAATATCATGACATACTAATAATAGGAAAATTGTTAGGTGATGTAGGACCAATAACAACCAGTCCTAATCATTAATATTGCTTAAGAGTTAAATAATAGATCATGTTAAATCATTGTTGATACCAATTGACTTCAAGTAATTCCCAATTTAAATCTTTAACAGATTACTAACCAGAAGTCTAACACTTTAATATTTATAACAGTGGATCTTTTATATGACAAATTTTTCATTAATTTATTTTACCTTTCCATTGGTTTTCCTTTAGATAATAAAATAAAATCACTTTACATTGTCAAGTTATTATTTTTTAATAATCTCTCTTTTAATTTTTTTATACCAATGTATTAGTTAGCAGACTTTACCTTTATTTGAATACTTCTCCGCTTTTAATTTCTTTATGAATTTTTTCTGCAATGAGTGATAATTATCCAAGAGGGAAGAAATGTAATGAGCTAAACATCTACTGTCTTCAACCTAAAAAAAACAAAGAAATCATGACTCTGAAGAGGTACATTTTGTGTTTAATCAAACTAATGCTAAAACTTATTTCATTATAATGCATTCATTCAGATTATCTATTCTCAAATAGCAAATAAGTAGTCTTTAGCAACACATTTTTAGATACATATTTTTGGGTCATTTTATTACTACATTATATTATTTGAGATAATCTTAGTGTTTTACTGGTCCATATAACTTCACCAGCCCCAAGCCAAATTTTAGACAACATACAATATACATTGTTTCATAACTCCAAAGATACTAAGTTCGGTTTTCATTAAATAGAATTATATAGGATTGTTCATTTATAATTTAAAAGTCTATTAAGTAGGATAGTATAGCTTCCTTATTAATTTTATTGGTCACATTATTATATTTCAAAGTCACTGACTCAGTGTTTTAGAATAATTTATGAGATGATTAGAGGATAGAGTTTAATAAAAGTGATAGTGGTATATTTTCAAACTGATTTCTGAATTTTTTTCAACTTTGGGTGAATATTAGTAAATTATACTTATGAAATAGAGGTTTTATGGAAAATCCGTATAAAAAAAATTGAGTAAAAGAAGAAGATGGAATAGGTAAAATTGTTATGGGAGCGTCTAGATATAAGTGTTATATGAGTATCATCATTATAAAAATTACCTTTAATTTGAGTTGTAAAACACGTCTGTATGACTAATAGTTTTATAAATATGGTTCTTACAAAATACCAGAAACCGAGAAACTTCTTATTTTGTCATTAATTTGGTTGATATCATGGAAACGGCTGTTACTAACAATATAATGGTTATAAACTACTTTACGGGGCATAAGATTATCTTTAATTTGAGTATTAATAGAAATCCGTAGGTCTAATACTCACCGATCTATAGTCAGTGGAATGGTTACATAGTTCAGAATTTCTGGCCCTAAAAACGCTTCCGCCGCAGCTCCCCAGCCATCTGTGAATGGCAGACTAGCGTCGTTTTATTCGTATTGTCACCTAGTATTATGAAGTCAAAAGGGAAAATCGCGTGGTCAAATGAATCAGAATTTTGTCTTTTGGTCCCTTTTTGAATGGCCTCCGTTTTGTAATCAACCCGTTTCAAGTTGGCAGACCTGTATTTCTTATTTTACCACGATAACGCTATCCATGAAACGTACTACAAATTGTTGTAAACTGGGTTGCATTTTTCGTTACTGACTCACGGATTAAAAGGAGAATCGCCCACTTTGTCATGTTTTTGTCGCCAGACATGACTATTTAGAGGAGAACAAAAAAGAACTGATATTATTTATGCTATATTATATTTATTGTTAAGCTATTCCTAAAATAATAGTAATAACAAAGCATCAACCTTATACAAACGGAAGTCTCCAAATGATATATAATCTCCAGATGTCAGAATTTTCTGCCAGCTTAATACTCCATCTTTAAAGTTCAGTATGTCATTTTTAGGACCCCATGGTGAAACCATAGCATACTCCAAAGAATTGAAGTAATCAATGCACTCCAGATTGAGATCCTTAGCTTTTTCTTCAAGCGTCAGTCTGACGATCTAAACAAATTATAAAACCTTCATAAAATTACAAGAAACAATGTTGAATTGCATATATAATGAACCTTTACTATTATTATAAAGTTCATACCAATTACTTTGAAAAGAAAATTGTTTTACATTCAACAGATAAAAACTTAGCTCACAAATCACAAGATAATTCATGGAAACAAAACATTGCGTATTGATGATGAAAAAGCCAAGCTAATAATAATCATTAGCAACACAGAGTTACAACTTAACATACTTTATATACTTAAAAACTTACGGAGTCTCTCCACACCGCCCCACTGTAGACCAAAATAATGTCTACAGAGTCTATTCCATTTCGGTCGTATGTCCAGTATGTTTGGAGCCTGAGCTTCAAGTTATTATAATTGATCATGTCTAAAGTTCCAAAAAATCTACCAACTGAAGCCATCTAGTATCTAATTATTCTTCAAAAATAACACACTCGTCAGTATAATGATCTTTAAAAAAAGGGCTTAAGGCGGTTACATGATAATAAGAATATGTTTACCAAAGATATCATAACGAAACAAGAGACTTGATCTTTCAAGAAATCACCTCGCTGTTTGTCATGACGTCAGTGGACCAAGTGAGTTGTTACAACCGCGGGGTGCTTACGTAAAGAAAGGTGGGATCGATTTAGAAGGGGCAAAATGGCGGACAACCCTGATGATGTAACTGGTCTTTGGTCCTTTGTTGTTGTGTATGCTGTACTTGGTCTGGGTGATAGTTCAGTCCGCTATTGAGGTGTTTAGATGTGTTTTTCAGTGTTATTTAATTATTTTGTGATGTTCTTTGACAGTATTAAACTTAAAATCTGGAAAGGCTTGTGCGGTTGCGATTTGAAAAAAAGAATGAGAAATTATCAAGTAGAACATTTCACAGATAAGGTTAAAGAAGAAATTGTTGGAATATAGTGAATGTTTATATATGATTATGCATAATAGTAGAAACTTTGCAATTATCGAATAATTCAAACAGGATCATAAAACATATGGATGAAAAATAGAAATAGAGGCCTGTGGTCAATTTAAAGACTTTTTTTTTTAATTTCTAGACTCATATCAATCCTTTTGTTTTATTTATATATTTTAGATTATGTTGCTGGCATAAATAAGTGCATAATTTGTACACCATTCCTTATTAAAAGTACGCATCAAATATATTCCCATAATCACTACTTTTAATGTAAAGTGAAATGAAATTTATTTGGAGACACAAATATTTGTTCTGATGCTGTTTGTGCCCCTTACGAGTTCTATAAAAACGCCCTTGACCAATTTTGAAGTAGGCTACTGGAATTTTATGATAAAACTATAGATATAGGTGAGGTACCTAAATGTTTTTAAGAATATATGATTTTACTATTGATTAAAACAGGTGATGAAAATTTTTCACTAAACTATAGAGGAATAACACTTATTAGGCTTATTGTGTGTCATCTAATCTCCTGGATATGATACAGGCCTATTCCATTGGTGAATCTGACCAAACTGTAAGGGTTAATCTGTTCACACAACTTAGGATCAATAATACGGTCGCTGCCATAATGGTAAAACCGTATTCTGGCTATCTCTGAACAACTGCATATCACATGATATGCAGTTTAAACTTTCTTCTTGCTGAATCTGCAAGTCGGTGAGATGCTTTTTAAGCTGTATACATTCCTGTCACTATCAACTATTGAATCAAGGTTGCTAGGGACACCACTGCCTCTCTAATCCAAATCCAGCATAGACTTCTCAATTTATATCACTACAGAATTTATATCAACACTTTAACAAAGTTACTGCTAAGCAAATACATTAATTTATATATAATTCATGATGATCCACTTATATTTTAAGAACTTATCAACCAACCTCGCATACCAAATAGATTTCAGCCATAAACAACCACCCCGGTAGATCTCAGGTCTGTTGCTGCCATGATTGACCTTTCTCCTTTCTTATTTTTAGTTGTTAAACAAGTATACCTAGGTTTCCAAAAAACATCTTCTCCTTTATTTTAGCATCAGCTTTGTTTCATCTTCCTGACTTCATTCTGAGAAATAATATAGGTCTAATCCAGTTCTGTATCCTTGTAGGCCGAGATTCAAATGCAGAAATAATTAAAAAAAAAAAAAACTCATGCTCAAGGGAGAACATTACTGTTTTCTCAGGATTCATAAAGTTGTACACTTCTTTTTAACTGCAAGATCAATGTGCACAATTTTTAAAACTCATGGGCTTGATTTTGTATCCATTCAAGATAATAATTCTCTGAACCATTCTCTTGCACTGTAGTTATGGAAATTACATACTAAACCTGACCCTTTGAGGCCACTAGTCTCAAATCATCAATAATAAATGCGCATATTTGATATATCTTGCTAAATAAAAAAAAAAATTAAAAAAAAAAAGAGGGTAGGAAATGAAAATAACATATTTATGATTCCCAGATTGAAGTACATACAATTATTCCACCACGTAAACATGATCCTGGAAAAACTATGTTTTACGTTCTAAATGTTCCTTTTCCTTTTTGCATCAGTAATCTTCGGGAATGTCTTAGAAATCAAGATTAAACTGGTTTTTGCCATTAAAACCCTTGGTCAAATTTTGGTGGATCTAGAGGTAGTTTTCTTAGGTGGGGAAGGAAGATCTTTTGCTTTGAGGAGGAGGATTGTGAGAGGAGAATAATATAACATAGTTACCAACTTCATTGTTATATTACAATAACTCATGGGTAATGGCACTATAAGGCTGTTCTATTCCATAATTGGGGTATAACTAGGAAGAACATATAAAATAGCATTTAACACATGCTTTAGTATTTTTATAGTATTTATTTTGTTCCCTTGATGGTCATTTCATTTAAGACATCTCCCTCCAGTGGGTCTCCCATTAGGTTGAAGACACATTTTAATCAACTGGACAATCTTGGAAGAATTTCAGTACTGTAATGTTTTTAAATAATCTTCTGGACTTCTAAAAGTTTTAAATTTTATACACTCCAGATCTGTTGAAATGTGTTATTTTTTGTTCCTCAATTGCACTCAGTTAAATCCCATCCCACACATATTTAAAAGATTGATAAAAACAACTTAGCCTTTAATGCAAAGAGGAGAAATGAATTAATTAATATCTGTTGAAATTCTGGACAGTTAAACTCATCTTCAAACTTCTTTAATTAAGTATTCACATAATAATCTAGTACATTTAGTGCAAACCAAATGAACATGATGATACAACTGCAAAATATTGAAGCATGGAAAATGTTGAATATGATTTACACTTCCAAAACATAGTATAATCAAAGATTTTAATTAAAAAAGGAGTCTGAAGGTGGTTTAAAGTTTTATCATCCAGAATTCTAACAGGTCTTTGTTTATTCTAGATTTTAACCTTTGAATTATATATTACTAAAAACTAATTGATTTTATAATTTATGAAATTAATTTATATTCATTTATAGGTATAAAATTAAATTGAAAACAATCATGGATTAGGACTTATTAGTACATATTCAGTTTTTTATAAGTACATATTTACTTTAGTTATAAGTATATATTCATGTTTACATGTATTTTTGTTGTTATGTTATAAAATAAAGCTATAATCCTTCGCTTTTTTTCTTCTAATTTAATAACATAAAATGTAATTGAAAAAAATTATTTGGCAACCTTTTCTTTCTTGCATTAATTATTTTTGTTCTGGCAGTGTGCATAAGTCAACATTTATGATTGAATTAAAACAATATAACTTTAATAATTCCAATGAATAATAATCTTTAATGGCAACATATTATGTTTTAGTTTTCAAGCCATTTTATTTAACGGATGCATTTTAGTAATGAAATAAAATGTAAATTGATTGTTTTTAAACCACTACAGAAATAGCCTCAAATAAAAATAAGATTAATCGATTGATAAATGATTGATTACATTTGTTCATAATATAATTACATTATATAAACTTTAAAGAGAAAAAGTTTATATAAAGTATAGATCGGTTAACTGGAAATCATAAAAAATAAAAGTTATAAAATCCACTGATCACACAGAAGATAAATAATAAAACCTAATGAAAGAAGGATTTAAAACTAATTTCTCAAGTACCTTATTGGGGAAGTGAAAATGAAGCCACAACAAAAATATCTAGGAACAGGTAAAATAATGTGAATTGTGCTCCATAAAATAAAATTGTACTACAATTAAAGATACATGGCAATGATCAGGGATAAAAACTATCTTTCATTTGTACTTCGGATAAAATGACAGAAATATGCTAAACTAATTAGCAGATTTTTGAATAATCAAGGAAATACTTGAACTTTTTTAAATCATGAATATTATATATGTATATATATAATATTAGATGCCACCTCCCACCATCCCACGTTTTGTCAGGCAACCGATACGGGACGAAATAGTGCATCAACGTAAAGTGAAGAGGGACATCTCCACACGGGACATCGGTTGAGAGGAAAATGACTTCCACCGAATATATCTCGGCGAAGACATGTCGCCAACAAATAGGCATTTGTACTGGCTCGCCCGTCAAGTAAGATCTTGCGAAAAAAATCAGATACGTTTGGTTAGCGGGAGGCAGAGTGCGCGTCCGAAAGGATGATGGCCACCCGGTTATCTATATCGACTGGTGTCAAGATCTCGACGTCTTTTGCTGACGCTCTGGGAAATGTCTACCTTCTGGCGATCATTTAAATGCTTCAATGGTCTTATATCCTAAAAACCTTCAAGGCATAATCTTCAATCCGCTTCCCAGCATGCAGTACCATTCCTTTCATCTCATGACCTCATCCAAATATCTTATAATATTCAAACCCCAGCTTTCCTACCTAGAACGTTTACTTTTCGTAACCTGGACGCTCCGACCCGTGAATTACTTTTACCTGACCTAGAAAAGATTAACTGGAGCAAAATCTATTCCTGCACCTCTATTGACTCCATGGTCGATATCCTCTCCTATAACCTTCTTCATATCCTTACGTCATGCTTACGCCGTAATATGCGTCATGCTTCTTCCTTATCCACATTTAAATATCTTCTTTTCCAGCATCTATTATCCCTCACAGACGCTTGTTGATCTTAAATCTGATACTTGATGACAGAATTTAATCATTAAAATGACTAAATCCTTACTTTATTTTGCTTCTGTTTGTTGTTTTGTTTTTTAACAAAATAAGTTGTTTTTTATTTTCTCATTCTATTGTACTTATTATCATTATTATTATGATTATTATTTCGTGAATTGTGTATGTATGTATGTGTGTGTAGATATTTTTTTTTTTTTTTGTTAAATTACTTTACCTATGTAAATAATTAAATCTATTTAATGTATTCTGGCCAGAAGTGCTATTTTTATTTGTAACATCAATGTTATTCTTAAGGGACTATGTCCCAGAATAAGGTACATTGTCTATATTCTATTCTATTCTATAATATATATTTATATATTCTTCTTTTTAACTGCAAGATCAATGTGCACAATTTTTAAAACTCATGGGCTTGATTTTGTATCCATTCAAGATAATAATTCTCTGAACCATTCTCTTGCACTGTAGTTATGGAAATTACATACTAAACCTGACCCTTTGAGGCCACTAGTCTCAAATCATCAATAATAAATGCGCATATTTGATATATCTTGCTAAATAAAAAAAAAAATTAAAAAAAAAAAGAGGGTAGGAAATGAAAATAACATATTTATGATTCCCAGATTGAAGTACATACAATTATTCCACCACGTAAACATGATCCTGGAAAAACTATGTTTTACGTTCTAAATGTTCCTTTTCCTTTTTGCATCAGTAATCTTCGGGAATGTCTTAGAAATCAAGATTAAACTGGTTTTTGCCATTAAAACCCTTGGTCAAATTTTGGTGGATCTAGAGGTAGTTTTCTTAGGTGGGGAAGGAAGATCTTTTGCTTTGAGGAGGAGGATTGTGAGAGGAGAATAATATAACATAGTTACCAACTTCATTGTTATATTACAATAACTCATGGGTAATGGCACTATAAGGCTGTTCTATTCCATAATTGGGGTATAACTAGGAAGAACATATAAAATAGCATTTAACACATGCTTTAGTATTTTTATAGTATTTATTTTGTTCCCTTGATGGTCATTTCATTTAAGACATCTCCCTCCAGTGGGTCTCCCATTAGGTTGAAGACACATTTTAATCAACTGGATAATCTTGGAAGAATTTCAGTACTGTAATGTTTTTAAATAATCTTCTGGACTTCTAAAAGTTTTAAATTTTATACACTCCAGATCTGTTGAAATGTGTTATTTTTTGTTCCTCAATTGCACTCAGTTAAATCCCATCCCACACATATTTAAAAGATTGATAAAAACAACTTAGCCTTTAATGCAAAGAGGAGAAATGAATTAATTAATATCTGTTGAAATTCTGGACAGTTAAACTCATCTTCAAACTTCTTTAATTAAGTATTCACATAATAATCTAGTACATTTAGTGCAAACCAAATGAACATGATGATACAACTGCAAAATATTGAAGCATGGAAAATGTTGAATATGATTTACACTTCCAAAACATAGTATAATCAAAGATTTTAATTAAAAAAGGAGTCTGAAGGTGGTTTAAAGTTTTATCATCCAGAATTCTAACAGGTCTTTGTTTATTCTAGATTTTAACTTTGAATTATATATTACTAAAAACTAATTGATTTTTATAATTTATGAAATTAATTTTATTCATTTATAGGTATAAAATTAAATTGAAAACAATCATGGATTAGGACTTATTAGTACATATTCAGTTTTTTATAAGTACATATTTACTTTAGTTTAAGTATATATTCATGTTTACATGTATTTTTGTTGTTATGTTATAAAATAAAGCTATAATCCTTCGCTTTTTTTCTTCTAATTTAATAACATAAAATGTAATTGAAAAAAATTATTTGGCAACCTTTTCTTTCTTGCATTAATTATTTTTGTTCTGGCAGTGTGCATAAGTCAACATTTATGATTGAATTAAAACAATATAACTTTAATAATTCCAATGAATAATAATCTTTAATGGCAACATATTATGTTTTAGTTTTCAAGCCATTTTATTTAACGGATGCATTTTAGTAATGAAATAAAATGTAAATTGATTGTTTTTAAACCACTACAGAAATAGCCTCAAATAAAAATAAGATTAATCGATTGATAAATGATTGATTACATTTGTTCATAATATAATTACATTATATAAACTTTAAAGAGAAAAAGTTTATATAAAGTATAGATCGGTTAACTGGAAATCATAAAAAATAAAAGTTATAAAATCCACTGATCACACAGAAGATAAATAATAAAACCTAATGAAAGAAGGATTTAAAACTAATTTCTCAAGTACCTTATTGGGGAAGTGAAAATGAAGCCACAACAAAAATATCTAGGAACAGGTAAAATAATGTGAATTGTGCTCCATAAAATAAAATTGTACTACAATTAAAGATACATGGCAATGATCAGGGATAAAAACTATCTTTCATTTGTACTTCGGATAAAATGACAGAAATATGCTAAACTAATTAGCAGATTTTTGAATAATCAAGGAAATACTTGAACTTTTTTAAATCATGAATATTATATATGTATATATATAATATTAGATGCCACCTCCCACCATCCCACGTTTTGTCAGGCAACCGATACGGGACGAAATAGTGCATCAACGTAAAGTGAAGAGGGACATCTCCACACGGGACATCGGTTGAGAGGAAAATGACTTCCACCGAATATATCTCGGCGAAGACATGTCGCCAACAAATAGGCATTTGTACTGGCTCGCCCGTCAAGTAAGATCTGCGAAAAAAATCAGATACGTTTGGTTAGCGGGAGGCAGAGTGCGCGTCCGAAAGGATGATGGCCACCCGGTTATCTATATCGACTGGTGTCAAGATCTCGACGTCTTTTGCTGACGTCTGGGAAATGTCTACCTTCTGGCGATCATTTAAATGCTTCAATGGTCTTATATCCTAAAAACCTTCAAGGCATAATCTTCAATCCGCTTCCCAGCATGCAGTACCATTCCTTTCATCTCATGACCTCATCCAAATATCTTATAATATTCAAACCCCAGCTTTCCTATCTAGAACGTTTACTTTTCGTAACCTGGACGCTCCGACCCGTGAATTACTTTTACCTGACCTAGAAAAGATTAACTGGAGCAAAATCTATTCCTGCACCTCTATTGACTCCATGGTCGATATCCTCTCCTATAACCTTCTTCATATCTTTACGTCATGCTTACGCCGTAATATGCGTCATGCTTCTTCCTTATCCACATTTAAATATCTCCTTTTCCAGCATCTATTATCCCTCACAGACGCTTGTTGATCTTAAATCTGATACTTGATGACAGAATTTAATCTTAAAATGACTAAATCCTTACTTTATTTTGCTTCTGTTTGTTGTTTTGTTTTTTAACAAAATAAGTTGTATTTTATTTTCTCATTCTATTGTACTTATTATCATTATTATAATGATTATTATTCGTGAATTGTGTATGTATGTATGTGTGTGTAGATATTTTTTTTTTTTTTTTGTTAAATTTCTTTACCTATGTAAATAATTAAATCTATTTAATGTATTCTGGCCAGAAGTGCTATTTTTATTTGTAACATCAATGTTATTCTTAAGGGACTATGTCCCAGAATAAGGTACATTGTCTATATTCTATTCTATTCTATAATATATATTTATATATTCTTCTTTTTAACTGCAAGATCAATGTGCACAATTTTTAAAACTCATGGGCTTGATTTTGTATCCATTCAAGATAATAATTCTCTGAACCATTCTCTTGCACTGTAGTTATGGAAATTACATACTAAACCTGACCCTTTGAGGCCACTAGTCTCAAATCATCAATAATAAATGCGCATATTTGATATATCTTGCTAAATAAAAAAAAAAATTAAAAAAAAAAGAGAGTAGGAAATGAAAATAACATATTTATGATTCCCAGATTGAAGTACATACAATTATTCCACCACGTAAACATGATCCTGGAAAAACTATGTTTTACGTTCTAAATGTTCCTTTTCCTTTTTGCATCAGTAATCTTCGGGAATGTCTTAGAAATCAAGATTAAACTGGTTTTTGCCATTAAAACCCTTGGTCAAATTTTGGTGGATCTAGAGGTAGTTTTCTTAGGTGGGGAAGGAAGATCTTTTGCTTTGAGGAGGAGGATTGTGAGAGGAGAATAATATAACATAGTTACCAACTTCATTCAAGACGGAGTTGTTATATTACAATAACTCATGGGTAATGGCACTATAAGGCTGTTCTATTCCATAATTGGGGTATAACTAGGAAGAACATATAAAATAGCATTTAACACATGCTTTAGTATTTTTATAGTATTTATTTTGTTCCCTTGATGGTCATTTCATTTAAGACATCTCCCTCCAGTGGGTCTCCCATTAGGTTGAAGACACATTTTAATCAACTGGACAATCTTGGAAGAATTTCAGTACTGTAATGTTTTTAAATAATCCTCTGGACTTCTAAAAGTTTTAAATTATATACACTCCAGATCTGTTGAAATGTGTTATTTTTTGTTCCTCAATTGCACTCAGTTAAATCCCATCCCACACATATTTAAAAGATTGATCAAAACAACTTAGCCTTTAATGCAAAGAGGAGAAATGAATTAATTAATATCTGTTGAAATTCTGGACAGTTAAACTCATCTTCAAACTTCTTTAATTAAGTATTCACATAATAATCTAGTACATTTAGTGCAAACAAAATGAACATGATGATACAACTGCAAAATATTGAAGCATGGAAAATGTTGAATATGATTTACACTTCCAAAACATAGTATAATCAAAGATTTTAATTAAAAAAGGAGTCTGAAGGTGGTTTAAAGTTTTATCATCCAGAATTCTAACAGGTCTTTGTTTATTCTAGATTTTAACCTTTGAATTATATATTACTAAAAACTAATTGATTTTATAATTTATGAAATTAATTTATATTCATTTATAGGTATAAAATTAAATTGAAAACAATCATGGATTAGGACTTATTAGTACATATTCAGTTTTTTATAAGTACATATTTACTTTAGTTATAAGTATTTATTCATGTTTACATGTATTTTTGTTGTTATGTTATAAAATAAAGCTATAATCCTTCGCTTTTTTTCTTCTAATTTAATAACATAAAATGTAATTGAAAAAAATTATTTGGCAACCTTTTCTTTCTTGCATTAATTATTTTTGTTCTGGCAGTGTGCATAAGTCAACATTTATGATTGAATTAAAACAATATAACTTTAATAATTCCAATGAATAATAATCTTTAATGGCAACATATTATGTTTTAGTTTTCAAGCCATTTTATTTAACGGATGCATTTTAGTAATGAAATAAAATGTAAATTGATTGTTTTTAAACCACTACAGAAATAGCCTCAAATAAAAATAAGATTAATCGATTGATAAATGATTGATTACATTTGTTCATAATATAATTACATTATATAAACTTTAAAGAGAAAAAGTTTATATAAAGTATAGATCGGTTAACTGGAAATCATAAAAAATAAAAGTTATAAAATCCACTGATCACACAGAAGATAAATAATAAAACCTAATGAAAGAAGGATTTAAAACTAATTTCTCAAGTACCTTATTGGGGAAGTGAAAATGAAGCCACAACAAAAATATCTAGGAACAGGTAAAATAATGTGAATTGTGCTCCATAAAATAAAATTGTACTACAATTAAAGATACATGGCAATGATCAGGGATAAAAACTATCTTTCATTTGTACTTCGGATAAAATGACAGAAATATGCTAAAACTAATTAGCAGATTTTTGAATAATCAAGGAAATACTTGAACTTTTTTAAATCATGAATATTATATATGTATATATATAATATTAGATGCCACCTCCCACCATCCCACGTTTTGTCAGGCAACCGATACGGGACGAAATAGTGCATCAACGTAAAGTGAAGAGGGACATCTCCACACGGGACATCGGTTGAGAGGAAAATGACTTCCACCGAATATATCTCGGCAAAGACATGTCGCCAACAAATAGGCATTTGTACTGGCTCGCCCGTCAAGTAAGATCTGCGAAAAAAATCAGATACGTTTGGTTAGCGGGAGGCAGAGTGCGCGTCCGAAAGGATGATGGCCACCCGGTTATCTACATCGACTGGTGTCAAGATCTCGACGTCTTTTGCTGACGCTCTGGGAAATGTCTACCTTCTGGCGATCATTTAAATGCTTCAATGGTCTTATATCCTAAAAACCTTCAAGGCATAATCTTCAATCCGCTTCCCAGCATGCAGTACCATTCCTTTCATCTCATGACCTCATCCAAATATCTTATAATATTCAAACCCCAGCTTTCCTATCTAGAACGTTTACTTTTCGTAACCTGGACGCTCCGACCCCTGAATTACTTTTACCTGACCTAGAAAAGATTAACTGGAGCAAAATCTATTCCTGCACCTCTATTGACTCCATGGTCGATATCCTCTCCTATAACCTTCTTCATATCTTTACGTCATGCTTACGCCGTAATATGCGTCATGCTTCTTCCTTATCCACATTTAAATATCTCCTTTTCCAGCATCTATTATCCCTCACAGACGTTTTAATTTTAATAACATAAAATGTAATTGAAAAAAATTATTTGGCAACCTTTTCTTTCTTGCATTAATTATTTTTGTTCTGGCAGTGTGCATAAGTCAACATTTATGATTGAATTAAAACAATATAACTTTAATAATTCCAATGAATAATAATCTTTAATGGCAAACATATTATGTTTTAGTTTTCAAGCCATTTTATTTAACGGATGCATTTTAGTAATGAAATAAAATGTAAATTGATTGTTTTTAAACCACTACAGAAATAGCCTCAAATAAAAATAAGATTAATCGATTGATAAATGATTGATTACATTTGTTCATAATATAATTACATTATATAAACTTTAAAGAGAAAAAGTTTATATAAAGTATAGATCGGTTAACTGGAAATCATAAAAAATAAAAGTTATAAAATCCACTGATCACACAGAAGATAAATAATAAAACCTAATGAAAGAAGGATTTAAAACTAATTTCTCAAGTACCTTATTGGGGAAGTGAAAATGAAGCCACAACAAAAATATCTAGGAACAGGTAAAATAATGTGAATTGTGCTCCATAAAATAAAATTGTACTACAATTAAAGATACATGGCAATGATCAGGGATAAAAACTATCTTTCATTTGTACTTCGGATAAAATTACAGAAATATGCTAAACTAATTAGCAGATTTTTGAATAATCAAGGAAATACTTGAACTTTTTTAAATCATGAATATTATATATGTATATATATAATATTAGATGCCACCTCCCACCATCCCACGTTTTGTCAGGCAACCGATACGGGACGAAATAGTGCATCAACGTAAAGTGAAGAGGGACATCTCCACACGGGACATCGGTTGAGAGGAAAATGACTTCCACCGAATATATCTCGGCGAAGACATGTCGCCAACAAATAGGCATTTGTACTGGCTCGCCCGTCAAGTAAGATCTGCGAAAAAAATCAGATACGTTTGGTTAGCGGGAGGCAGAGTGCGCGTCCGAAAGGATGATGGCCACCCGGTTATCTATATCGACTGGTGTCAAGATCTCGACGTCTTTTGCTGACGCTCTGGGAAATGTCTACCTTCTGGCGATCATTTAAATGCTTCAATGGTCTTATATCCTAAAAACCTTCAAGGCATAATCTTCAATCCGCTTCCCAGCATGCAGTACCATTCCTTTCATCTCATGACCTCATCCAAATATCTTATAATATTCAAACCCCAGCTTTCCTACCTAGAACGTTTACTTTTCGTAACCTGGACGCTCCGACCCGTGAATTACTTTTACCTGACCTAGAAAAGATTAACTGGAGCAAAATCTATTCCTGCACCTCTATTGACTCCATGGTCGATATCCTCTCCTATAACCTTCTTCATATCCTTACGTCATGCTTACGCCGTAATATGCGTCATGCTTCTTCCTTATCCACATTTAAATATCTCCTTTTCCAGCATCTATTATCCCTCACAGACGCTTGTTGATCTTAAATCTGATACTTGATGACAGAATTTAATCATTAAAATGACTAAATCCTTACTTTATTTTGCTTCTGTTTGTTGTTTTTTTTTTTAACAAAATAAGTTGTTTTTTATTTTCTCATTCTATTGTACTTATTATCATTATTATAATGATTATTACTTCGTGAATTGTGTATGTATGTATGTGTGTGTAGATATTTTTTTTTTTTTTTGTTAAATTACTTTACCTATGTAAATAATTAAATCTATTTAATGTATTCTGGCCAGAAGTGCTATTTTTATTTGTAACATCAATGTTATTCTTAAGGGCCTATGTCCCAGAATAAGGTACATTGTCTATATTCTATTCTATTATATTATATTATATATATATATATATATATATATATATATATATATATATATATATATATATATATAAAATTTCGTTTGAAATAATTCGGGTTTTAGGTCATTAAACTAATGACCTAAAGTTTAATGACCTAAAACCCGAATTATTTCAAACAAAATTATAATATAAAAAAGAGTCGATGAATTAATTTGCTGTATATATATATATATATATATATATATATATATATATATATATATATAGAGAGAGAGAGAGAGAGAGAGAGAGAGAGAGAGAGATGCTTTATTTATTGGAAATGCTTCCCAATCCACCAGGATATCAATCCCTATTAGACATATTGCACATATATTTTCCTTTTGCTTTATTTTATTTATTTATTTCTTACTAACCTATTCCACTTACTAAATTTCTATTATATACATTTTTTTTTTTTCTTTTATTTATTTACATCAACTTTATTCATCTCTCCTAAAAATCTTATTTTCTTTTTCTCTTTAAATAGATTAAAAATTACAACCTTTTGTGCAAATATTATAAAATCAAAATATAAATAAATAAAATATTTTATTGTTACTTGCAACAAGAGGTGTAATAGCTGTAATAAGGAAGTTCATGAATAAATTACTAATTTTGGATTTTATTACATATTTTTCATCGAACATATTTTTATTCCTTGGTAGATGTTCTTTCCTACAAAAATTTTGGCGAAAAGGTTATTTTTAATAGAACTATATATAACTTATAACCACAGATCGTGTAAGCACAGGCTATGAGGGAGTGAGTTGGTGACCAAAACAGCTATTGGCTGTTATTTCATCTTTCTTGGGCAGGTAAAATTCTATTCTGTTCTGATTAATTATCGATAGTTTATATTTAATTTATAAGTGTAATAGTGCATAATATAAGTAACTGAAAGTTTTTTCGTTTTTGTTGATTATCCAAATGACCTTCAAGATTTGAATCCAAATTCTATATGGTCAGTACTAAAAGTGGTAGATATTTTTTATTGTTGTCGGGAGCTGGGATTAAAGAACTTTGTTTACCTTAATGTTGAGAAACTGCCTGCCATCTTTAATCCAGTATGTCTTATGACTCTAAGCACATTGCCCAGTGCTGTCCTGTAGAAGCTGTCACTGACGGCCTGTAATATTGCGAATCTATTACCAACACTGCTGCTACCACTTCAGCCAATATTGTGTTTCTGCCGGCTACTGAGCTAATAAGGCATCAATCCATTTATGTTTTATGGACAATAGTTAAGTTAGAATTTAGTTTTAGTTAAATCAGTTCTTGATCTCATATCAAAATAAGATATTTCAATTTTTTTTTTTTTTTTTTTTTCTAGAATCATTTAATTTGGTTTCATTTTTATTTTATTAATGTATTGTAGAAGTTTTTGTTTTGTTCCTTATTTAACTGTTGTTAATTTTATTTTTGTAAGTATTCATATCATAATAAATTTTGTTCTTAGTTTAGTTTGATTTATTGTATAATTAACCTCAACTTATTTTATCAAATTTATGCTATTTTATTATATTTTTGTTTACAGCTTTTAATACAATTTCTCCTTTTTTCTGCTGCACATTTCAGTGATTGGGGAATTCGGTATTAACCACCCTTTAAATAGAATACATCATCACATGTATGTGATCAATTACCAAACCCACAAAAATAAAAAATATCGCTTATATTATGCTTAAATTAAAAATAACTTATTATATTTCAGATATTATCTTAGTACAATACAACTATGGCACTGTGGAAACTGTTTTACATAATTTAATTATTATAGAACCCATGATTCACTGTAAAATTGTTAAAATAATAAAACACCAAAACTGAAATGAGTGAGTCCTATTTAATTTTGCCTGAATGCTGTACAAATTTTGCTAAATCTGCTATTCTGATACATCATGAAGTTGCCTTTCTATTTCTTCCACTACCAAGCCAAGTTTGGCATGAATAGTAGTTTTCATTTCAATTTTGATTCCTATCATCCCTTTGTAGTCAATTTGCTTGTAACGTTGCCATTCTGAAACAGAAACATTATTCAAAATTACATTTTATTTATCAATAAGGGGTCATGGGCAGCCTAAGAGAGGGATGCAGTTAATCAAAAAATCAGCCAGACACGCTTCAAAGATCATTAATTTCCCATTGTGATTCTTATCATTGCTTGGTAAAAAAAACATAGTCTGAGGATTGCAGAGAAGCGATCAAGTCTGGCTTAAAAGAGGCTGTTTTAAAGGCCTACGGTTATCTTCTAGTTGTATTTCAGTTATTACCTGAGCTTGTTTAGTACTCGAGGTATTCTTTCTAAATATTTTTCTTAGTAACACACCAAGGCTGCTGCAGAACTATTCCAAACATCCAACTATTCCAATTATTTTTATTCAAGAAACACAATTAGGTAAATATTCTTTGATTCCATGAAGAAAAATTTAAACAATCTAGGCCAAATTTTAACTAGTAACATTGAACTAAATGAAATCAGCCACTGGCCGTGCAGAGTGGAGAAGAAACATATATACTAACAAATGTAAAATAGACTAAAATATCACAATATATCAATATAAAAATATCAACTATAGAAATCCCCTACGATAATCCTAGCCCTTCAGAGCTGCTCCAGATGGGGAAGAAGAGCTTTAAATTTAAGTATCCTGACAAAGGATACAGCAAGTAACCTATTCTATTTTAAATTGAACAAATCATGAAACCATATCATGACATACTTATCGTGGAAGTCGAAATGGGAACGCATAATTAAAAAAAAATATCATGACATACTAATAATAGGAAAATTGTTAGGTGATGTAGGACCAATAAAAACCAGTCCTAATCATTAATATTGCTTAAGAGTTAAATAATAGATCATGTTAAATCATTGTTGATACCAATTGACTTCAAGTAATTCCCAATTTAAATCTTTAACAGATTACTAACCAGAGGTCTAACACTTTAATATTTATAACAGTGGATCTTTTATATGACAAATTTTTCATTAATTTATTTTACCTTTCCATTGGTTTTCCTTTAGATAATAAAATAAAATCACTTTACATTGTCAAGTTATTATTTTTTAATAATCTCTCTTTTAATTTTTTTATACCAATGTATTAGTTAGCAGACTTTACCTTTATTTGAATACTTCTCCGCTTTTAATTTCTTTATGAATTTTTTCTGCAATGAGTGATAATTATCCAAGAGGGAAGAAATGTAATGAGCTAAACATCTACTGTCTTCAACCTAAAAAAAACAAAGAAATCATGACTCTGAAGAGGTACATTTTGTGTTTAATCAAACTAATGCTAAAACTTATTTCATTATAATGCATTCATTCAGATTATCTATTCTCAAATAGCAAATAAGTAGTCTTTAGCAACACATTTTTAGATACATATTTTTGGGTCATTTTATTACTACATTATATTATTTGAGATAATCTTAGTGTTTTACTGGTCCATATAACTTCACCAGCCCCAAGCCAAATTTTAGACAACATACAATATACATTGTTTCATAACTCCAAAGATACTAAGTTCGGTTTTCATTAAATAGAATTATATTGGATTGTTCATTTATAATTTAAAAGTCTATTAAGTAGGATAGTATAGCTTCCTTATTAATTTTATTGGTCACATTATTATATTTCAAAGTCACTGACTCAGTGTTTTAGAATAATTTATGAGATGATTAGAGGATAGAGTTTAATAAAAGTGATAGTGGTATATTTTCAAACTGATTTCTGAATTTTTTTCAACTTTGGGTGAATATTAGTAAATTATACTTATGAAATAGAGGTTTTATGGAAAATCCGTATAAAAAAAATTGAGTAAAAGAAGAAGATGGAATAGGTAAAATTGTTATGGGAGCGTCTAGATATAAGTGTTATATGAGTATCATCATTATAAAAATTACCTTTAATTTGAGTTGTAAAACACGTCTGTATGACTAATAGTTTTATAAATATGGTTCTTACAAAATACCAGAAACCGAGAAACTTCTTATTTTGTCATTAATTTGGTTGATATCATGGAAACGGCTGTTACTAACAATATAATGGTTATAAACTACTTTACGGGGCATAAGATTATCTTTAATTTGAGTATTAATAGAAATCCGTAGGTCTAATACTCACCGATCTATAGTCAGTGGAATGGTTACATAGTTCAGAATTTCTGGCCCTAAAAACGCTTCCGCCGCAGCTCCCCAGCCATCTGTGAATGGCAGACTAGCGTCGTTTTATTCGTATTGTCACCTAGTATTATGAAGTCAAAAGGGAAAATCGCGTGGTCAAATGAATCAGAATTTTGTCTTTTGGTCCCTTTTTGAATGGCCTCCGTTTTGTAATCAACCCGTTTCAAGTTGGCAGACCTGTATTTCTTATTTTACCACGATAACGCTATCCATGAAACGTACTACAAATTGTTGTAAACTGGGTTGCATTTTTCGTTACTGACTCACGGATTAAAAGGAGAATCGCCCACTTTGTCATGTTTTTGTCGCCAGACATGACTATTTAGAGGAGAACAAAAAAGAACTGATATTATTTATGCTATATTATATTTATTGTTAAGCTATTCCTAAAATAATAGTAATAACAAAGCATCAACCTTATACAAACGGAAGTCTCCAAATGATATATAATCTCCAGATGTCAGAATTTTCTGCCAGCTTAATACTCCATCTTTAAAGTTCAGTATGTCATTTTTAGGACCCCATGGTGAAACCATAGCATACTCCAAAGAATTGAAGTAATCAATGCACTCCAGATTGAGATCCTTAGCTTTTTCTTCAAGCGTCAGTCTGACGATCTAAACAAATTATAAAACCTTCATAAAATTACAAGAAACAATGTTGAATTGCATATATAATGAACCTTTACTATTATTATAAAGTTCATACCAATTACTTTGAAAAGAAAATTGTTTTACATTCAACAGATAAAAACTTAGCTCACAAATCACAAGATAATTCATGGAAACAAAACATTGCGTATTGATGATGAAAAAGCCAAGCTAATAATAATCATTAGCAACACAGAGTTACAACTTAACATACTTTATATACTTAAAAACTTACGGAGTCTCTCCACACCGCCCCACTGTAGACCAAAATAATGTCTACAGAGTCTATTCCATTTCGGTCGTATGTCCAGTATGTTTGGAGCCTGAGCTTCAAGTTATTATAATTGATCATGTCTAAAGTTCCAAAAAATCTACCAACTGAAGCCATCTAGTATCTAATTATTCTTCAAAAATAACACACTCGTCAGTATAATGATCTTTAAAAAAAGGGCTTAAGGCGGTTACATGATAATAAGAATATGTTTACCAAAGATATCATAACGAAACAAGAGACTTGATCTTTCAAGAAATCACCTCGCTGTTTGTCATGACGTCAGTGGACCAAGTGAGTTGTTACACCGCGGGGTGCTTACGTAAAGAAAGGTGGGATCGATTTAGAAGGGAAAATGGCGGACAACCCTGATGATGTAACTGGTCTTTGGTCCTTTGTTGTTGTGTATGCTGTACTTGGTCTGGGTGATAGTTCAGTCCGCTATTGAGGTGTTTAGATTGTTTTTTCAGTGTTATTTAATTATTTTGTGATGTTCTTTGACAGTATTAAACTTAAAATCTGGAAAGGCTTGTGCGGTTGCGATTTGAAAAAAAGAATGAGAAATTATCAAGTAGAACATTTCACAGATAAGGTTAAAGAAGAAATTGTTGGAATATAGTGAATGTTTATATATGATTATGCATAATAGTAGAAACTTTGCAATTATCGAATAATTCAAACAGGATCATAAAACATATGGATGAAAAATAGAAATAGAGGCCTGTGGTCAATTAAAGACTTTTTTTTTTAATTTCTAGACTCATATCAATCCTTTTGTTTTATTTATATATTTTAGATTATGTTGCTGGCATAAATAAGTGCATAATTTGTACACCATTCCTTATTAAAAGTACGCATCAAATATATTCCCATAATCACTACTTTTAATGTAAAGTGAAATGAAATTTATTTGGAGACACAAATATTTGTTCTGATGCTGTTTGTGCCCCTTACGAGTTCTATAAAAACGCCCTTGACCAATTTTGAAGTAGGCTACTGGAATTTTATGATAAAACTATAGATATAGGTGAGGTACCTAAATGTTTTTAAGAATATATGATTTTACTATTGATTAAAACAGGTGATGAAAATTTTTCACTAAACTATAGAGGAATAACACTTATTAGGCTTATTGTGTGTCATCTAATCTCCTGGATATGATACAGGCCTATTCCATTGGTGAATCTGACCAAACTGTAAGGGTTAATCTGTTCAACACAACTTAGGATCAATAATACGGTCGCTGCCATAATGGTAAAACCGTATTCTGGCTATCTCTGAACAACTGCATATCACATGATATGCAGTTTAAACTTTCTTCTTGCTGAATCTGCAAGTCGGTGAGATGCTTTTTAAGCTGTATACATTCCTGTCACTATCAACTATTGAATCAAGGTTGCTAGGGACACCACTGCCTCTCTAATCCAAATCCAGCATAGACTTCTCAATTTATATCACTACAGAATTTATATCAACACTTTAACAAAGTTACTGCTAAGCAAATACATTAATTTATATATAATTCATGATGATCCACTTATATTTTAAGAACTTATCAACCAACCTCGCATACCAAATAGATTTCAGCCATAAACAACCACCCCGGTAGATCTCAGGTCTGTTGCTGCCATGATTGACCTTTCTCCTTTCTTATTTTTAGTTGTTAAACAAGTATACCTAGGTTTCCAAAAAAACATCTTCTCCTTTATTTTAGCATCAGCTTTGTTTCATCTTCCTGACTTCATTCTGAGAAATAATATAGGTCTAATCCAGTTCTGTATCCTTGTAGGCCGAGATTCAAATGCAGAAATAATTAAAAAAAAAAAAACTCATGCTCAAGGGAGAACATTACTGTTTTCTCAGGATTCATAAAGTTGTACACTTCTTTTTAACTGCAAGATCAATGTGCACAATTTTTAAAACTCATGGGCTTGATTTTGTATCCATTCAAGATAATAATTCTCTGAACCATTCTCTTGCACTGTAGTTATGGAAATTACATACTAAACCTGACCCTTTGAGGCCACTAGTCTCAAATCATCAATAATAAATGCGCATATTTGATATATCTTGCTAAATAAAAAAAAAAATTAAAAAAAAAAAAGAGGGTAGGAAATGAAAATAACATATTTATGATTCCCAGATTGAAGTACATACAATTATTCCACCACGTAAACATGATCCTGGAAAAACTATGTTTTACGTTCTAAATGTTCCTTTTCCTTTTTGCATCAGTAATCTTCGGGAATGTCTTAGAAATCAAGATTAAACTGGTTTTTGCCATTAAAACCCTTGGTCAAATTTTGGTGGATCTAGAGGTAGTTTTCTTAGGTGGGGAAGGAAGATCTTTTGCTTTGAGGAGGAGGATTGTGAGAGGAGAATAATATAACATAGTTACCAACCTTCAAAATTGTTATATTACAATAACTCATGGGTAATGGCACTATAAGGCTGTTCTATTCCATAATTGGGGTATAACTAGGAAGAACATATAAAATAGCATTTAACACATGCTTTAGTATTTTTATAGTATTTATTTTGTTCCCTTGATGGTCATTTCATTTAAGACATCTCCCTCCAGTGGGTCTCCCATTAGGTTGAAGACACATTTTAATCAACTGGATAATCTTGGAAGAATTTCAGTACTGTAATGTTTTTAAATAATCTTCTGGACTTCTAAAAGTTTTAAATTTTATACACTCCAGATCTGTTGAAATGTGTTATTTTTTGTTCCTCAATTGCACTCAGTTAAATCCCATCCCACACATATTTAAAAGATTGATCAAAACAACTTAGCCTTTAATGCAAAGAGGAGAAATGAATTAATTAATATCTGTTGAAATTCTGGACAGTTAAACTCATCTTCAAACTTCTTTAATTAAGTATTCACATAATAATCTAGTACATTTAGTGCAAACCAAATGAACATGATGATACAACTGCAAAATATTGAAGCATGGAAAATGTTGAATATGATTTACACTTCCAAAACATAGTATAATCAAAGATTTTAATTAAAAAAGGAGTCTGAAGGTGGTTTAAAGTTTTATCATCCAGAATTCTAACAGGTCTTTGTTTATTCTAGATTTTAACCTTTGAATTATATATTACTAAAAACTAATTGATTTTATAATTTATGAAATTAATTTATATTCATTTATAGGTATAAAATTAAATTGAAAACAATCATGGATTAGGACTTATTAGTACATATTCAGTTTTTTATAAGTACATATTTACTTTAGTTATAAGTATATATTCATGTTTACATGTATTTTTGTTGTTATGTTATAAAATAAAGCTATAATCCTTCGCTTTTTTTCTTCTAATTTAATAACATAAAATGTAATTTAAAAAAATTATTTGGCAACCTTTTCTTTCTTGCATTAATTATTTTTGTTCTGGCAGTGTGCATAAGTCAACATTTATGATTGAATTAAAACAATATAACTTTAATAATTCCAATGAATAATAATCTTTAATGGCAACATATTATGTTTTAGTTTTCAAGCCATTTTATTTAACGGATGCATTTTAGTAATGAAATAAAATGTAAATTGATTGTTTTTAAACCACTACAGAAATAGCCTCAAATAAAAATAAGATTAATCGATTGATAAATGATTGATTACATTTGTTCATAATATAATTACATTATATAAACTTTAAAGAGAAAAAGTTTATATAAAGTATAGATCGGTTAACTGGAAATCATAAAAAATAAAAGTTATAAAATCCACTGATCACACAGAAGATAAATAATAAAACCTAATGAAAGAAGGATTTAAAACTAATTTCTCAAGTACCTTATTGGGGAAGTGAAAATGAAGCCACAACAAAAATATCTAGGAACAGGTAAAATAATGTGAATTGTGCTCCATAAAATAAAATTGTACTACAATTAAAGATACATGGCAATGATCAGGGATAAAAACTATCTTTCATTTGTACTTCGGATAAAATGACAGAAATATGCTAAACTAATTAGCAGATTTTTGAATAATCAAGGAAATACTTGAACTTTTTTAAATCATGATTATTATATATGTATATATATAATATTAGATGCCACCTCCCACCATCCCACGTTTTGTCAGGCAACCGATACGGGACGAAATAGTGCATCAACGTAAAGTGAAGAGGGACATCTCCACACGGGACATCGGTTGAGAGGAAAATGACTTCCACCGAATATATCTCGGCAAAGACATGTCGCCAACAAATAGGCATTTGTACTGGCTCGCCCGTCAAGTAAGATCTGCGAAAAAAATCAGATACGTTTGGTTAGCGGGAGGCAGAGTGCGCGTCCGAAAGGATGATGGCCACCCGGTTATCTATATCGACTGGTGTCAAGATCTCGACGTCTTTTGCTGACGCTCTGGGAAATGTCTACCTTCTGGCGATCATTTAAATGCTTCAACGGTCTTATATCCTAAAAACCTTCAAGGCATAATCTTCAATCCGCTTCCCAGCATGCAGTACCATTCCTTTCATCTCATGACCTCATCCAAATATCTTATAATATTCAAACCCCAGCTTTCCTACCTAGAACGTTTACTTTTCGTAACCTGGACGCTCCGACCCGTGAATTACTTTTACCTGACCTAGAAAAGATTAACTGGAGCAAAATCTATTCCTGCACCTCTATTGACTCCATGGTCGATATCCTCTCCTATAACCTTCTTCATATCTTTACGTCATGCTTACGCCGTAATATGCGTCATGCTTCTTCCTTATCCACATTTAAATATCTCCTTTTCCAGCATCTATTATCCCTCACAGACGCTTGTTGATCTTAAATCTGATACTTGATGACAGAATTTAATCTTAAAATGACTAAATCCTTACTTTATTTTGCTTCTGTTTGTTGTTTTGTTTTTTAACAAAATAAGTTGTTATTTTATTTTCTCATTCTATTGTACTTATTATCATTACTATAATGATTATTACTTCGTGAATTGTGTAAGTATGTATGTGTGTGTAGATATATTTTTTTTTTTTTTTGTTAAATTACTTTACCTATGTAAATAATTAAATCTATTTAATGTATTCTGGCCAGAAGTGCTATTTTTATTTGTAACATCAATGTTATTCTTAAGGGACTATGTCCCAGAATAAGGTACATTGCCTATATTCTATTCTATTCTATAATATATATATTATATATATATATATATATATATATATAATAATAATTTCGTTTGAAATAATTCGGGTTTTAGGTCTTTAAACTAATGACCTAAAGTTTAATGACCTAAAACCCGAATTATTTCAAACAAAATTATAATATAAAAAAGGTCGATGAATTAATTTGCTGTATATATATATATATATATATATAGAGAGAGAGAGAGAGAGAGAGAGAGTGAGAGAGATGCTTTATTTATTGGAAATGCTTCCCAATCCACCAGGATATCAATCCCTATTAGACATATATTTTCCTTTTGCTTTATTTTATTTATTTATTTCTTACTAACCTATTCCACTTACTAAATTTCTATTATATACATTTTTTTTTTTTTCTTTTATTTATTTACATCAACTTTATTCATCTCTCCTAAAAATCTTATTTTCTTTTTCTCTTTAAATAGATTAAAAATTACAACCTTTTGTGCAAATATTATAAAATCAAAATATAAATAAATAAAATATTTTATTGTTACTTGCAACAAGAGGTGTAATAGCTGTAATAAGGAAGTTCATGAATAAATTACTAATTTTGGATTTTATTACATATTTTTCATCGAACATATTTTTATTCCTTGGTAGATGTTCTTTCCTACAAAAATTTTGGCGAAAAGGTTATTTTTAATAGAACTATATATAACTTATAACCACAGATCGTGTAAGCACAGGCTATGAGGGAGTGAGTTGGTGACCGAAACAGCTATTGGCTGTTATTTCATCTTTCTTGGGCAGGTAAAATTCTATTCTGTTCTGATTAATTATCGATAGTTTATATTTAATTTATAAGTGTAATAGTGCATAATATAAGTAACTGAAAGTTTTTTCGTTTTTGTTGATTATCCAAATGACCTTCAAGATTTGAATCCAAATTCTATATGGTCAGTACTAAAAGTGGTAGATATTTTTTATTGTTGTCGGGAGCTGGGATTAAAGAACTTTGTTTACCTTAATGTTGAGAAACTGCCTGCCATCTTTAATCCAGTATGTCTTATGACTCTAAGCACATTGCCCAGTGCTGTCCTGTAGAAGCTGTCACTGACGGCCTGTAATATTGCGAATCTATTACCAACACTGCTGCTACCACTTCAGCCAATATTGTGTTTCTGCCGGCTACTGAGCTAATAAGGCATCAATCCATTTATGTTTTATGGACAATAGTTAAGTTAGAATTTAGTTTTAGTTAAATCAGTTCTTGATCTATATCAAAATAAGATATTTCAATTTTTTTTTTTTTTTTTTTTTCTAGAATTATTTAATTTGGTTTCATTTTTATTTTATTAATGTATTGTAGAAGTTTTTGTTTTGTTCCTTATTTAACTGTTGTTAATTTTATTTTTGTAAGTATTCATATCATAATAAATTTTGTTCTTAGTTTAGTTTGATTTATTGTATAATTAACCTCAACTTATTTTATCAAATTTATGCTATTTTATTATATTTTTGTTTACAGCTTTTAATACAATTTCTCCTTTTTTCTGCTGCACATTTCAGTGATTGGGGAATTCGGTATTAACCACGCTTTAAATAGAATACATCATCACATGTATGTGATCAATTACCAAACCCACAAAAATAAAAAATATCCCTTATATTATGCTTAAATTAAAAATAACTTATTATATTTCAGATATTATCTTAGTACAATACAACTATGGCACTGTGGAAACTGTTTTACATAATTTAATTATTATAGAACCCATGATTCACTGTAAAATTGTTAAAATAATAAAAAACCAAAACTGAAATGAGTGAGTCCTATTTAATTTTGCCTGAATGCTGTACAAATTTTGCTAAATCTGCTATTCTGATACATCATGAAGTTGCCTTTCTATTTCTTCACTACCAAGCCAAGTTTGGCATGAATAGTAGTTTTCATTTCAATTTTGATTCCCATCATCCCTTTGTAGTCAATTTGCTTGTAACGTTGCCATTCTGAAACAGAAACATTATTCAAAATTACATTTTATTTATCAATAAGGGTCATGGGCAGCCTAAGAGAGGGATGCAGTTAATCAAAAAATCAGCCAGACACGCTTCAAAGATCATTAATTTCCCATTGTGATTCTTATCATTGCTTGGTAAAAAAAAACATAGTCTGAGGATTGCAGAGAAGCGATCAAGTCTGGCTTAAAAGAGGCTGTTTTAAAGGCCTACGGTTATCTTCTAGTTGTATTTCAGTTATTACCTGAGCTTGTTTAGTACTCGAGGTATTCTTTCTAAATATTTTTCTTAGTAACACACCAAGGCTGCTGCAGAACTATTCCAAATATCCAACTATTCCAATTATTTTTATTCAAGAAACACAATTAGGTAAATATTCTTTGATTCCATGAAGAAAAATTTAAACAATCTAGGCCAAATTTTAACTAGTAACATTGGACTAAATGAAATCAGCCACTGGCCGTGCAGAGTGGAGAAGAAACATATATACTAACAAATGTAAAATAGACTAAAATATCACAATATATCAATATAAAAATATCAACTATAGAAATCCCCTACGATAATCCTAGCCCTTCAGAGCTGCTCCAGATGGGGAAGAAGAGCTTTAAATTTAAGTATCCTGACAAAGGATACAGCAAGTAACCTATTCTGTTTAAATTGAACAAATCATGAAACCATATCATGACATACTTATCGTGGAAGTCGAAATGGGAACGCATAATTAAAAAAAAATATCATGACATACTAATAATAGGAAAATTGTTAGGTGATGTAGGACCAATAACAACCAGTCCTAATCATTAATATTGCTTAAGAGTTAAATAATAGATCATGTTAAATCATTGTTGATACCAATTGACTTCAAGTAATTCCCAATTTAAATCTTTAACAGATTACTAACCAGAGGTCTAACACTTTAATATTTATAACAGTGGATCTTTTATATGACAAATTTTTCATTAATTTATTTTACCTTTCCATTGGTTTTCCTTTAGATAATAAAATAAAATCACTTTACATTGTCAAGTTATTATTTTTTAATAATCTCTCTTTTAATTTTTTTATACCAATGTATTAGTTAGCAGACTTTACCTTTATTTGAATACTTCTCCGCTTTTAATTTCTTTATGAATTTTTTCTGCAATGAGTGATAATTATCCAAGAGGGAAGAAATGTAATGAGCTAAACATCTACTGTCTTCAACCTAAAAAAAACAAAGAAATCATGACTCTGAAGAGGTACATTTTGTGTTTAATCAAACTAATGCTAAAACTTATTTCATTATAATGCATTCATTCAGATTATCTATTCTCAAATAGCAAATAAGTAGTCTTTAGCAACACATTTTTAGATACATATTTTTGGGTCATTTTATTACTACATTATATTATTTGAGATAATCTTAGTGTTTTACTGGTCCATATAACTTCACCAGCCCCAAGCCAAATTTTAGACAACATACAATATACATTGTTTCATAACTCCAAAGATACTAAGTTCGGTTTTCATTAAATAGAATTATATAGGATTGTTCATTTATAATTTAAAAGTCTATTAAGTAGGATAGTATAGCTTCCTTATTAATTTTATTGGTCACATTATTATATTTCAAAGTCACTGACTCAGTGTTTTAGAATAATTTATGAGATGATTAGAGGATAGAGTTTAATAAAAGTGATAGTGGTATATTTTCAAACTGATTTCTGAATTTTTTTCAACTTTGGGTGAATATTAGTAAATTATACTTATGAAATATAGGTTTTATGGAAAATCCGTATAAAAAAAATTGAGTAAAAGAAGAAGATGGAATAGGTAAAATTGTTATGGGAGCGTCTAGATATAAGTGTTATATGAGTATCATCATTATAAAAATTACCTTTAATTTGAGTTGTAAAACACGTCTGTATGACTAATAGTTTTATAAATATGGTTCTTACAAAATACCAGAAACCGAGAAACTTCTTATTTTGTCATTAATTTGGTTGATATCATGGAAACGGCTGTTACTAACAATATAATGGTTATAAACTACTTTACGGGGCATAAGATTATCTTTAATTTGAGTATTAATAGAAATCCGTAGGTCTAATACTCACCGATCTATAGTCAGTGCAATGGTTACATAGTTCAGAATTTCTGGCCCTAAAAACGCGTCCGCCGCAGCTCCCCAGCCATCTGTGAATGGCAGACTAGCGTCGTTTTATTCGTATTGTCACCTAGTATTATGAAGTCAAAAGGGAAAATCGCGTGGTCAAATGAATCAGAATTTTGTCTTTTGGTCCCTTTTTGAATGGCCTCCGTTTTGTAATCAACCCGTTTCAAGTTGGCAGACCTGTATTTCTTATTTTACCACGATAACGCTATCCATGAAACGTACTACAAATTGTTGTAAACTGGGTTGCATTTTTCGTTACTGACTCACGGATTAAAAGGAGAATCGCCCACTTTGTCATGTTTTTGTCGCCAGACATGACTATTTAGAGGAGAACAAAAAAGAACTGATATTATTTATGCTATATTATATTTATTGTTAAGCTATTCCTAAAATAATAGTAATAACAAAGCATCAACCTTATACAAACGGAAGTCTCCAAATGATATATAAGCTCCAGATGTCAGAATTTTCTGCCAGCTTAATACTCCATCTTTAAAGTTCAGTATGTCATTTTTAGGACCCCATGGTGAAACCATAGCATACTCCAAAGAATTGAAGTAATCAATGCACTCCAGATTGAGATCCTTAGCTTTTTCTTCAAGCGTTAGTCTGACGATCTAAACAAATTATAAAACCTTCATAAAATTACAAGAAACAATGTTGAATTGCATATATAATGAACCTTTACTATTATTATAAAGTTCATACCAATTACTTTGAAAAGAAAATTGTTTTACATTCAACAGATAAAAACTTAGCTCACAAATCACAAGATAATTCATGGAAACAAAACATTGCGTATTGATGATGAAAAAGCCAAGCTAATAATAATCATTAGCAACACAGAGTTACAACTTAACATACTTTATATACTTAAAAACTTACGGAGTCTCTCCACACCGCCCCACTGTAGACCAAAATAATGTCTACAGAGTCTATTCCATTTCGGTCGTATGTCCAGTATGTTTGGAGCCTGAGCTTCAAGTTATTATAATTGATCATGTCTAAAGTTCCAAAAAATCTACCAACTGAAGCCATCTAGTATCTAATTATTCTTCAAAAATATCACACTCGTCAGTATAATGATCTTTAAAAAAAGGGCTTAAGGCGGTTACATGATAATAAGAATATGTTTACCAAAGATATCATAACGAAACAAGAGACTTGATCTTTCAAGAAATCACCTCGCTGTTTGTCATGACGTCAGTGGACCAAGTGAGTTGTTACACCGCGGGGTGCTTACGTAAAGAAAGGTGGGATCGATTTAGAAGGGGCAAAATGGCGGACAACCCTGATGATGTAACTGGTCTTTGGTCCTTTGTTGTTGTGTATGCTGTACTTGGTCTGGGTGATAGTTCAGTCCGCTATTGAGGTGTTTAGATGTGTTTTTCAGTGTTATTTAATTATTTTGTGATGTTCTTTGACAGTATTAAACTTAAAATCTGGAAAGGCTTGTGCGGTTGCGATTTGAAAAAAAGAATGAGAAATTATCAAGTAGAACATTTCACAGATAAGGTTAAAGAAGAAATTGTTGGAATATAGTGAATGTTTATATATGATTATGCATAATAGTAGAAACTTTGCAATTATCGAATAATTCAAACAGGATCATAAAACATATGGATGAAAAATAGAAATAGAGGCCTGTGGTCAATTTAAAGACTTTTTTTTTTAATTTCTAGACTCATATCAATCCTTTTGTTTTATTTATATATTTTAGATTATGTTGCTGGCATAAATAAGTGCATAATTTGTACACCATTCCTTATTAAAAGTACGCATCAAATATATTCCCATAATCACTACTTTTAATGTAAAGTGAAATGAAATTTATTTGGAGACACAAATATTTGTTCTGATGCTGTTTGTGCCCCTTACGAGTTCTATAAAAACGCCCTTGACCAATTTTGAAGTAGGCTACTGGAATTTTATGATAAAACTATAGATATAGGTGAGGTACCTAAATTTTTTAAGAATATATGATTTTACTATTGATTAAAACAGGTGATGAAAATTTTTCACTAAACTATAGAGGAATAACACTTATTAGGCTTATTGTGTGTCATCTAATCTCCTGGATATGATACAGGCCTATTCCATTGGTGAATCTGACCAAACTGTAAGGGTTAATCTGTTCACACAACTTAGGATCAATAATACGGTCGCTGCCATAATGGTAAAACCGTATTCTGGCTATCTCTGAACAACTGCATATCATGTGATATGTTTAAACTTTCTTCTGCAATCTGCAAGTCGGTGAGATGCTTTTTAAGCTGTATACATTCCTGTCACTATCAACTATTGAATCAAGGTTGCTAGGGACACCACTGCCTCTCTAATCCAAATCCAGCATAGACTTCTCAATTTATATCACTACAGAATTTATATCGACACTTTAACAAAGTTACTGCTAAGCAAATACATTAATTTATATATAATTCATGATGATCCACTTAATATTTTAAGAACTTATCAACCAACCTCGCATACCAAATAGATTTCAGCCATAAACAACCACCCCGGTAGATCTCAGGTCTGTTACTGCCATGATTGACCTTTCTCCTTTCTTATTTTTAGTTGTTAAACAAGTATACCTAGGTTTCCAAAAAACATCTTCTCCTTTATTTTAGCATCAGCTTTGTTTCATCTTCCTGACTTCATTCTGAGAAATAATATAGGTCTAATCCAGTTCTGTATCCTTGTAGGCCGAGATTCAAATGCAGAAATAATTAAAAAAAAAAAAACTCATGCTCAAGGGAGAACATTACTGTTTTCTCAGGATTCATAAAGTTGTACACTTCTTTTTAACTGCAAGATCAATGTGCACAATTTTTAAAACTCATGGGCTTGATTTTGTATCCATTCAAGATAATAATTCTCTGAACCATTCTCTTGCACTGTTGTTATGGAAATTACGTACTAAACCTGACCCTTTGAGGCCACTAGTCTCAAATCATCAATAATAAATGCGCATATTTGATATATCTTACTAAATAAAAAAAAAAATTAAAAAAAAAAAGAGGGTAGGAAATGAAAATAACATATTTATGATTACCAGATTGAAGTACATACAATTATTCCACCACGTAAACATGATCCTGGAAAAACTATGTTTTACATTCTAAATGTTCCTTTTCCTTTTTGCATCAGTAATCTTCGGGAATGTCTTAGAAATCAAGATTAAACTGGTTTTTGCCATTAAAACCCTTGGTCAAATTTTGGTGGATCTAGAGGTAGTTTTCTTAGGTGGGGAAGGAAGATCTTTTGCTTTGAGGAGGAGGATTGTGAGAGGAGAATAATATAACATAGTTACCAACTTCATTCAAGACGGAGTTGTTATATTACAATAACTCATGGGTAATGGCACTATAAGGCTGTTCTATTCCATAATTGGGGTATAACTAGGAAGAACATATAAAATAGCATTTAACACATGCTTTAGTATTTTTATAGTAATTATTTTGAATATGATTTACATTCAAAACATAGTCTAATCAAAGATTTTAATTTAAAAAGGAGTCTGAGTTCATAAAAGTTTTAAATATCTTGTGGATTCTAAAGGTTTTTTTAGTATTGGAAGATTTTTGCTTTGAATTGAGATTGAGTTAAAAATAATATTTAATAGATTACAACAACTTCATTCAAAGGGATAATGAATTAATTAAAAATCATGGTGTAATGGACACTTAAGACTCTATTCATAATTGTATAATAAGTAATTACATAGTAATAATACATTTAACAATGACATGATTATGTATTTATTTATAGATAAATGTTGAATATTGATTTACACTTCCAAAACATAGTAATAATCAAAGATTTTAATTAAAAAAGGAGTCTGAAGGTGGTTTAAAGTTTTATCATCCAGAATTCTAACAGTCTTTGTTTATTCTAGATTTTAGCCTTTGATTATATATTACTAAAAACTAATTGATTTTATAATTTATGAAATTAATTTATATTCATTTATAGTATAAAATTAATTGAAAACAATCATGGATTAGGACTTATTAGTACATATTCAGTTTTTTATAAGTACATATTTACTTTAGTTATAAGTATATATTCATTTTACATGTATTTTTGTTGTTATGTTATAAAATAAAGCTATAATCCTTCGCTTTTTTTCTTCTAATTTAATAACATAATGTAATTAAAAAATTATTGCAACCTTTTCTTTCTGCATAATTATTTTTGTTCGCAGTGTGCATAAGTCAACATTTATGATTGAATTAAAACAATTATAACTTTAATAATTCCAATGAATAATAATCTTTAATGGCAACATATTATGTTTTAGTTTTCAAGCCATTTTATTTAACGGATGCATTTTAGTAATGAAATAAATGTAAATTGATTGTTTTTAAACCACTACAGAAATAGCCTCAAATAAAAATAAGATTAATCGATTTATAAATGATTGATTACATTTGTTCATAATATAATTACATTATATAAACTTTAAAGAAAAAGTTTATATAAAGTATAGATCGGTTACTGGAAATCATAAAAAATAAAAGTTAAAAATCCACTGATCACACAGAGATAAAATAATAGAACCTAATGAAAGAAGGATTTAAAACTAATTTCTCAAGTACCTATTGGGGAAGTGAAAATGAAGCCACAACAAAAATATCTGGAACAGTAAAATATTGTGAATTGTGCTCCATAAAATAAAATTGTACTACAATTAAAGATACATGGCAATGATCAGGATAAAAACTATCTTTCATTGTACTTCGGATAAAATGACAGAAATATGCTAAACTAATTAGCAATTTTTGAATAATCAGGAAATACTTGAACTTTTTTAAATCATGATATTATATATGTATATATATAATATTAGATGCCACCTCCCACCATCGCACGTTTTGTCAGGCAACCGATACGGGACGAAATAGTGCATCAACGTAAAGTGAAGAGGGACATCTCCACACGGGACATCGGTTGAGAGGAAAATGACTTCCACCGAATATATCTCGGCGAAGACATGTCGCCAACAAATAGGCATTTGTACTGGCTCGCCCGTCAAGTAAGATCTGCGAAAAAAATCAGATACGTTTGGTTAGCGGGAGGCAGAGTGCGCGTCCGAAAGGATGATGGCCACCCGGTTATCTATATCGACTGGTGTCAAGATCTCGACGTCTTTTGCTGACGCTCTGGGAAATGTCTACCTTCTGGCGATCATCTAAATGCTTCAATGGTCTTATATCCTAAAAAACCTTCTAGGCATAATCTTCAATCCGCTTCCCAGCATGCAGTACCATTCCTTTCATCTCATGACCTCATCCAAATATCTTATAATATTCAAACCCCAGCTTTCCTACCTAGAACGTTTACTTTTCGTAACCTGGACGCTCCGACCCGTGAATTACTTTTACCTGACCTAGAAAAGATTAACTGGAACAAAATCTATTCCTGCACCTCTATTGACTCCATGGTCGATATCCTCTCCTATAACCTTCTTCATATCCTTACGTCATGCTTACGCCGTAATATGCGTCATGCTTCTTCCTTATCCACATTTAAATATCTCCTTTTCCAGCATCTATTATCCCTCACAGACGCTTGTTGATCTTAAATCTGATACTTGATGACAGAATTTAATCTTAAAATGACTAAATCCTTACTTTATTTTGCTTCTGTTTGTTGTTTTGTTTTTTAACAAAATAAGTTGTATTTTATTTTCTCATTCTATTGTACTTATTATCATTATTATTATGATTATTACTTCTTGAATTGTGTATGTATGTATGTATGTGTGAGTATATATATTTTTTTTTTTTGTTAAATTACTTTACCTATGTAAATAATTAAATCTATTTAATGTATTCTGGCCAGAAGTGCTATATTTATTTGTAACATCAATGTTATTCTTAAGGGACTATGTCCCAGAATAAGGTACATTGTCTATATTCTATTCTATTCTATTATATATATATATATATATATATATATATATATATATATATATATATATATATAATTATTTCAAACAAAATTATAATATAAAAAAGGGTCGATGAATTAATTTGCTGTATATATATATATAATATATATTATATATATATATATATATATATATATATATATATATATATATATATAGAGAGAGAGAGAGAGAGATGCTTTATTTATTGGAAATGCTTCCCAATCCACCAGGATATCAATCCCTATTGGACATATTGCACATATATTTTGCTTTTGCTTTATTTTATTTATTTATTTCTTACTAACCTATTCCACTTACTAAATTTCTATTATATACATTTTTTTTTTCTTTTAGTTATTTACATCAACTTTATTCATCTCTCCTAAAAATCTTATTTTCTTTTTCTCTTTAAATAGATTAAAAATTACAACCTTTTGTGCAAATATTATAAAATCAAATTATAAATAAATAAAATATTTTATTGTTACTAGCAACAAGAGGTGTAATAGCTGTAATAAGGAAGTTCATGAATAAATTACTAATTTTGGATTTTATTACATATTTTTCATCGAACATATTTTTATTCCTTGGTAGATGTTCTTTCCTACAAAAATTTTGGCGAAAAGGTTATTTTTAATAGAACTATATATAACTTATAACCACAGATCGTGTAAGCACAGGCTATGAGGGAGTGAGTTGGTGACCGAAACAGCTATTGGCTGTTATTTCATCTTTCTTGGGCAGGTAAAATTCTATTCTGTTCTGATTAATTATCGATAGTTTATATTTAATTTATAAGTGTAATGGTGCATAATATAAGTAACTAAAAGTTTTTTTTGATTATCCAAATGACCTTCAAGATTTGAATCCAAATTCTATATGGTCAGTACTAAAAGTGGTAGATATTTTTTATTGTTGTCGGGAGCTGGGATTAAAGAACTTTGTTTACCTTAATGTTGAGAAACTGCCTGCCATCTTTAATCCAGTATGTCTTATGACTCTAAGCACATTGCCCAGTGCTGTCCTGTAGAAGCTGTCACTGACGGCCTGTACTATTGCGAATCTATTACCAACACTGCTGCTACCACTTCAGCCAATATTGTGTTTCTGCCGGCTACTGAGCTAATAAGGCATCAATCCATTTATGTTTTATGGACAATAGTTAAGTTAGAATTTAGTTTTAGTTAAATCAGTTCTTGATCTCATATCAAAATAAGATATATCAATTTTTTTTTTTTTTTTTTTTTTTTTTTTTCTAGAATTATTTAATTTGGTTTCATTTTTATTTTATTAATGTATTGTAGAAGTTTTTGTTTTGTTCCTTATTTAACTGTTGTTAATTTTATTTTTGTAAGTATTCATATCATAATAAATTTTGTTCTTAGTTTAGTTTGATTTATTGTATAATTAACCTCAACTTATTTTATCAAATTTATGCTATTTTATTATATTTTTGTTTACAGCTTTTAATATAATTTCTCCTTTTTTCTGCTGCACATTTCAGTGATTGGGGAATTCGGTATTAACCACGCTTTAAATAGAATACATCATCACATGTATGTGATCAATTACCAAACCCACAAAAATAAAAAATATCGCTTATATTATGCTTAAATTAAAAATAACTTATTATATTTCAGATATTATCTTAGTACAATACAACTATGGCACTGTGGAAACTGTTTTACATAATTTAATTATTATAGAACCCATGATTCACTGTAAAATTGTTAAAATAATAAAACACCAAAACTGAAATGAGTGAGTCCTATTTAATTTTGCCTGAATGCTGTACAAATTTTGCTAAATCTGCTATTCTGATACATCATGAAGTTGCCTTTCTATTTCTTCCACTACCAAGCCAAGTTTGGCATGAATAGTAGTTTTCATTTCAATTTTGATTCCCATCATCCCTTTGTAGTCAATTTGCTTGTAACGTTGCCATTCTGAAACAGAAACATTATTCAAAATTACATTTTATTTATCAATAAGGGGTCATGGGCAGCCTAAGAGAGGGATGCAGTTAATCAAAAAATCAGCCAGACACGCTTCAAAGATCATTAATTTCCCATTGTGATTCTTATCATTGCTTGGTAAAAAAACCATAGTCTGAGGATTGCAGAGAAGCGATCAAGTCTGGCTTAAAAGAGGCTGTTTTAAAGGCCTACGGTTATCTTCTAGTTGTATTTCAGTTATTACGTGAGGTTGTTGAGTGAATGAAATGAAATCAGCCACTGGCCGTGCAGAGTGGAGAAGAAACATATATACTTACAAATGTAAAATAGACTAAAATATCACAATATATCAATATAAAAATATCAACTATAGAAATCCCCTACGATAATCCTAGCCCTTCAGAGCCGCTCCAGATGGGGAAGAGGAGCTTTAAATTTAAGTATCCTGACAAAGGATACAGCAAGTAACCTATTCTATTTTAAATTGAACAAATCATGAAACCATATCATGAAATACTTATCGTGGAAGTCGAAATGGGAACGCATAATTAAAAAAAAATATCATGACATACTAATAATAGGAAAATTGTTTGGTGATGTAGGACCAATAACAAACAGTCCTAATCATTAATATTGCTTAAGAGTTAAATAATAGATCATGTTAAATCATTGTTGGTACCAATTGACTTCAAGTAATTCCCAATTTAAATCTTTAACAGATTACTAACCAGAGGTCTAACACTTTAATATTTATAACAGTGGATCTTTTATATGACAAATTTTTCATTAATTTATTTTACCTTTCTATTGGTTTTCCTTTAGATAATAAAATAAAATCACTTTACATTGTCAAGTTATTATTTTTTAATAATCTCTCTTTTAATTTTTTTATACCAATGTATTAGTTAGCAGACTTTACCTTTATTTGAATACTTCTCCGCTTTTAATTTCTTTATGAATTTTTTCTGCAATGAGTGATAATTATCCAAGAGGGAAGAAATGTAATGAGCTAAACATCTACTGTCTTCAACCTAAAAAAAACAAAGAAATCATGACTCTGAAGAGGTACATTTTGTGTTTAATCAAACTAATGCTAAAACTTATTTCATTATAATGCATTCATTCAGATTATCTATTCTCAAATAGCAAATAAGTAGTCTTTAGCAACACATTTTTAGATACATATTTTTGGGTCATTTTATTTCTACATTATATTATTTGAGATAATCTTAGTGTTTTACAGTTCCATATAACTTCACCAGCCCCAAGCCAAATTTTAGACAACATACAATATACATTGTTTCATAACTCCAAAGATACTAAGTTCGGTTTTCATTAAATAGAATTATATAGGATTGTTCATTTATAATTTAAAAGTCTATTAAGTAGGATAGTATAGCTTCCTTATTAATTTTATTGGTCACATTATTATATTTCAAAGTCACTGACTCAGTGTTTTAGAATAATTTATGAGATGATTAGAGGATAGAGTTTAATAAAAGTGATAGTGGTATATTTTCAAACTGATTTCTGAATTTTTTTCAACTTTGGGTGAATATTAGTAAATTATACTTATGAAATAGAGGTTTTATGGAAAATCCGTATAAAAAAAATTGAGTAAAAGAAGAAGATGGAATAGGTAAAATTGTTATGGGAGCGTCTAGATATAAGTGTTATATGAGTATCATCATTATAAAAATTACCTTTAATTTGAGTTGTAAAACACGTCTGTATGACTAATAGTTTTATAGATATGGTTCTTACATAATACCAGAAACCGAGAAACTTCTTATTTTGTCATTAATTTGGTTGATATCATGGAAACGGCTGTTACTAACAATATAATGGTTATAAACTACTTTACGGGGCATAAGATTATCTTTAATTTGAGTATTAATAGAAATCCGTAGGTCTAATACTCACCGATCTATAGGCAGTGCAATGGTTACATAGTTCAGAATTTCTGGCCCTAAAAACGCGTCCGCCGCAGCTCCCCAGCCATCTGTGAATGGCAGACTAGCGTCGTTTGATTCGTATTGTCACCTAGAATTATGAAGTCAAAAGTACTATTGCGAATCTATTACCAACACTGCTGCTACCACTTCAGCCAATATTGTGTTTCTGCCGGCTACTGAGCTAATAAGGCATCAATCCATTTATGTTTTATGGACAATAGTTAAGTTAGAATTTATTTTTAGTTAAATCAGTTCTTTATCTCATATCAAAATAAGATATTTCAATTTTTTTTTTTTTTTTTTCTAGAATTATTTAATTTGGTTTCATTTTGATTTTATTAATGTATTGTAGAAGTTTTTGTTTTGTTCCTTATTTAACTGTTGTTAATTTTATTTTTGTAAGTATTCATATCATAATAAATTTTGTTCTTAGTTTAGTTTGATTAATTGTATAATTAACCTCAACTTATTTTATCAAATTTATGCTATTTTATTATATTTTTGTTTACAGCTTTTAATATAATTTCTCCTTTTTTCTGCTGCACATTTCAGTGATTGGGGAATTCGGTATTAACCACGCTTTAAATAGAATACATCATCACATGTATGTGATCAATTACCAAACCCACAAAAATAAAAAATATAATGGTTATAAACTACTTTACGGGGCATAAAATTATCTTTAATTTGAGTATTAATAGAAATCCGTAGGTCTAATACTCACCGATCTATAGTCAGTGCAATGGTTACATAGTTCAGAATTTCTGGCCCTAAAAACGCGTCCGCCGCAGCTCCCCAGCCATCTGTGAATGGCAGACTAGCGTCGTTTAATTCGTATTGTCACCTAGTATTATGAAGTCAAAAGGGAAAATCGCGTGGTCAAATGAATCAGAATTTTGTCTTTTGGTCCCTTTCTGAATGGCAGCTGTTTTGTAATCCACCCGTTTCAAGTTGGCAGACCTGTATTTCTTGTTTTACCACGATAACGCTATCCATGAAACTTACTACAAATTGTTGTAAACTGGGTTGCATTTTTCGTTACTGACTCACGGATTAAAAGGAGAATCGCCCACTTTGTCATGTTTTTGTCGCCAGACATGACTATTTAGAGGAGGACAAAAAAGAACTGATATTATTTATGCTATATTATATTTATTGTTAAGCTATTCCTAAAATAATAGTAATAACAAAGCATCAACCTTATACAAACGGAAGTCTCCAAATGATATATAAGCTCCAGATGTCAGAATTTTCTGCCAGCTTAATACTCCATCTTTAAAATTCAGTATGTCATTTTTAGGACCCCATGGTGAAACCATAGCATACTCCAAAGAATTGAAGTAATCAATGCACTCCGGATTGAGATCCTTAGCTTTTTCTTCAAGCGTCAGTCTGACGATCTAAACAAATTATAAAACCTTCATAAAATTACAAGAAACAATGTTGAATTGCATATATAATGAACCTTTACTATTATTATAAAGTTCATACCAATTACTTTGAAAAGAAAATTGTTTTACATTCAACAGATAAAAACTTAGCTCACAAATCACAAGATAATTCATGGAAACAAAACATTGCGTATTGATGATGAAAAAGCCAAGCTAATAATAATCATTAGCAACACAGAGTTACAACTTAACATACTTTATATACTTAAAAACTTACGGAGTCTCTCCACACCGCCCCACTGTAGACCAAAATAATGTCTACAGAGTCTATTCCATTTTGGTCGTATGTCCAGTATGTTTGGAGCCTGAGCTTCAAGTTATTATAATTGATCATGTCTAAAGTTCCAAAAAATCTACCAACTGAAGCCATCTAGTATCTAATTAGTCTTCAAAAATAACACACTTGTCAGTATAATGATCTTTAAAAAAAGGGCTTAAGGCGGTGACATGATAATAAGAATATGTTTACCAAAGATATCATAACGAAACAAGAGACTTGATCTTTCAAGAAATCACCTGGCTGTTTGTCATGACGTCAGTGGACCAAGTGAGTTGTTAAATTAACTTAAAGTGAAATGAAATTTATTTGGAGACACAAATATTTGTTCTGATGCTGTTTGTGCCCCTTACGAGTTCTATAAAAACGCCCTTGACCAATTTTGAAGTAGGCTACTGGAATTTTATGATAAAACTATAGATATAGGTGAGGTACCTAAATGTTTTTAAGAATATATGATTTTACTATTGATTAAAACAGGTGATGAAAATTTTGCACTAAACTATAGAGGAATAACACTTATTAGGCTTATTGTGTGCCATCCAATCTCCTGGATATGATACAGGCCTATTCCATTGGTGAATCTGACGAAACTGTAAGGGTTAATCTTTTCACACAACTTAGGATCAATAATACGGTCGCTGCCATAATGGTAAAACCGTATTCTGGCTATCTCTGAACAACTGCATATCACATGATATGCAGTTTAAACTTTCTTCTTGCTGAATCTGCAAGTCGGTGAGATGCTTTTTAAGCTGTATACATTCCTGTCACTATCAACTATTGAATCAAGGTTGCTAGGGACACCACTGCCTCTCTAATCCAAATCCAGCATAGACTTCTCAATTTATATCACTACAGAATTTATATCGACACTTTAACAAAGTTACTGCTAGGCAAATACATTAATTTATATATAATTCATGATGATCCACTTATATTTTAAGAACTTATCAACCAACCTCGCATACCAAATAGATTTCAGCCATAAACAACCACCCCGGTAGATCTCAGGTCTGTTGCTGCCATAATTGACCTTTCTCCTTTCTTATTTTTAGTTGTTAAATAAGTACACCTAGGTTTCCAAAAAACATCTTCTCCTTTATTTTAGCATCAGCTTTGTTTCATCTTCCTGACTTCATTCTGAGAAATAATATAGGTCTAATCCAGTTCTGTATCCTTGTAGGCTGAGATTCAAATGCAGAAATAATTTAAAAAAAAAAAACTCATGCTCAAGGGAGAACATAACTGTTTTCTCAGGATTCATAAAGTTGTACACTTCTTTTTAACTGCAAGATCAATGTGCACAATTTTTAAAACTCATGGGCTTGATTTTGTATCCATTCAAGATAATAATTCTGTGAACTATTCTCTTGCACTGTTGTTATGGAAATTACATACTAAACCTGACCCTTTGAGGCCACTAGTCTCAAATCATCAATAATAAATGCGCATATTTGATATATCTTGCTAAATTAAAAAAAAAAGAGGGAAGGAAATGAAAATAACATATTTATGATTCCCAGATTGAAGTACATACAATTATTCCACCACGTAAACATGATCCTGGAAAAACTATGTTTTACGTTCTAAATGTTCCTTTTCCTTTTTGCATCAGTAATCTTCGGGAATGTCTTAGAAATCAAGATTAAACTGGTTTTTGCCATTAAAACCCTTGGTCAAATTTTGGTGGATCTAGAGGTAGTTTTCTTAGGTGGGGAAGGAAGATCTTTTGCTTTGAGGAGGAGGATTGTGAGAGGAGAATAATATAACATAGTTACCAAACTTCATTGTTATATTACAATAACTCATGGGTAATGGCACTATAAGGCTGTTCTATTCCATAATTGGGGTATAACTAGGAAGAACATATAAAATAGCATTTAACACATGCTTTAGTATTTTTATAGTATTTATTTTGTTCCCTTGATGGTCATTTCATTTAAGACATCTCCCTCCAGTGGGTCTCCCATTAGGTTGAAGACACATTTTAATCAACTGGACAATCTTGGAAGAATTTCAGTACTGTAATGTTTTTAAATAATCTTCTGGACTTCTAAAAGTTTTAAATTTTATACACTCCAGATCTGTTGAAATGTGTTATTTTTTGTTCCTCAATTGCACTCAGTTAAATCCCATCCCACACATATTTAAAAGATTGATCAAAACAACTTAGCCTTTAATGCAAAGAGGAGAAATGAATTAATTAATATCTGTTGAAATTCTGGACAGTTAAACTCATCTTCAAACTTCTTTAATTAAGTATTCACATAATAATCTAGTACATTTAGTGCAAACCAAATGAACATGATGATACAACTGCAAAATATTGAAGCATGGAAAATGTTGAATATGATTTACACTTCCAAAACATAGTATAATCAAAGATTTTAATTAAAAAAGGAGTCTGAAGGTGGTTTAAAGTTTTATCATCCAGAATTCTAACAGGTCTTTGTTTATTCTAGATTTTAGCCTTTGAATTATATATTACTAAATACTAATTGATTTTATAATTTATGAAATTAATTTATATTCATTTATAGGTATAAAATTAAATTGAAAACAATCATGGATTAGGACTTATTAGTACATATTCAGTTTTTTATAAGTACATATTTACTTTAGTTATAAGTATATATTCATGTTTACATGTATTTTTGTTGTTATGTTATAAAATAAAGCTATAATCCTTCGCTTTTTTTCTTCTAATTTAATAACATAAAATGTAATTTAAAAAAATTATTTGGCAACCTTTTCTTTCTTGCATTAATTATTTTTGTTCTGGCAGTGTGCATAAGTCAACATTTATGATTGAATTAAAACAATATAACTTTAATAATTCCAATGAATAATAATCTTTAATGGCAACATATTATGTTTTAGTTTTCAAGCCATTTTATTTAACGGATGCATTTTAGTAATGAAATAAAATGTAAATTGATTGTTTTTAAACCACTACAGAAATAGCCTCAAATAAAAATAAGATTAATCGATTGATAAATGATTGATTACATTTGTTCATAATATAATTACATTATATAAACTTTAAAGAGAAAAAGTTTATATAAAGTATAGATCGGTTAACTGGAAATCATAAAAAATAAAAGTTATAAAATCCACTGATCACACAGAAGATAAATAATAAAACCTAATGAAAGAAGGATTAAAATAATTCTGTAGTTTAATTTCTCAAGTACCTTATTGGGGAAGTGAAAATGAAGCCACAACAAAAATATCTGGAACAGGTAAAATAATGTGAATTGTGCTCCATAAAATAAAATTGTACTACAATTAAGATACATGGCAATGATCAGGGATAAAAACTATCTTTCATTTGTACTTCGGATAAAATGACAGAAATATGCTAAACTAATTAGCAGATTTTTGAATAATCAAGGAAATACTTGAACTTTTTTAAATCATGAATATTATATATGTATATATATAATATTAGATGCCACCTCCCACCATCCCACGTTTTGTCAGGCAACCGATACGGGACGAAATAGTGCATCAACGTAAAGTGAAGAGGGACATCTCCACACGGGACATCGGTTGAGAGGAAAATGACTTCCACCGAATATATCTCGGCGAAGACATGTCGCCAACAAATAGGCATTTGTACTGGCTCGCCCGTCAAGTAAGATCTGCGAAAAAAATCAGATACGTTTGGTTAGCGGGAGGCAGAGTGCGCGTCCGAAAGGATGATGGCCACCCGGTTATCTATATCGACTGGTGTCAACATCTCGACGTCTTTTGCTGACGCTCTGGGAAATGTCTACCTTCTGGCGATCATTTAAATGCTTCAATGGTCTTATATCCTAAAAACCTTCAAGGCATAATCTTCAATCCGCTTCCCAGCATGCAGTACCATTCCTTTCATCTCATGACCTCATCCAAATATCTTATAATATTCAAACCCCAGCTTTCCTACCTAGAACGTTTACTTTTCGTAACCTGGACGCTCCGACCCGTGAATTACTTTTACCTGACCTAGAAAAGATTAACTGGAGCAAAATCTATTCCTGCACCTCTATTGACTCCATGGTCGATATCCTCTCCCTAAACCTTCATCATATCCTTTCGTCATGCTTACGTCGTAATATGCGTCATGCTTCTTCCTTATCCACATTTAAATATCTCCTTTTCCAGCATCTATTATCCCTCACAGACGCTTGTTGATCTTAAATCTGATACTTGATGACATAATTTAATCATTAAAATGACTAAATCCTTACTTTATTTTGCTTCTGTTTGTTGTTTTGTTTTTTTAACAAAATAAGTTGTTTTTTATTTTCTCATTATATTGTACTTATTATCATTATTATTATGATTATTACTTCGTGAATTGTGTATGTATGTATGTATGTGTGAGTATATTTTTTTTTTTTTTTTTTGTTAAATTACTTTACCTATGTAAATAATTAAATCTATTTAATGTATTCTGGCCAGAAGTGCTATTTTCATTTGTAACATCAATGTTATTCTTAAGGGACTATGTCCCAGAATAAGGTACATTGTCTATATTCTATTCTATTATATATATATATATATATATATATATATATATATATATATATATATATATATATATATATAATAATTTTGTTTGAAATAATTCGGGTTTTAGGTCATTAAACTAATGACCTAAGGTTTAATGACCTAAAACCCGAATTATTTCAAACAAAATTATAATATAAAAAAGGGTCGATGAATTAATTTCTTGTTATTCAACCCAATCCGCCCTACTAAAAATAACTCAAGACCTCCAATCCGCTATAGAATACCAAAAATTAACCATCCTCATCCTTCTAGATTTCTCTAAAGCATTTGATACTGTAGACCATAACATCCTTCTGGCCAAACTACGAAATATTCCACTATCGAACAGTGCTCTGCGCTGGTTCAAATCCTTCCTCTCCAACCGCTCACAGTATGTAGTGACCCCAGGTCAACCTCCTTCCAGAACCCTGCCTCTATCCTGTGGTGTACCTCAGGGATCATCATTATCCCCTTCTTTATTTGCAATTTATATTAATGACCTTCCCCTCCAGATCAATCACTCCCAATACCATATCTATGCAGATGATTTCCAAATCTATCTATCCTTTCCTCCTTCCCACCTATTACAAGCCACGGAAATGCTTCAAGAGGATCTGAATCGAATCAGCATTTGGGCAGCGGACAACAAGCTTAATTTGAACACTAAGAAGACCAAGGCAATTGTAATAGGTTCCAATCCCCTCCTTAAGACACTTCCACCGATTCCCACTATGTTTCTGAATAATAATCCAATACAATTCCATCTTTCCGTTAAAAACCTCGGAGTTACCCTCGATCAAACCCTTTCCTGGAAAAATCATGTTTCCGAAATCTCCCGTCGTACATTCTCCACCTTAAAACTTCTGAATTACCTCCGTCCCCTTCTTCCTATAGAAACCCGTAAGCTTTTGGTAAGTTCCTTAATATTTCCCCACTTCGACTACTGCTGTGCGGTGTATGGAGGTGTCTCTGGGGATCTCGAGGCAAAACTAAAACGAATGTTTAACTGCTTTATACGTTTCATCTTTGGGATATCCAGAGACACCTCTGTAACTCGTTTTTACGAAGAGTTGAAGTGGCTTTTCCCTTCCTACCGCCGTAAATACTTCCTGGCATCCTTCCTCTACCAAGTTATCCAATCCCGGTGTCCGTTTTACATCTCAGATCTCCTTATATTTAAATCCTCCGTTCGTTCCCGTTACACCCGCTCACGGCCTTCAGATCTGTATATAACGTCCCATCGATCCGCATCTTTCGATAGATCTTTCTTAATACGATCCGCCTCCCTATGGAACTCCATTCCCCCTAATATCCGTGACTCCCAATCTCTCTCCACATTCAAATCATGTCTCTTTAGCCATTTCCTATCAATCCAATTTCTAAATAATCCCAAGTAGATGCTAATTTCAAGAATAATTAACTAATAAATAATAGAACAGATTTAATTATTTAATTATCATCTTCAACGGTAAATTCAACAGAGAATATTTGAAATCATTATCTTTTCAAAGTTGCAAGATCAAATTATAAATATGTTTAAAGAAGAATAGTAATTTCCTTTGTTTTTAAAAACTGTGTGCATACATGCATATGCTGGTGTGTGTATGTGCGTGTATATGTGTGTATGTATGTACGTGTGTATGTGTGTGTGTATATATGGATATATATAAATGTGTGTGTGTATGTATGTATGCGTATGTATATGTATGTGTTTATGTGTATGTGTGTTTATGTATATATATGTATATATATATATTATATATATATATATATATATAATTGTGTGTGTGTGTGTGTGTGTGTGTGTTTATATATATGTGTATATATATTTCTTTTATCTGATTAAATTTTTTTTTTTTTTTTTTATATAATTTTTTGTTTCTCATGTTAACATACTTTTATTTTTCTGGTTTGTACATTTTTATTACAATTTAGCTTTTAAGTTATTTTATTAGTTCATGCTATTAGTTTAATTCTTTTCTATTTTTTAGTCATTTTACTCTAAGACTCTAGTTTTAAGTCCACCTTTTTTTTTTCCTGTTATGTTATTCTGAAGGGACTTGTCCCAGAATAAATAAAGAATTATTATTATTATTATTATTATTATTATATGCTTTATTTATTGGAAATGCTTCCCAATCCACCAGGATATCAATCCCTATTGGACATATTGCACATATATTTTCCTTTTGCTTTATTTTATTTATTTATTTTTTACTAACCTATTCCACTTACTAAATTTCTATTATATACATTTTTTTTTTCCTTTAGTTATTTACATCAACTTTATTCATCTCTCCTAAAAATCTTATTTTCTTTTTCTCTTTAAATAGATTAAAAATTACAACCTTTTTTGCAAATATTATAAAATCAAAATATAAATAAATAAAATATTTTATTGTTACTTGCAACAAGAGGTGTAATAGCTGTAACAAGGAAGTTCATGAATAAATTACTATTTTTGGATTTTATTACATATTTTTCATCGAACATAAATGGATTGATGCCTTATTAGCTCAGTAGCCGGCAGAAACACAATATTGGCTGAAGTGGTAGCAGCAGTGTTGGTAATAGATTCGCAATAGTACAGGCCGTCAGTGACAGCTTCTACAGGACAGCACTAGGCAATGTGCTTAGAGTCATAAGACATACTGGATTAAAGATGGCAGGCAGTTTCTCAACATTAAGATAAACAAAGTTCTTTAATCCCAGCTCCCGACAACAATAAAAAATATCTACCACTTTTAGTCCTGACCATATAGAATTTGGATTCAAATCTTGAAGGTCATTTGGATAATCAACAAAAACAAAAAAACTTTCAGTTACTTATATTATGCACTATTACACTTATAAATTAAATATAAACTATCGATAATTAATCAGAACAGAATAGAATTTTACCTGCCCAGTAAGATGAAATAACAGCCAATAGCTATACAAGAAATTAATTCATCGACCCTTTTTTATATAATAATTTTGTTTGAAATAATTCGGGTTTTAGGTCATTAAACTAATGACCTAAAGTTTTATGACCTAAAACCCAAATTATTTCAAACAAAATTATAATATAAAAAAGGGTCGATGAATTAATTTCTTGTATATATATATATATATATATATATATATATATATATATATATATATATTTATATATGCTTTATTTATTGGAAATGCTTCCCATTCCACCAGGATATCAATCCCTATTGGACATATTGCACATATATTTTCCTTTTGCTTTATTTTATTTATTTATTTCTTACTAACCTATTCCACTTACTAAATTTCTATTATATACATTTTTTTTTTCTTTTAGTTATTTACATCAACTTTATTCATCTCTCCTAAAAATCTTATTTTCTTTATCTCTTTAAATAGATTAAAAATTACAAACTTTTGTGCAAATATTATAAAATCAAAATATAAATAAATAAAATATTTTATTGTTACTTGCAACAAGAGGTGTAATAGCTGTAACAAGGAAGTTCATGAATAAATTACTAATTTTGGATTTTATTACATATTTTTCATCGAACATATTTTTATTCCTTGGTAGATGTTCTTTCCTACAAAAATTTTGGCGAAAAGGTTATTTTTAATAGAACTATATATAACTTATAACCACAGATCGTGTAAGCACAGGCTATGAGGGAGTGAGTTGGTGACCGAAACAGCTATTGGCTGTTATTTCATCTTTCTTGGGCAGGTAAAATTCTATTCTGTTCTGATTAATTATCGATAGTTTATATTTAATTTATAAGTGTAATAGTGCATAATATAAGTAACTGAAAGTTTTTTTTGATTATCCAAATGACCTTCAAGATTTGAATCCAAATTCTATATGGTCAGGACTAAAAGTGGTAGATATTTTTTATTGTTGTCGGGAGCTGGGATTAAAGAACTTTGGTTACCTTAATGTTGAGAAACTGCCTGCCATCTTTAATCTAGTATGTCTTATGACTCTAAGCACATTGCCCAGTGCTGTCCTGTAGAAGCTGTCACTGACGGCCTGTAATATTGCGAATCTATTACCAACACTGCTGCTACCACTTCAGCCAATATTGTGTTTCTGCCGGCTACTGAGCTAATAAGGCATCAATCCATTTATGTTTTATGGACAATAGTTAAGTTAGAATTTAGTTTTAGTTACATCAGTTCTTGATCTCATATCAAAATAAGATATTTCAATTTTTTTTTTTTTCTAGAATTATTTAATTTGGTTTCATTTTGATTTTATTAGTGTATTGTAGAAGTTTTTGTTTTGTTCCTTATTTAACTGTTGTTAATTTTATTTTTGTAAGTATTCATATCATAATAAATTTTGTTCTTAGTTTAGTTTGATTTATTGTATAATTTTGATGTTAATTATACATTATACATCATGAAGTTGCCTTTCTATTTCTTCCACTACCAAGCCAAGTTTGGCATGAATTGTAGTTTTCCTTTCAATTTTGATTCCTATCATTCCTTTGTAGTCAATTTTCTTGTAACGTTGCCATTCTGAAACAGAAACATTATTCAAAATTACATTTTATTTATCAATAAGGGGTCATGGGCAGCCCAAGAGAGGGATGCAGTTAATCAAAAAATCAGCCAGACACGCTTCAAAGATCATTAATTTCCCATTGTGATTCTTATGATTGCTTGGTAAAAAAACCATAGTCTGAGGATTGCAGAGAAGCGATCAAGTCTGGCTTAAAAGAGGCTGTTTTAAAGGCCTACGGTTATCTTTTAGTTGTATTTCAGTTATTACCTGAGCTTGTTGAGTACTCAAGGTATTCTTTCTAAAGATTTTTCTTAGTAACACACCCGTTCTGCGCATGCGCATGTGTATAGCAGTCATCTTTCAAATCGGCTCTTGGATTTCATGCTTTTTCAGTTTGAATTCTCTTCAGTGCAATCTTGAAAACATCACCAGACTTCAGGATAACAACAGCAGTAAATATTGGAGCAAACAACAGTAAGTTTTGTTACAATTTACGGTGTAAAGTGAATGCTGGGTAACTTCTTCACATCAGCTGATTGCCAATAGCTCGGCAAGGCGGATTGGTTTTCTTTTCTTTAGTTATTGTTTTATTACCAACATCTAGTTATTTTCTTATTATCTTCTTCACATGAAATGCGATATTTTCACCAAGTGATGTCCTCCAAAGCATCAACTAAAAGATCTAGATCTAGTGGTTCAATCACGTCTCCCATAAAACAAAGACCCCGCCGTGATACTAATAAAAAATTAAATCAACAAGCAACCCCTTCAGGTTCTAATACAGAATCTGAACTACAGCCTGGCACATCGTCACAGGGGATGACTGACGAATCTCCGTTTTTCACCCCAAACCCTTTTCAAATCCTACATAATGAAAAAGAAAACATGGAATCTGCTCCTACACCCAGTGAACCACGGCCTCCACCGATATTTGTCAAAAATATTAAAAATTTCCAGTTGTTATGTGCGCAATTAAACAAGATTACCGAATCCACCAGCTACTACTGTATGAGTAGGATCAATGACACCAAAATATCACCGACCACCGCCGAGGCATATAGAAAAATTGTGAAATACCTAACTGAAACTTAAGCGGATTTTCACACTTATCAGCTACGGCAAGAGAGAGCTCTTAGAGTTGTGATCAGAAATCTACACCCTTCAACACCAGTTGACGCTATCAAAGAAGAACTCATGGAGATGGGTTACAAAGTGCGACAAGTCACTAATGTCATAAAAGATAGAATTCAACTGCCTCTATTCTTCGCTGACTTGGAACCATTAGCAGGAGTAGAAAAAATTTATGATCTAAAAAGACTGTATTATACAAGTGTAAGAGTCGAAAAACCTTATACAAAGAGAGAAATTGTTCAGTGTTACAATTGTCAGGCGTATGGTCATCCCAAAAGTTACTGTCACCACATACCACGCTGCGTGAAATGCGGTGAACAGCACAAGTCTGTGGAATGTACAAAACCGAAGTCAACACCCGCTGTATGTGCTCATTGCCTCAAGGACCACCCGGCCAACTACAAAGGATGCCAAATCTATAAGCAACTAAGGACCAGGTATCAAAAACCCCAAGTACTGGATGAAACAACAAGACAGGCTAGAACTAGAAGAGAACCCTCAAAATTAATCGATGCCAATGTATCATTTGCCCACTTACTTGGAGGTGGGAACCAATGTACTGAAGCCGAGGCCCTGCCGGAACTACAAAATGTACCTCAATATCCTCAATCCATTCCACAAATACCTCTTCATCAAAACGTAATCAGTCCTGAAAATTCTCATCCACAACAAATCTCTCATATTCCCCCTCCTTCAAATGCCACAGATCTTACCAGTTTGATGACATCCTTCATTTCCGAAATCAAATCCCTTGTCATGCCCCTAATAACAATCCTCACGAATCTTGTATCAAATCTTATTCCTAACTTAAAAAATCCATAAATGACCTCACCTAACTCCTTATCTATTCTCCTATGGAATGCGAATGGTGTTAGAACTCACACTGACGAACTTACAGCCTTACTCCAAGACAAAAAAGTTGACGTTGCACTCATTACTGAAACTAGACTAACCACTAAACAGTACTTCAAAATACCTGAATACACAACATACCGGACAGACCATCCAGACGGCAAAGCCCATGCCGGTACTGCTGTCATTGTCAACCGATCCCTCTCCCATCACTTACACCCACTTCCCGCCCACGATTTCCTACAAGCCACCTCTATTATAATCAAGACCTTTTCCTTTCCGCTAGTCATCGCATCAGCATACTGCCCTCCTAAAAATTCTATTTCTATTACCCAATTTGGTTCCTTCCTCAACTCATTGGGGAATCACTTTATTCTGGGTGCAGACTTAAACGCGAAGCACCAACAATGGGGTTGCAGAACCACAAATACTCGTGGACGGACATTGCAGTCTGCACTCAACTCCAGACGCCTTAATCTCCTACCTCCCGATTCCCCTACCTACTGGCCAACAGATCCTAACCGTAATCCAGACATCCTCGACTTCTTCATCCACAGCGGATTAGGCTCCCTGAACTATTCCGTAGCTCGCCTTGATGAACTATCCTCTGATCATAGTCCATTAATCCTAAAAGTATCCATGACTCCTATTCCGAAACCTTTCCCACCGTCATTCATCAGAGGCCCCATCAACTGGAACCTCTTCCGCGAAATCCTCACCAATGATATCGACCTCAGAGTAACTCTCAAAACCCCTTCTGACCTTGATGATGCCGTATATTCCTTTACAACCTTGATTCAACAAGCTGTCTGGACTGCCTCCTTTCCTAAACAATCCCAAATTATTCCTTACAAATGTCATTTACCACAACACCTGACGGACTCATCAACACCAAACGCCGAGCCAGAACATTATGGCAACGCACCCGCCACCCAGAAGATCGCCGCTCTTATAACTTTTATTGTAGAAAATTAAAGCGGGAGTTGGCGACCTTTCGTTCCCAATCCTACAATTCCTACCTCTCCTCTCTCTCGACTCGTGACAATTCTCTGTGGAATGTCACGAAGAGAATCCTGAATACTCACACGATTTCCCATCCTCTCCTGCGCGGTGATAGTTCCTGGGCTGCTTCTGACAAAGATAAGGCCCAGGAATTTGCACAGCACCTTTCCAAAGTTTTCACTCCTCATCATGAGTTGAAACCAAACCATACTTCAACAGTTGAACAGTTCCTTACTTCGCCAATACCACTCTCCTTACCTCCTAAAGCAGTTAATCCCTCTGAGGTCAAATATCTTCTTAAAAAGCTTCCTCTCCGTAAATCCCCTGGATATGATCTCCTCACGCCTCAGATCTTAAGACAACTTCCACAGAAAGCCATTAAATTCCTTACATATCTTTATAACAGTATCCTACGCACTACCTATTTTCCTCTCTTATGGAAACATTCAACTATCATCCTTTTCCTGAAACCAGGCAAACCTTCCAGCAGCACGTCATCTTACAGACCTATTAGCCTACTTCCGATCCTCTCAAAAAATTTCGAAAAGCTCCTACTAAAACGAATCCAAGATAAATTTAAAAATTTTCCTTCGCATCAGTTTGGATTTCGTTCTCAACATTCCACAGTTCAGCAAGGACTCCGAGTTGTGGATCACATTTCCTCTGCCCTTGAGTGCAAGGAGTATTGTTCGGGTGCCTTTCTGGACATAGCTCAAGCTTTTGACCGGGTGTGGCACCCGGGATTGCTCTTTAAGCTCAAAACCCATTTACCTCAATCCTTATACCTAATCCTCCGATCCTATTTATCAAACCGCTCCTTCCGAGTTCGCTGTGGTTCCGAATTTTCCAAACATTATACTGTTGAGGCCGGTGTTCCTCAAGGCAGCGTCTTAGGACCCGTCCTCTACATCCTCTACACCGCCGATATCCCTACCGATCCCGATACCTTTCTGGCAACATTTGCTGACGACACAGCCATTTTATCATCCAATTCCGATCCTGAAGTAGCATCTCTAAATCTCCAAAGGCACCTTTCCCTTGTCGAAGACTGGTGTAAGGCTTGGCGAATTAAGGTGAACGAAAGCAAATTGTACACACGTCACCTTCACCCTTCGACGTAAATCCTGTCCAACAGTTAAATTCAATTCCATACCGCTTCCTTCCTCAGACACAGTCCGGTACCTTGGCTTTTTACTAGACAAAAGACTGACGTGGAACCCACATATGAGACTTAAACGGATAGAACTCAACCGCAGATTCGGCCGGTTATACAAATTACTAAACAGAAAATCTCATCTTACAGTCGAAAACAAATTACTAATATATAAGACAGTACTGAAACCTATATGGACCTACGGACTTGAACTATGGGGGACAACTAAACATTCTAACATCAAACGTATCCAATCCTTCCAATCCAAAGTCCTCCGAACAATAGTTAATGCTCCTTATTACGTTACCAACTGTACCCTACACCATGACCTTAATATTCCATTTGTTTTAGACCTGGTACCATCCAAATTCTCCTAATTTCATCAGAACCTTCTTCATCATCCTAATCCTCTTGCTCAATCGCTTTCCAGCTTCACCCATCCCTACAATCCTCCTCAAAGATTGAAACGGCAGTGGCCCCGCGACGTTTTGTAAACATTTATCTGGAGTTCTGACACTGGTCAGATCCTCCACTCATGTACTGTATGTTTGTGGCTATTCCGCTCTGGCTCGGCCTCCACTGGCATACACCAGTGAAGCGCTGAGTGGGAGGCGCTGAGATCTCTTGGATTCCGCTTCTCCCCCCACTTGTGGGGGGAGCAGCCGAGTCTAGGGTTTCTTTGGCTGATTGTATATAGTTAAGTTTGCTTGTATGATTTTTATTTATTTCCCAACTTGTATTTATCTCTACTACAGGTTGTTGTTTTGATTTGTTTCTTGTTGTTTTTTTTTGTATATATTTGAATTTATTTATTTCCGATTTTATGTAATTTGACTTTATCATTATTTGCTGTATATATTGTATGAATGTGTACTACATCTCTATTACTACTGTTCATTATGCAACAAATTGTAATATTTCTCAATAAAAAATAAATAAAAAAAAAAAAAAAAAAGTAACACACCAAGGCTGCTGCAGAACTATTCCAAACCAATGTGATATTATTTTTATTCAAGAAACACAATTAGGTAAATATTCTTTGATTCCATGAAGAAAAATTTAAACAATCTAGGCCAAATTTTAACTAGTAACATTGGACTAAATGAAATCAGCCACTGGCCGTGCAGAGTGGAGAAGAAACATATATACTAACAAATGTAAAATAGACTAAAATATCACAATATATCAATATAAAAATATCAACTATAGAAATCCCCTACGATAATCCTAGCCCTTCAGAGCTGCTCCAGATGGGGAAGAAGAGCTTTAAATTTAAGTATCCTGACAAAGATACTAAGTTCGGTTTTCATTAAATAGAATTATATAGGATTGTTCATTTATAATTTAAAAGTCTATTAAGTAGGATAGTATAGCTTCCTTATTAATTTTATTGGTCACATTATTATATTTCAAAGTCACTGACTCAGTGTTTTAGAATAATTTATGAGATGATTAGAGGATAGAGTTTAATAAAAGTGATAGTGGTATATTTTCAAACTGATTTCTGAATTTTTTTCAACTTTGGGTGAATATTAGTAAATTATACTTATGAAATAGAGGTTTTATGGAAAATCCGTATAAAAAAAATTGAGTACAAGAAGAAGATGGAAGAAGTACAATACAACTATGGCACTGTGGAAACTGTTTTACATAATTTAATCCTTTAATCCCAGCTCCCGACAACAATAAAAAATATCTACCACTTTTAGTCCTGACCATATAGAATTTGGATCCAAATCTGGAAGGTCATTTGGATAATTAACAAAAACAAAAAAACTTTCAGTTACTTATATTATGCACTATTACACTTATAAATTAAATATAAACTATCGATAATTAATCAGAACAGAATAGAATTTTACCTGCCCAGTAAGATGAAATAACAGCCAATAGCTATACAAGAAATTAATTCATCGACCCTTTTTTATATAATAATTTTGTTTGAAATAATTCGGGTTTTAGGTCATTAAACTAATGACCTAAAGTTTTATGACCTAAAACCCAAATTATTTCAAACAAAATTATAATATAAAAAAGGGTCGATGAATTAATTTCTTGTATATATATATATGCTTTATTTATTGGAAATGCTTCCCAATCCACCAGGATATCAATCCCTATTGGACATATTGCACATATATTTTCCTTTTGCTTTATTTTATTTATTTATTTTTTACTAACCTATTCCACTTACTAAATTTCCATTATATACATTTTTTTTTTCCTTTAGTTATTTACATCAATTTTATTCATCTCTCCTAAAAATCTTATTTTCTTTTTCTCTTTAAATAGATTAAAAATTACAACCTTTTGTGCAAATATTATAAAATCAAAATATAAATAAATAAAATATTTTATTGTTACTTGCAACAAGAGGTGTAATAGCTGTAACAAGGAAGTTCATGAATAAATTACTAATTTGTGATTTTATTACATATTTTTCATCGAACATATTTTTATTCCTTGGTAGATGTTCATTCCTACAAAAATTTTGGCGAAAAGGGCATTTTTAATAGAACTATATATAACTTATAACCACAGATCGTGTAAGCACAGGCTATGAGGGAGTGAGTTGGTGACCGAAACAGCTATTGGCTGTTATTTCATCTTTCTTGGGCAGGTAAAATTCTATTCTGTTCTGATTAATTATCGATAGTTTATATTTAATTTATAAGTGTAATGGTGCATAATATAAGTAACTAAAAGTTTTTTTTGATTATCCAAATGACCTTCAAGATTTGAATCCAAATTCTATATGGTCAGTACTAAAAGTAGTAGATATTTTTTATTGTTGTCGGGAGCTGGGATTAAAGAACTTTGTTTACCTTAATGTTGAGAAACTGCCTGCCATCTTTAATCCAGTATGTCTTATGACTCTAAGCACATTGCCCAGTGCTGTCCTGTAGAAGCTGTCACTGACGGCCTGTACTATTGCGAATCTATTACCAACACTGCTGCTACCACTTCAGCCAATATTGTGTTTCTGCCGGCTACTGAGCTAATAAGGCATCAATCCATTTATGTTTTATGGACAATAGTTAAGTTAGAATTTAGTTTTAGTTAAATCAGTTCTTGATCTCATATCAAAATAAGATATATCAATTTTTTTTTTTTTTTTTTTTTTTTTTTTTCTAGAATTATTTAATTTGGTTTCATTTTTATTTTATTAATGTATTGTAGAAGTTTTTGTTTTGTTCCTTATTTAACTGTTGTTAATTTTATTTTTGTAAGTATTCATATCATAATAAATTTTGTTCTTAGTTTAGTTTGATTTATTGTATAATTAACCTCAACTTATTTTATCAAATTTATGCTATTTTATTATATTTTTGTTTACAGCTTTTAATATAATTTCTCCTTTTTTCTGCTGCACATTTCAGTGATTGGGGAATTCGGTATTAACCACGCTTTAAATAGAATACATCATCACATGTATGTGATCAATTACCAAACCCACAAAAATAAAAAATATCGCTTATATTATGCTTAAATTAAAAATAACTTATTATATTTCAGATATTATCTTAGTACAATACAACTATGGCACTGTGGAAACTGTTTTACATAATTTAATTATTATAGAACCCATGATTCACTGTAAAATTGTTAAAATAATAAAACACCAAAACTGAAATGAGTGAGTCCTATTTAATTTTGCCTGAATGCTGTACAAATTTTGCTAAATCTGCTATTCTGATACATCATGAAGTTGCCTTTCTATTTCTTCCACTACCAAGCCAAGTTTGGCATGAATAGTAGTTTTCATTTCAATTTTGATTCCTATCATCCCTTTGTAGTCAATTTGCTTGTAACGTTGCCATTCTGAAACAGAAACATTATTCAAAATTACATTTTATTTATCAATAAGGGGTCATGGGCAGCCTAAGAGAGGGATGCAGTTAATCAAAAAATCAGCCAGACACGCTTCAAAGATCATTAATTTCCCATTGTGATTCTTATCATTGCTTGGTAAAAAAAACATAGTCTGAGGATTGCAGAGAAGCGATCAAGTCTGGCTTAAAAGAGGCTGTTTTAAAGGCCTACGGTTATCTTCTAGTTGTATTTCAGTTATTACCTGAGCTTGTTTAGTACTCAAGGTATTCTTTCTAAATATTTTTCTTAGTAACACACCAAGGCTGCTGCAGAACTATTCCAAACATCCAACTATTCCAATTATTTTTATTCAAGAAACACAATTAGGTAAATATTCTTTGATTCCATGAAGAAAAATTTAAACAATCTAGGCCAAATTTTAACTAGTAACATTGGACTAAATGAAATCAGCCACTGGCCGTGCAGAGTGGAGAAGAAACATATATACTAACAAATGTAAAATCGACTAAAATATCACAATATATCAATATAAAAATATCAACTATAGAAATCCCCTACGATAATCCTAGCCCTTCAGAGCTGCTCCAGATGGGGAAGAAGAGCTTTAAATTTAAGTATCCTGACAAAGGATACAGCAAGTAACCTATTCTATTTTAAATTGAACAAATCATGAAACCATATCATGACATACTTATCGTGGAAGTCGAAATGGGAACGCATAATTAAAAAAAAATATCATGACATACTAATAATAGGAAAATTGTTAGGTGATGTAGGACCAATAACAACCAGTCCTAATCATTAATATTGCTTAAGAGTTAAATAATAGATCATGTTAAATCATTGTTGATACCAATTGACTTCAAGTAATTCCCAATTTAAATCTTTAACAGATTACTAACCAGAGGTCTAACACTTTAATATTTATAACAGTGGATCTTTTATATGACAAATTTTTCATTAATTTATTTTACCTTTCCATTGGTTTTCCTTTAGATAATAAAATAAAATCACTTTACATTGTCAAGTTATTATTTTTTAATAATCTCTCTTTTAATTTTTTTATACCAATGTATTAGTTAGCAGACTTTACCTTTATTTGTATACTTCTCTGCTTTTAATTTCTTTATGAATTTTTTCTGCAATGAGTGATAATTATCCAAGAGGGAAGAAATGTAATGAGCTAAACATCTACTGTCTTCAACCTAAAAAAAACAAAGAAATCATGACTCTGAAGAGGTACATTTTGTGTTTAATCAAACTAATGCTAAAACTTATTTCATTATAATGCATTCATTCAGATTATCTATTCTCAAATAGCAAATAAGTAGTCTTTAGCAACACATTTTTAGATACATATTTTTGGGTCATTTTATTACTACATTATATTATTTGAGATAATCTTAGTGTTTTACTGGTCCATATAACTTCACCAGCCCCAAGCCAAATTTTAGACAACATACAATATACATTGTTTCATAACTCCAAAGATACTAAGTTCGGTTTTCATTAAATAGAATTATATAGGATTGTTCATTTATAATTTAAAAGTCTATTAAGTAGGATAGTATAGCTTCCTTATTAATTTTATTGGTCACATTATTATATTTCAAAGTCACTGACTCAGTGTTTTAGAATAATTTATGAGATGATTAGAGGATAGAGTTTAATAAAAGTGATAGTGGTATATTTTCAAACTGATTTCTGAATTTTTTTCAATTTTGGGTGAATATTAGTAAATTATACTTATGAAATAGAGGTTTTATGGAAAATCCGTATAAAAAAATTGAGTAAAAGAAGAAGATGGAATAGGTAAAATTGTTATGGGAGCGTCTAGATATAAGTGTTATATGAGTATCATCATTATAAAAATTACCTTTAATTTGAGTTGTAAAACACGTCTGTATGTCTAATAGTTTTATAGATATGGTTCTTACAAAATACCAGAAACCGAGAAACTTCTTATTTTGTCATTAATTTGGTTGATATCATGAAAACGGCTGTTACTAACAATATAATGGTTATAGACTACTTTACGGGGCATAAAATTATCTTTAATTTGAGTATTAATAGAAATTTGTAGGTCTAATACTCACCGATCTATAGTCAGTGCAATGGTTACATAGTTCAGAATTTCTGGCCTTAAAAACGCGTCCGCCGCAGCTCCCCAGCCATCTGTGAATGGCAGACTAGCGTCGTTTAATTCGTATTGTCACCTAGTATTAGGAAGTCAAAAGGTTTGGAATCCACCCGTTTCAAGTTGGCAGACCTGTATTTCTTGTTTTACCACGATAACGCTATCCATGAAACTTACTACAAATTGTTGTAAACTGGGTTGCATTTTTCGTTACTGACTCACGGATTAAAAGGAGAATCGCCCACTTTGTCATGTTTTTGTCGCCAGACATGACTATTTAGAGGAGAACAAAAAAGAACTGATATTATTTATGCTATATTATATTTATTGTTTAGCTATTCCTAAAATAATAGTAATAACAAAGCATCAACCTTATACAAACGGAAGTCTCCAAATGATATATAAGCTCCAGATGTCAGAATTTTCTGCCAGCTTAATACTCCATCTTTAAAATTCAGTATGTCATTTTTAGGATCCCATGGTGAAACCATAGCATACTCCAAAGAATCGAAGTAATCATTGCACTCCAGATTGAGATCCTTAGCTTTTTCTTCAAGCGCCAGTCTGTCGATCTAAACAAATTATAAAACCTTCATAAAATTACAAGAAACAATGTTGAATTGCATATAAAAATCTTCCAACTGAAGCCATCTAGTATCTAATTATTCTTCAAAAATATCACACTCGTCAGTATAATGATCTTTAAAAAAAGGGCTTAAGGCGGTTACATGATAATAAGAATATGTTTACCAAAGATATCATAACGAAACAAGAGACTTGATCTTTCAAGAAATCACCTCGCTGTTTGTCATGACGTCAGTGGACCAAGTGAGTTGTTACACCGCGGGGTGCTTACGTAAAGAAAGGTGGGATCGATTTAGAAGGGGCAAAATGGTGGACAACCCTGATGATGTAACTGGTCTTTGGTCCTTTGTTGTTGTGTATGCTGTACTTGGTCTGGGTGATAGTTCAGTCCGCTATTGAGGTGTTTAGATGTGTTTTTCAGTGTTATTTAATTATTTTGTGATGTTCTTTGACAGTATTAAACTTAAACTCTGGAAAGCCTTGTGCGGTTGCGATTTGAAAAAAAGAATGAGAAATTATCAAGTTGAACATTTCACAGATAAGGTTAAAGAAGAAATTGTTGGAATATAGTGAATGTTTATATATGATTATGCATAATAGTAGAAACTTTGCAATTATCGAATAATTCAAACAGGATCATAAAACATATGGATGAAAATAGAAATAGAGGCCTGTGGTCAATTTAAAGACTTTTTTTTTTAATTTCTAGACTCATATCAATCCTTTTGTTTTATTTATATATTTTAGATTATGTTGCTGGCATAAATAAGTGCATAATTTGTACACCATTCCTTATTAAAAGTACGCATCAAATATTCCCATAATCACTACTTTTAATGTAAAGTGAAATGAAATTTATTTGGAGACACAAATATTTGTTCTGATGCTGTTTGTGCCCCTTACGAGTTCTATAAAAACGCCCTTGACCAATTTTATGATAAAACTATAGATATAGGTGAGGTACCTAAATGTTTTTAAGAATATATGATTTTACTATTGATTAAAACAGGTGATGAAAATTTTGCACTAAACTATAGAGGAATAACACTTTAGGCTTATTGTGTGTCATCCAATCTCCTGGATATGATACAGGCCTATTCCATTGGTGAATCTGACCAAACTGTAAGGGTTAATCTGTTCACACAACTTAGGATCAACAATACGGTCGCTTCCATAATGGTAAAACCGTATTCTGGCTATCTCTGAACAACTGCATATCACATGATATGCAGTTTAAACTTTCTTCTTCCTGAAACTGCAAGTCGGTGAGATGCTTTTTAAGCTGTATACATTCCTGTCACTATCAACTATTGAATCAAGGTTGCTAGGGACACCACTGCCTCTCTAATCCAAATCCAGCATAGACTTCTCAATTTATATCACTACAGAATTTATATCGACACTTTAACAAAGTTACTGCTAGGCAAATACATTAATTTATATGTAACTCATGATGATCCACTTATATTCTAAGAACTTATCAACCAACCTCGCATACCAAATAGATTTCAGCCATAAACAACCACCCCGGTAGACCTCAGGTCTGTTGCTACCATAATTGACCTTTCTCCTTTCTTATTTTTAGTTGTTAAACAAGTACACCTAGGTTTCCAAAAAACATCTTCTCCTTTATTTTAGCATCAGCTTTGTTTCATCTCCCATACTTCATTCTGAGAAATAATATAGGTCTAATCCTGTATTCCTTTATTCCAGAACTGTATCCTTGTAGGCCGAGATTCAAATGCAGAAATAATTAAAAAAAAAAAACTCATTCTCAAGGGAGAACATTACTGTTTTCTCAGGATTCATAAAGTTGTACACTTCTTTTTAACTGCAAGATCAATGTGCACAATTTTTAAAAATCATGGGCTTGATTTTGTATCCATTCAAGATAATAATTCTCTGAACCATTCTCTTGCACTGTTGTTATGGAAATTACATACTAAACCTGACCCTTTGAGGCCACAATCAAATCATCAATAATAAATGCGCATATTTGATATATCTTGCTAAATAAAAAATTAAAAAAAAAGAGGGTAGGAAATGAAAATAACATATTTATGATTCCCAGATTGAAGCACATACAATTATTCCACCATGTAAACATGTTCCTGGAAAAACTATGTTTTACGTTCTAAATGTTCCTTTTCCTTTTTGCATCAGTAATCTTTGGGAATGTCTTAGTAATCAAGATTAAACTGGTTTTCGCCATTAAAACCCTTGGTCAAATTTTGGTGGATCTAGAGGTAGTTTTCTTAGGTGGGGAAGGAAGATCTTTTGCTTTGAGGAGGAGGATTGTGAGAGGAGAATAATATAACATAGTTACACACTTCATTCAAGACGGAGTTGTTATATTACAATAACTCATGGGTAATGGCACTATAAGGCTGTTCTATTCCATAATTGGGGTATAACTAGGAAGAACATATAAAATAGCATTTAACACATGCTTTAGTATTTTTATAGTATTTATTTTGTTCCCTTGATGGTCATTTCATTTAAGACATCTCCCTCCAGTGGGTCTCCTATTAGGTTGAAGACACATTTTAATTAACCGGACAATCTTGGAAGAATTTCAGTACTGTAACTACATATTTACTTTAGTTATAAGTATATATTCATGTTTACATGTATTTTTGTTGTTATGTTATAAAATAATGCTATAATCCTTAGTTTTTTTTCTTCTAATCTAATAACATAAAATGTAATTAAAAAAAATTATTTGGCAATATTTTCTTTCTTGCATTAATTATTTTTGTTCTGGCAGTGTGCTATTCTGATACATCATGAAGTTGCCTTTCTATTTCTTCCACTACCAAGCCAAGTTTGGCATGAATTTTAGTTTTCCTTTCAGTTTTGATTCCTATCATACCTTTGTAATCAATTTTCTCGTAACGTTTCCATTCTGAAACAGAAACATTATTCAAAATTACATTTTATTTATCAATAAGGGGTTGTGGGCAGCCCAAGAGAGGGATGCAGTTAATCAAAAAATCAGCCAGACACGCTTCAAAGATCATTAATTTCCCATTGTGATTCTTATCATTGCTTGGTAAAAAAACAATAGTCTGAGGATTGCAGAGAAGCGATCAAGTCTGGCTTAAAAGATGCTGTTTTAAAGGCCTACGGTTATCTTCTAGTTGTATTTCAGTTATTACGTGAGGTTGTTGAGTACTCGAGGTATTCTTTCTAAAGATTTTTCTTAATAACACACCAAGGCTGCTGCACAACTATTCCAAACCAATGTGATATTATTTTTTATTCAAGAAACACAATTAGGTAAATATTCTTTGATTTCATGAAGAAAATTTTAAACAATCTAGGCCAAATTTTAACTAGTAACATTTGACTAAATGAAATCAGCCACTTGCCGTGCAGAGTGCTAAAATGCTAACTGTCTGTATGTGCTAACTGTCTAACCAGCTGCTTAAGTAAAATAATGGAGCGCATGGTCGGCAAACGGTTAAGGTGGCTCATAGAAACTAACAATCTGTTGCAACCTTTCCAATCTGGTTTCCGTCAGGGAAGGTGTACTATGGTTAATTTGGAAGCTGAAGCGCAATATTCCTTCATTAATTCCCAACAAATGGTTGCAATATTTTTCGACTTAAAACGAGAATTTTATAGCATCGACCATAAAATAATTCTCAAGAAACTGTCGTCCATAGGAATTAAGGGTCCTGTATTTTCCTACATCAAAGAATTCCTTTCAAATTGACAATTCGGAGTAAGAATAGGCTGTAAACTATCTGGAAACCGTAAGCAGAACATCGGGGTCCCTCAGGGCTGCGTCCTTAGCCCGATATTGTTGTGCCTTGCAATAAACGATCTGGGACTGAACCTACCGAGAGGTGTCAAACTGTTATTGTTTGCAGATGACCTAGCCATAACTTATAGATCTGGAAGCATCGACGATATCAAATATAAATTACAGGATGCCATCAACAGATTATACCAGTGGTCACTCTCCGTAGGTCTTCAATTCTCTGCCGAAAAATCTAATTGTCT